>CM024644.1:24792958-25119302 GCA_014182715.1 Eucalyptus cloeziana | reverse complement strand
CTTCTCTCGATAACAATATAGATAGCATAGAAGAATGGGGAAATAAATATAGAGACTGAAGTAATAAAGTCAATGGTATTGCATAATTTGTTCCGTAGAAAATAAATGATTTGAAAATTATTTTACTAAAAATTATCATTTGTATTCCTCAAAATAATTAATTAATAAAAATATTTTCATTATAGATAACAATTTATGCCTAAATATTTTCTTTGATGATAAAAATAATTTTTTTATTGATTTTTTGTAAGTGATGTAATCAATCATTTTAGGAAAGAGATTTTTCAAACCCTTAATTTTTCGTGAAATATACTCATACCGAAATTATGAAGAACATAAACTATAGTTTTCTTATAAATGAGATTTATGTTTCTAGTTTTGTTTTTGTAAGTTACGCATTGACAAAAAATCCGAAAGAGCTCGTAAAATAGCCCAATGGCATGTAAACTGAAATAGATTATTGAGATTTCATCAGAAAGGAAATTATGTTCTCCATCGATTCACAATGGAACCTTCACCATGATGTCATGAGACAGATTTTCTTGGGCATTGATGGTTTCGGCAATCTTTTCCAAAGTTATCTTTGGGGAAAAAAAGCCAGCTACCTGCAAAGATGAGTACCAACCACAAAAGCCATATATTCAAAATGCATTTGTTTCGCAAAAAAAAAAAATAATAATAATTTGAAAAACATTTTTTAAAATAATAATTCATGCCACTCACAAAAATAATAAACAAAAACTATATAAACAATTATTTTTAAAAAAATCCAAATTAATCATTTTTTACGAAATAAATAAAATTTTAATTTCCCCGACTTCGGGCATGGCCTTGATTATGCCTACTTTTATGTGACCTTTATGAGTCTATGACATAAGTTTTATTGGCAGTCAAGTGGACCTTATTACCCATTTGATTCAATTACTTGGAAAACAATTACAGCATGATGATGACTATTTGGATAGAATATGAAAATCGATGAAGAGAAATAATATTGACCGTCGAATTTGGGTAAATTGTTTATAAAGAAAGTGCCTGTGAAAA
Source organism: Eucalyptus cloeziana (assembly GCA_014182715.1). Classification (NCBI taxonomy): domain Eukaryota; kingdom Viridiplantae; phylum Streptophyta; class Magnoliopsida; order Myrtales; family Myrtaceae; genus Eucalyptus; species Eucalyptus cloeziana. The sequence goes on along the minus strand of CM024644.1, from coordinate 25,118,258 downwards.
GTGAGTGAGGCACAATACAGTTTCGGCTTAAATATATCCATTTAGAGAGACGAAGATAGATTTTTCTCAACCAGAATAGTTAATAAATTAGTACCCTCATATGATAAACTATTTCTCTTCCATTGTTAATCAAAAGATAAACTCCTCATTAGAAAATACCAAGCCTTCACTGATCCTTTCCTAAGCAAACCACCACATCGACAATTTAATAAGGATCAATTACAGAATGAAAAGGGAGATTAAAGGTCAATTGCCTAATCATGCATCATTATTCTAAAATTAGGCATGCACAACCAGTCACAATTGAAGAGAACACAACATCAGTAGTTCCATTATACAGAGGGAAGAATGCTTTCCTCCAAATCGAGACGCTATTCAGAAGCCAACATCAATGTCCTTCAAGAAAGCGAACATCCTATGACATGTCTTCAAACTCAAAACGACATGGCAATGATGACCCCATAACCAAAGAAACACCACAGATCTGACCCAGTTCTAGTTTTCCCTATATCCATCCCAACTGTCATTACTTGTTGTTGGCTTTCCCACCACCACCGCCTGCATTGATCCCTCCGGCAGCCGCCTGCGATGCTTTCCTCGCCGCCTTCTCTTTCAATGCCTTCGCATCTCTGAACACATGCCAAAAACAAAAGGAAAGTCATCCTGTCAGTAGCCCAAAACCCAAGCACTGAATTTGGTTCCAAAGAATCAGCTCAAAATTGAATAGTCATGGATCTGATCCTTTTTCCTTTTGTGGAAATTAGAAAGCCAGAAACACGCATCCAACCAACCGAGCAATTCTACTCAAGGCATGCCATTTCTAGGCCCAAGCCATGGAACCATCTTCTATCAATTGAAAGCAAGCAAATCAGTATGATAGTTGAAATAGCTACAAACTCACAATTTGATCCTAGTCAGTCCAAAGGCATTTACTGTGATCTGAGATGATTTTGATTGCTTTCCCCTTCATCTGGCATTACTGAGTAGCAAATAGCAACAACATTAAAGATCAACAAATATCGGGTTCCAAATGCTTGCTCTCCATTGTCCCTCTCGAATAATTACCACAATAAACATTTCCAACTGGCATTCTCCATCCTTTGCCAACTCAAACACAAGACACAATCACTCCAGAACCTCATTCCTCTGTCGGAACAGCAGGAATGCAGCAGCATCCACCCATAACACATTTCATTCTAACCTTATTCCCACCGAAAAATCGACCACAATTTGACATAATCACGAAAATGCTGCAGCTTCAAATTTCAAGTCAAACATTCCAGAACTCAACGCCAATTTTTAGATAACTAATTTAGGATAACCAAAGGGTTGATCCTTTTCCCATGTATTTTTAATACGAAAAAAATAAGCCAGGTTCATTATTTTAATTGAGGCATTTGAGTGCAATACACGGTGTCATGAGCCGAGATTGAATGGTCGTGTGTTGGTTAAGAGAACCCGTCCCCGAAATGAGTCGGGTGGACGTGCCCCTATATGGGATGCCCTATCAATGGATTCTAGTCGCAGTAGAGGCTGGACCGATGCTCCTTTATGGAATGCCGTCAACGTAGTAACGTTATCGTGCTCGATGGAACGAGACGACGCCTAGCTATGCTAGAAGACCGCCGAACTTCGAGTAGGCTGTGCCCGTGTATGGCAATGATTAACAATTGGAACGCATGTTGAGTGAAATTGACACACCGGATTATGGGACAAAATTATGTGGCACGAAATAGGATGTGTCATAACGATTTGGCCCTATAATCAAGACCTCTGTAGCTGTTTGAGAGATGAATTGTGGTGTTCCAATTGTTTGAATATGAATACTGTTTATGTCTGTGATATGAACTATACTGACATGTAGTAAGGATCTAAGACGAGGTAAGTCTCTGTGATTGTGTGGCTGAGTGGTTAGGACGCCCTAGGCATATTTCCTTCTTAGTCGGAGTTTAGGGGGTGAACTTGCTGAGACATTGTCTCACCCCGTCGTAGGCTTAATATTTTCAGGTCCTTAGATGGCGGTTCCTTCGGAACGTTTTGGTTAGCCTATGAGGGTTACCGAGCGGAGTTTTGACTATCATGCCCTCAGGGGTCAATGGGTCTATGAACTCGTGGTGACCACAATCTGGGTCAATGAGAGCCTACCTCAAAGGGTACCTCCTTGGTTCAAAGTGTGATTTCACTACGGTTTCAATGGATTTCGTGTGGGTCCCCTCCAAGGTTTTGAAATTCCCGCTTTGGTAGTCGATGCCACTCTAGGTGAGAGTGCAGCTGACCCTCCTGATGGTGCTGTGGAGGACCCGACGCCCCCGGAGCCTGTGAAGACCGAAGGATCGGTGAATGAGTCCGGCTAGCTAGTCTTAGGACAGCTTCGTTTTGAGAGCCAGTCTCATGTAGGCTTTTCTGTTTGAGTAGACTCTTGACTCTAGACTAGTCTTATATATAAACCGGGGTGTTTATAAAAGTGTTTTGGTTGTGAATTTGTTTCCTGCTTTTCTATCCTATGTTGGTTGTTGTCAGGGGTAATAGTTCGCTTCCGCATGTGCATTAAAATGAATGGGCCGGCGACGCATCATGGGATGTCGCAAATTTTATCGACCACCGAGGGATGGGCACGCGCTTGAGGTTCGGGACGTGACATGGGCACTATTCATGCACATGGGTGCATTAAATGCTTAGATCTCATAAGTCTAAGGTGGGCTTAGAGGTGCATGGCCTTCTTGGGCCACTCATCTCCTTGGGCGTGGGGCCTTGGGCTGCTCAACATGGGTGTGGGCCCTATTGGGCCTTCCTTCATGGACTTGGGCCCCATTGGGCCATCCAATGCAGGCTTGGGCCCACTTGGGCTATCATTCGCAGCCTGTTTTCATTTTCTCGAATTTTAGCGTTCCGCCGATGAGAAATCGAGTTTACGCCCCAGAATGGCCTTCTTGACATTTTCATGGTCTACTGCTCCTCATCGATTTCCCACTTCAAAGACTTGCCACCATTGGAATCCATTCTAAAAATCAGGGTCGAATTGAGGGTATCACACTTGTTGAGTGCTGAATTAATTACTTCTTGCAATCTTCATAGAAGAAATAGAGTATGCATCACCAAAAATTATACGCAGATGGCTTAGGGTGCACATGGTAACGCTTCTTGACTGGGGAAGAGTTTTTTTTTCAGAAATAGTTCTTTTCTATTTCTATTCCGGGGAACAATTTCTAAGTAAAAAAACCCGTTTGGTAACTACGCAAAATTTATACTCTTGGAATAGAAAAAGAGTAGAAATGCGTTTAGTAACGCAACGATTCTTTTTTTGTATTTACTCGTTTTTATTCTTGCTCACGAATTGCCGGCGATCGGCAGTCGGTGGCGGCCGGCAGTCGACGACAGCCGGCGGTCGGCGACGGAGGCGGTCGGCAGCGGCCGGCGGGCGATGGAGGTGGCCGCGGCAAGAGAGAGGAATAAAAGAAAAATAAAAAAGAAAATTAACTTATTTCTAGAAGTTGTTCCCGAGAATAGAAAGCAATTTTTTTTTGTTTCTCGTTTCTATTCCAAAACCATTCATTGGCTAACTTTCTATTCCGGGGAACAGAAAAACAACTTGGCGTTACCAAACGAGTTTCTGTTCTTTTTTTGTTCCGGGGAACAAAAGAACAATAATTCTAAAAAATAGAAACGTTACCATGCGCAGCCTTAATCCATTCTTGATTTGAGGATTATGACAAAAATTATATATGACCGGAATTGATCGATGTATTTCCCCAAACAACCAGAAAAATAAACGAAATATTAAACATAAATCATTGATCAATTAAGCACTCTCGGGGACTTGTTTAATAACAAGAATGAGGAATTTTATGTAAATACCATATTATAAGGTTTTGTTCGCGAGGATTTCCTAAATAGTCATTCCAAAAATATAAAGTTCGAAACAACTCTTAATTTGAGGATTATGATTCTTGCTTCTTCTTTTTTTTTTTCAAATCAATGATATATAAGATCGTTTGTGTAAATATTTTTTTCTAGCAGAGATTTCTGTAGTTATTGTTAGTGTGAATCCATTTGAAATAGCGAAAAATTGCTTGAGACGACGTCTTTCTTGCCTCTGATCATGTACGAGAAGCTTGTCAAAAGCAGAAAGAAGAAAAGAAAACCCAAATGTTGCGGGGCCAATGCTGTCTCCATGAACGATTCCAGCCACTCGTTTCTCCATGAGCTTACGTCTCTTTCATTCTTTTACGGATCGGTAACACTTTGGCAATCAATCAAGATTAGATTTAAGTGTCTGATTAGTTATCAGTAGCTAGATTATCAAAGAGAGAAATTAATTACACGGGCAATTATCAAATTTGACTTACTTAATGAGAAAGATCTAAAAAAAACAAGAAAGAATTGTACGAGAATGATTGGCTTTTTTCTAAATGTTGGATTTTCAAAAGAAACACCGCCAGTGCAAAAGAAACCCTCGACGAACGGATTTCGAATGTTGGCATGTGTACATAGGGTGAAAATATACACATGTCATGATAGTTAAAATGCAGTTTATGTGATAGATAAAACTTCATGGTGGTGAAACATGGTGTGATTGGTCGATCATGATTGCCCATGTACTATGAATCTCGTCCTACTTCTCACCTGTGTTTATATATTTCACTTTTGATTAATTGATTATATCTTATTTCATCCCACTTGATATTTTCGTCATATAAAACAGATTCTCCATTATCATCCCAGCAATGGAAAAAAAAAAAAGATATTTTTACCTGAGGTTTATGTTACCAACGTCAAACTAAGTCCGACTTTTGATCCGGCCTTTCATTTTCTCAGCTGTGTCTCTCTAGTAAAGTCCAAAATTTAATCAGATCGGCCTCATCCGCTAGACAAATCAGAAGCCATTTTCTCCTAAATTTGGAAAAGTAGCATTTCCATTTCAATTCTTGGCTAAGAAGCAGCACTTCATAACTATTGATATTTCTCTCATTTACATTTTGTTCCGTGTGATTTTGACATTAGCCCATTTTTATTTAGTTGAACCATTATTGTACTTCTCGTTCATGGATCATGTTAAGTAAAGAGTTATTGTTGTAGTACATTGAATGGACTAAGTCGATTAATGACATACAACCAACATAACTCGCATTAGTTTCTTTACTTAATTGTGATTACTATGTGGTAGCCAATTTAAGAAAAGTTATAACATTATTATGTTGGTCTTTATTAAACCATGAAAGGAAGGTCATATGGGCCTAGTGGGAGAATGTAAGAATTATTGTGGCCCGCATGATGTTATTAATCAATAGTTTAATAATTACATAACTGCTAAAACATATTGGCTATGAAAAGGATGAAAACATACAATTCTATTGAGAAGTTACCGTTCTTCCGAAGAGGTGCGACTCTTACGAAGTAAAAAGGCGCTTCATGGAAGGCACCTATTAATGGCATATATCAATAGAGTCTAGTCCTCTCTCCACCTAATAGCAATGAATGAAACTTCATCAAATAAAGCACATTAAGGAAAATCGGTTAAGGGAGAGAAATCAAATTTCTTCATTTCGTTGGTTTGTGCAACATATCATTTTCAACAGTATTGCTATGGATAAATGCATATTTTCATCTCTCTTATTGTGAAAATCATGAAAATGAAAGATCCCCAGTTTTGAATTTTCCGCATTAGAGAATTACGTTATTGCTTACAGAAAAAGACTCCTTGAATGACTTGTTAACCGAACTTTCAGCAATTCCCAAAATTCTTGTTCCAGTATTGGAGGCCTAGGCTCCCTTGAAATAACCTACTCACATTCTTGTTGCTGCTTTGTTTTCTCTCCAAGATAGGGAAGCATAAATATTATTTTGCAAAAGGGGATCCAAGCTCTCTACACAGACCAATCACTCAAATCTTTATCACCTGCACGTCATAGAACCGTTTCGCCAGAATTGGAGCCGAGTCAACCGGATGTCAGATGGAAAAATTATGCACGATCAAAATTTGGTCAATTTCTACAAATTGTTGTTTGGAAAAAAAAAATCCCACATAGTGTATATTCCCTTTCAACACCCCACTCATCTACCCAACATCTGAGTGTCAATTTTGGACCATCTAGCCACCCACGATCAGGACTTTTTTTTTTTTTTCGAAACCCACGATCAGGACTTCATTTTCCACAAATATGGTCGACATGTGAATTTCAAAGAAGACTTGGAAAAGTAAATCAAGCATGACCAACGATTGAGACTTATGTGGCTCTGCGCAATTCACTCATCATCCCCCACGGCGCACGCTAAGCTGAGTGAAAAAGGGGAAAGACTTTTTACTTGCAAACCTATCGTCAATTTCAATGAAGACTTGAAAAAGTAAGTCAAGCATGACCAACGATTGAGACTTATGTAGCTCTGCGCAATTCACTCATCATCCACCACGGGGCACGCTAAGCTGATTGAAAAAGGGGAGAGACTTTTTATCTTGCAAATATATCATCAATTTTAAAGAAGACTTAAAAAAGTAAGTCAAGCATGACCCACGATTGAGACTTATGTGGCTGTGCGCAATTCACTCATCATCCCCCACGGTGCACGCTAAGCTGGCTGAAAAAGGGGAAAGACTTTTTATCTTGCAAATATGTCGTTAATGAGAAGGACTCATTCTCCGGAAAACGCGGTCCAGCTATAATAGGAACTGTCCTCCATAGAGGCTTCTTGGGAGTGATCTTCCAATCTATAAGTATAGTCATCAATCTTTTTAATACTATGCGGATTTGAACCATCTCGCACCTCCCAAGACCCAACCATCCCCCAAATCATGGTTTCTTCCTTTTTGTCGTCCACCCAGTCTCCTTTAGCTGTCTTCCTCTTCTCGCTCTTTTTGGTAGGCACCAATTCATTTCATGGTGCAGGCGTTTCTGCTTCCTTCACTTCTTTCTCCACTATCCACGTGACTAAGAATAAGGATGGAGCAAAGGCTCTCCTAAATTGGAAGTCTACTCTCAACAACCATAGCCGGTCTCTCCTCTCTTCGTGGCACAATGACAATCCTTGCAGCTTTACCGGTGTTGCTTGTGACGACTTTGGAAACATTTCCCATCTAAATCTTTCCTATCTCGGTTTGAGAGGAACTCTAGATGGCCTCGACTTCTCACGCTTAACCAGTGTGGTTAGCTTTGAACTTGCCAACAACTCGATCTATGGCTTCATTCCTTCAAGTATTGGTAACCTTTCCAAACTCAACTCTCTTGATCTTTGCTTCAATGAACTATCTGGGTACATTCCTCCAGGTTTAGGTATGCTCAAGAGTCTTCATTATTTTAAACTATGTGCAAACAACCTAAGTGGACACATCCCTTGGGAGATTGGACAATTGGATTCTCTTTTGGAACTTGATTTTTCCATAAACAAGTTCATCGGTCCTATCCCTATTTCACTAGGGAACCTGACCGGATTGATTCATCTTCGTCTAAGTGAAAATCAACTTTCAGGGCCCATTCCTGCTTCTCTTGGAAAATTAGGCAATTTGACTGAATTAAGCATTTCACAAAATAATATTTCCGGTTCCATTCCGAGAGAAATAGGTGACTTGAGGAATTTGAAAATTCTTTACATATGGCAGAATGGACTTTCAGGACCCATACCTTCAGAAATCGAGAGGCTCACTTCTCTTATTGAACTTGACCTGTCATCCAACAATCTCAGCGGATCAATTCCTAGTTCCATTGGAAACTTGACAAGTTTATCTTTTCTTAGCCTCTTTCAAAATAGACTTTCGGGACCCATACATTCTGAAATTGAGAGGCTCATTGCTCTTACAAATTTATATTTTGAGGATAATAATTTGATTGGTCCTATCCCTGCTTCACTAGGGAACCTGACCGGATTGATTCATCTTCATCTAAGTGAAAATCAACTTTCAGGGCCCATTCCTACTTCTCTTGGAAAATTAGGCAATTTGATTGAATTAAGCATTTCAGACACTAATATTTCCGGTTCCATTCCGAGAGAAATAGGTGACTTGAGGAATTTGAAATTTCTTTACATATGGCGGAATGGACTTTCAGGACCCATACCTTCAGAAATCGGGAGGCTCACTTCTCTTATTGAACTTGACCTGCCATTGAACAATCTCAGCGCTCAATTCCTAGTTCCATTGGAAACTTGACAAGTTTATCTGTTCTTAACCTCTTTCAAAATAGACTTTCGGGACCCATACCTTCTGAAATTGGGAGGCTCATTGCTCTTACACATTTATCTTTTGAGGATAATAATTTGATCGGTCCTGTCCCTGCTTCACTAGGGAACCTGACCGGATTGATTTATCTTCGTCTAAGTGAAAATCAACTTTCAGGGCCCATTCCTGCTTCTCTTGGAAAATTAGGCAATTTGACTGAATTAAGCATTTCACAAAATAATATTTCCGGTTCCATTCCGAGAGAAATAGGTGACTTGAGGAATTTGAAATTTCTTTACATATGGCAAAATGGACTTTCAGGACCCATACCTTCAGAAATCGAGAAGCTCACTTCTCTTATTAAACTTGACCTGTCATCCAACAATCTCAGCGGATCAATTCCTAGTTCCATTGGAAACTTGACAAGTTTATCTTTTCTTAGCCTCTTTCAAAATAGACTTTCGGGACCCATACCTTCTGAAATTGAGAGGCTCATTGCTCTTACAAATTTATATTTTGAGGATAATAATTTGATTGGTCCTATCCCTGCTTCACTAGGGAACCTGACCGGATTGATTCATCTTCATCTAAGTGAAAATCAACTTTCAGGGCCCATTCCTACTTCTCTTGGAAAATTAGGCAATTTGATTGAATTAAGCATTTCAGACACTAATATTTCCGGTTCCATTCCGAGAGAAATAGGTGACTTGAGGAATTTGAAATTTCTTTACATATGGCGGAATGGACTTTTAGGACCCATACCTTCAGAAATCGGGAGGCTCACTTCTCTTATTGAACTTGACCTGCCATTGAACAATCTCAGCGGCTCAATTCCTAGTTCCATTGGAAACTTGACAAGTTTATCTGTTCTTAACCTCTTTCAAAATAGACTTTCGGGACCCATACCTTCTGAAATGGGAAGCCTGGCCAATCTAACTCGATTGGACCTCAGCAACAATAAATTCTTTGGTTCCTTGCCTTCTGAATTCAATAAGTTAACACGGTTGACTTATTTGCAGCTAAATAATAATGACCTAGAAGGGGAAGTGCCAAAAGATGTATGTCTTGGGAAATCATTGCAAAATTTCTCCATCTCCAATAATCATTTCACGGGTCCCATCCCCACAAGCCTAAAGAACTGTAGCACATTAATCAGATTGAGGCTTGACAAAAACCAACTCACTGGAAACATAACAGATGCTTTTGAAATACATCCGCATCTGAATTATATGGACTTGAGCCATAATCATTTGACAGGTGAACTTTCGTGGAAATGGGAGCGTTGTCATAATTTGATGAGCTTAAGGATATCGAACAACAACGTCTATGGTGAGATACCCGTAATATTTGGAAGGATGGCTCAATTACGCTTATTGGACCTTTCTTCAAATAATTTGAGCGGAGAGATTCCGAGGAAATGGGAAACCTATCAATGTTGTTAGAACTCGACCTAAGCAGCAATGCCATCATGGGAAATGTCCCTATTGAGATTGGGTTTTTATCTCATCTGACACATCTAAACTTAGCATCAAACAATTTGAGTGGATCGATACCAGTGCAGCTAGGCTCATGCAAAAGCTTGTTGAGCTTGAACTTGAGTAGGAACAAAATTTGGAGAAGCATTCCTCCTGAGATAGGCAAAACACAATTCCTTGGGATTCTTGATCTGAGTTATAATATTTTGTCAAAACATATACCGGGAGAGCTTGCAATACTGAGAAACTTGGAAATTCTAAATATCTCTCATAATAGCCTATCTGGTTACATCCCACATGCTTTTGATGATATGTTGGCCTTGACTTCTATTGATGTATCCTACAATGACCTAGAAGGTCCTCTCCCTAATGTCAAGGCTTTCAATGAGGCTCCATTTGAGGCAATTCAGCACAACAAAGGGCTTTGTGGTAATGTTGTTGGTTTACCGAACTGCAACTCTATCGGGATCAAGAAACGTAATAAACATGTTGGAGCTAGAATCGCAATTATCCTCATTATCTCGTTGTTAGGGTTTCTCTTTCTCTCTTGCGCCTTGATTGTTGTTGTAATTGTCAATCATCGTCAAAGAAGGATTATCAAGAGAAAGAATAATGAACGGGCAAATGATTTGGATTTCTTGAGTATTTTGAGGTATGATGGCAAAGTTTTCTATGATCGAATCATTGAGGCCACGGAAGGATTTGACTCGAAGTACTATGTGGGTGAAGGAGCATATGGAATTGTTTATAAAGCCGAGATATCAAAAGGTCAAACGTTTGCTATCAAGCGAACCTTGTCATCCCAAGAAGATACTGAGATTGTTGATTTGGTATCATTTGAAAGGGAAATTCAAGCCTTGACAAATATACGTCATCGAAACATCGTGAAATTTTATGGCTTTTGCTCCCATCCCCAACGTTGTTTTTTGGTGTATGAGTACATGGAAAGAGGAAGCTTGAGAACAACTTTGAAAGATGATCAGAGAGCCATAGAATTTCAATGGGACAAGAGGATAAGTGTGGTTCGAGGAGTTGCGGATGCATTGTCCTATATGCATCACGAATGTTCTCCTCCGTTGATTCATCGAGACTTGACTAGTAACAACATTTTATTGGATCGTGATTATGAGGCTCATGTTTCCGATTTTGGCACTGCAAAGACTTTTGAGGCCAAATTCATCAAACTGGACGGCTATTGCTGGTACTCTTTTGGGTATATTGCTCCGGTACTTCACAAACTTTTTGTTCAAATTTCGATGGCATTAGGTGTCTTGCTTCTATTATTGAAATTTTACTAGTTAATGCAGTCCATTAGTTATTTAAACATATCATGGAAATTTTGGTGTACTTATTTTGAGCTTTTGAGTTCAATCTTGATGAAAATGCTTTTCGATTTTCCTCATAAGTAAGAATTGGAAAATGGGAAAAAGATCATAATCAATCCATTTCAAGGATATTAAGTTCACATTACCTAGAAGATACCCGCATTTTAAGGGGCGAACAATTTTTTTTATTATTTTTGCCAAAGCATAGACTCCGATGCTCAAATCAATGATGTAGGAGTTGATTAAGTGGAGATCTGTACTTGTGATCGTCACACGTCACATCATGGGAATTAATGTTGTCAACTTGAATACAACTTGTGACCGAGATTAAAAAAACTGTGGATTCTCCGCTTGCAGAGTTAGCTTATTCTATTGTTCCTACCGAAAAGTGCGATGTATATAGCTTTGGAGTCATCGCATTAGAGACAATCATGGGAAAGCATCCAGGAGATCATGTCTCTCGAGAATGTTTATCGTCCGCCCAAGCTCAGTCAACGATGTTGAAGGATGTGTTGGATCAACGTCTCTTGCCTTCCAGACTTGGCCTTCGAGATGCGCAGGACGTGATCCTGATCACCAAACTAGCGTTCAAGTGCTTGCAAGATGATCCGAGGCTTCGACCGACCATGGGACAAGTCTCACATGAGCTTTGCTTTCAAGTACCCTTGGATATGCCACTCTCTGCAGTCAGCTTAGAGCAACTTCGTGATCTCAATGTCAAAAAATTTGGAGCATTTCAGGAGACGGTAAGATTTGAAGTTTTCATGTGCTATTCTATTTGGTTTTCAGTTATGATGACGATAGCCTTTTAAATATCTTCTTAGTTCTCACTAAGCCCAGCCATGTGATTTTTTCTTTTCACTGCAGAGCTAGCTTCTCTATGAACATCATAGGAATAGTGCGATGTTTATTCTTTGAAGTTGTGGTACCAGAAATAATTATGCGAAGACTTCTGGGAAGGTCCCATTTCACAATTATTTCCATCCTTTTACCGAGTGATCATGAAGTGAATTTGCAAAATGCAGTGGATCAACATCTCTTCCTTTCTCTTATATGAGATGTAAAGAACATGTAGTTTCTCTTCCTGCAAATGATAATAGTACTAGCAATATGTGAACTTTTATTGATATGCAGCGTCATATTTGAACTTTCGGTTGATTCAATTAAATCAATTTTGAGTAATGTTCACCATCGTCCCAAAACTTTTAATTAGTCCAATTAAATCCCTATTATATTTTAATATGTTTATGTCATCCTTTCATTAGTTAATTTAAATGAAATACAGCCGGTGAAGAAAACTATGTGGATTCCCAGCGTGTCATGTTGACTTGAAATTGCAACACTGTAATGCTTTATTTTTCTTTCTTTTGAAACATAATGAAAAATCCTCCCCCATTCTCCATCAGACACCATTTCACTTAAAAGCTTAAATAAGAACAAAACCGCATTATTCATATTAAGTAAGTGGTTTTGTCGTAGTGTTGATTTTTATCCTCTCAGTTAGAACTAAGACCGCATTTGATAGTCGAGATAAAATTCGGAACAAGATAAAATTATCTTATCTTGCGTTTGGTGCTTATTCAAGATAAGATAAAAGTAAGATATAATAGGGATATAACCCAAAAAAAATTATCCCATGGGAGATGGGGGATAAAGGTAGATAGGATTTCTAATATTCATAATAGGAAAGTTATTTTTCTCTTATAAAAAAATTTTAAATTAATAAAATAAAAGCATATTTCAATGTAAATAATATTTAAATTTTAATATAATAAATTCAAATAATAAAAAATAAAAATTTCGTATTTTAATTTAATCTTGTTATTATTTATATATTCTAATTTAGTTCTATCTTATCATATAAATATATATTTATACTTAATAGATATTTTAGTATTTTAGGTATATTAGTATAGTTTACTATATAATAAAATTTTATTTGAGAATGATGGAAGGGGAAAATGAAATAAAAAGGAAAATAACTAAAATAGAAAGGAAAAATAAAATAAAATAAAATAAGGCAAATAAAAATAAAGTAGGCAAGAGCGTCGCAAGAAAATTTTACGATCTCTGTTTGTGAACTTTTATGTTCATTTACACTACCATGCCGTTTATATCAAATAATGTATATGATATAATATGAATATACCCGACTTTATCATTGTGATCCATCAAATGGTGGATAGGATATAGCAAAATCTCTGGATTTCATATCTCATCATATCCAGTCTTATTCTAGTTAGAAATCTAAAATGACCAAATGTAGCCTAATAGTTTATAGAACTATTATTTGTGCTTGGAAAATCTCGTCGAGGTCCCTAACCCGTGTTATGTTGCCTAGAGGCAGTCGCCATAGTGGCCACAAGCGACAAGGGTTGCAATATTTCAATTTGTGTTTCTTTCCTTTGTCGAAATTTGTATGTCCTTTTTATTTAGTTTATATTATTTTTCACAAATTTTAATTTTCCTTTTCTTTATTTATATATATTTATCGTGTTTTAAATTTATTGGAATAATTTTCTAACAAATTAAAAACTATAATCTATGTAAGATGACAGGTCTTCAACTTGCCTTTCGAAATGAACCTTTGTGAGTTCGCTCGATCGCAGTCGCGAGCTCTCTTAAGCTTGTACCTTGTGTGACAGCAAAATTTGTCGTGTCCCAACCTCGACGTTGCGACACATCTTGATCAATGACCAAAAGGATGGCATAATAGCTCTATTGATCAACGGTTTAAAGATCGAAAGGAAACTGGACGTAAATGTGAGTCTAATAGTATTTCAATCAAATAGCCCTCTTGATAGTACGTCTTCGCCCATAAGGATTGCATCAATTCATCCTTTTGGGTATTGCCATATCAAGTATACTAAATCATGATTATGAACCTTTTCCTCATGTTCATACCCCTCATGACAAGTTTATTAAATGTTATAGTTGTTTAAGACAACCTAGAAAATAAGACGGGAGTCACCACTAGTCTCGGTTTGGGATCGGCCAAAAAACCCAATCGAGGGTTAGGAGTTGTCCCTCAATTTCTATGCAACTAGATATCTAGGTTCGGGACTTGGGTTACACTAATATTTCTATGAGCACCTTTCGATTCCTAACAGTATGTTGTGTTACCTATGGTGATCATGCATGTCTTTTTACTTTTTCGAGTCAATAATCCTAAACTAAGTGATCGCACATGGATTTTCATTTTCTTCTTTTATTTCTAAGAAAGATAAAAGAAAGCACGCAATTGAATTTAAAGTACAAGGTAGTTTTTTGCTATCTTAAGAGAACTTAAAATTTGGAACTATTTTATAATAATTATCTAGCTACATTAGAGCACCAACGCTAGTTGAATTACAAGTGTGGGTGACAAACATTCCACTTCTAGATGGATTTCACTAGTGGATATGTTGTATCTTGGGCAAGCAAGAAACAAACATGCATTACTCACTTAACAATGGAATCTAAATTCGTTGCTTTAGCAGCAACTAGGAAAGAGGCTGAATGGATTAGAAATTTGTTGTTGAACATCAAATTATAGCCTAATCATATGTCTCTTATTTTTATCCATTATGATAGTCAGGCTACTTTTGGCAAGAGTTTATTGTAGCACTTATAATAGTAAGTCTGCACATATTAGTCTAAGATATGAGTACGTGAGACAATTGATTCAAGATAATTCCATAACAATTGTCTATTTGAGGTCAAGCAGAAATCTGGCCAATCCCATTATAAAGGCTTTACCAAAGGACATGGTAAATATAACCTCAAAAGAAATAGGGCTAAAACCCTTTGAATAAAATCACCAATAATAGTAACCTGACCTAATATTAGAATATCACTAGCTATAAGGTTAATGGGTAAAAGCAAGTTACTGATGATGATTGTTTGATATTAACATTTGCTCGAACATGAGAAATCAGTATCATCCCTTATGTTTTGTGGGCTGAATTATATTCTTAATGAAGTATAATACAAATTAGTGCTGTCACAAGTTGTGCGGCTTCTTACAAGCATAAGGCCATAATAGTGTTGAGTAAATTATAAACTTCTTGATGAAATAAGAGCTTAGTATATATCCGATTCTACTATTAAAATTGCAAGTTTAAAGTGTAGCTATTTTAAACTTTTATAAAATTCTGAGATGCTCCCACTAAAAAAAGGTTTAACTCAAAAGAGACTTTTATGTATGTATATTAATCTTATGGAAATTTTGGTTGTATTTCTTTTTTAAAATTTTATTTATGTATTTATGTATTTTTGTTTTACAAACAAAATGGGGGATTGTTGATAAAACAAACTAAGAGGTGCATTGTCCCATATTGAAAAGATGTGAGTGTATACATGGACTAGATTTGGCACTAATAAATGATTATGATTTATTATTTATTATAATTTGAATTTATAATTATAATATAACAATTTTGTACTATTAAAATAGTGTGACTATTCGAAATAGAGTATGGTTACTTTTATTATTATTTAATTTCGAATTTTATTATTATTGTGCCTAACAATTTTTACGTGCTCTTATAACCTTTGGAAAGTTATGTTTGTTTGGACATAACCTCTTAACATTTGGAGAGTTGTGTCTATTCAAACATAACTTATTCTACTTGAAAGGTTGTAATTTTTCACAAATTATGACATTCATAATTTAAAAAAAAAATTTATTCAAAATTGTCGAGGTCAAATTCAATTAGGAAGAATAGATTGAGTCAAATTTTGAGGCGCGATAATACTCTCTTTAAGGAATTTTTGCTTCACAATGTTGCAAATGGTTATTGGAAAAAATCTTACAAGATACAACAAAGTCTCAATAAAAATACCATATAGCAATTTTAGTATTTTTTTTTTTTTTTTAAGGATCTCTCAAAAGGAAACAATTGGAAACTATGGTGGTATATCTTTAGAAAGAAAACGAAATTAAAAGTTAAAAGTATTGAAAAAAATATTAAATAAATATATTTGAACGGATACAACCTTTCAAAAATGAAGAAATTATATCGTAACAGACATAACCTTCCAAATGTTAAGAAATTATGTCCAAATAGACACAACCTTACAAAGGTTGTAAGAGCACCTAATAATTGTTAGGAAAAATAATAAATTCGGAATTAAATAATAAAAAAACCATCACTCTATTTTGAACAAGCACACTGTTTTAATAAGACACAATGGTTATTTTATAACTATAAATTTAAATTTTCATAAATAATAATAATAATAATAATAATAATTTATCAATGTCAAATCTAGTCCACAGGTGTACTCACATCTTTTCGACATGGGACAAGGCACCTTTTAGTTTGTTTATAAACAAACTACTAACAATCCTCACTTTGTTTGTAAAACAAAAATACAAAAATATAATTTTAAAAAGAAAATATAACCAAAATTTCCATGAGATTAATATACATATATAGAAGCCTCTTTCAAGTTAAACTTTTATTTACTACAAGTATCTCAAAATTCTATAAAAAATTCAAGTAGCTATGCTTTAAATTTATCACTTTAATAATAGAATGGGATATACCACACATAAACTAACCATTTGTTTCAACGAGAAGTTCGTAATCTACTTAGAACGATTTATGGCCTTGTGCTTGTGTCTTTTGTAATCAAACTTTCATAAGAAACGACACAACTTCTAAACTTATATAAGTGAAGTATCTAGCTAATAAACACATTACTAATTTGTATTATACTTCATTAAGAATATAATTTAGACTTTAAGACATAATAGACAATACTAACTGCTCATGTTCGAGCTAACGTCAATATCAAACAATCACTTTTGATAACTTGTTTTTACCTATTAAACCTTATAACTGGTGATTTACTAGTATTAGGTTAGATTACCATTATTGGTGATTTTAGTCAAAAGGTTCGGCCCCATTTCTTTTGAGGTCATCTTTATCTTGTCTTTTGGTAAAGCCTTTGTAAAGGGATCAACTAGATTCTTACTTGACCTCATATAGAAAATTGTTATGATACCATCTTAAATCAATTATTTTATGTACTCATGTGTTAAACCGATATAGTTAGACTTGCCCTTGTAAGTGTTATTATCAACTATTGCTAAAGTAGCCTGACTAGGCCATTATTTGATGTCCAACGACAATTTTTTTTAATCATGCAGCCTCTTTCCCGTTTGCCACTAAGGTAATGAATTTAGATTTCATCATTGAGTGAGTTATCTATGTAAGTTTCTTGTTTGCCCAAGATACAATACATCCATCACTTGTGAAAGTCCATCCCAAATTTTTAGTTTTCTTAAGAAAACAAAAAAAATTGGTAATAATGTTCCAATCTTCTATACTTTGATTACCAGTATATCTACTCAACTTACTCATGGACAATGCAAAATTAGGTCTAGTACAATGCATTGCATACATAAAAGACCCTATAGTACTAACATATTCAAATTATGTTACTGCTCTACCAGTATTTTAATTTAATTAATACTAGAAGTAAATTGAGTACTCATTTCTTCGAAACCAAGATGTTTGAATTTGTTTAACATTATTTTAATGTAGTCACTTTAGCTCAAAGAATAATCCCCACTATGTTTTTTTTTTAATACCCAGGATAGTATTCTCTTCATCTAAATATTTCATTTTATAAATGGAAGTTGGATACTTCTTAGTCTCAATGACTCCGGTCATATTGGTTCCAAAAATAAACATATTGTTAACGTATAAGCAGACTAAAACACTATAGTCTTTAGTGAATTTAGAATAAATACACTTATCAATACTATGCACTAGATCTCATAGTACAACTGAATGTAGTATCTCCAGTCAAATAAGCAAGTGCAAAGCGGCTGAGGCTCAACTACATTATGGATCCCTAGCAATGGAGTCCACAGCACATGTTTTTATGTCTAGATCATCAATCTTAGAATATAAGAAAAGGCTCGATCACAATTTCTCAAATGCAGAACCAAACGTACTTTAGTGCAAGTGAAATTACCAAAAGACAAGAGGCCAAAAAAGCATCACGCACCAAACTAATTCAAACTCATCATTTTTTTTTATAACTAACGATGGAAATTAAGATTCCACCTAACAAATTACTCCTGCATATCTAGCATGGAGCAATCACATTCCATCTTACGCGTTGACCAGAATCTTAAGACAGAAATTGAACAGATGAAGAAGCTGCACTTTGACATATCTCAAGTGCAATGGAGACTAATCGAAGCATTCCATAAGAACCATGTGAAGTGCACGAACCAAGACATTGCTATCATCTCTTTAGTAATACCTTTAGAAAAGAATATTATGTAGTAAAAACAAAGTTACCAAATTACAAGAACTTCATGAATGCACCATACATACACGTACCCATAATCGAAAGACGCAAAATTCAATAAGCAAAATAACAGGGTACCGCAATTGCTAGTCTTTCATCACTATACAAGGGGTGTAGACAATCAAATTCCCTGCACAAACGCCCCACGTGTAGAAACCCATCCGTCGAGAAACCAGAGCGCTTTGTGGAGTTTGAGCACTTGCAGAACGCACCTCCGCGACCCCACAAGCACTGCCGAGTCTGAATCTCCTACTATAATGCGCCGAAAGTGAAGCGACTTCAAGCAACCAAAAGCCTGCGCAATCAAGCCTGCGCAATCTTGGTCGCCCACGGAGTCACACGCCCGCCCCAATTCTTGAGTATCAAATTGAACATAGCAGCCCTCGGCTTCCCTTTCAATTGACAAACTTCTATTTTCGCCTAAATAGGGAATCATGGAGTGAGATTCATGAACTGAATGGGAGTAATTCCGTTGATTCCCAGCCCGAGGGAAGAAGGTGAATGCCGATCCCCAGTTATTTCGGACCTGCGAAAGAACCTCCACCAATTTCGATGACGCAGTAACTCCACACTTACTGAGTCCAGACATCGTTTTCTACACGATAGATTTCGCATCACGAGCAAGAGCCTCGCTCATCACCTTCCACTCCGAGAAATCAGCCGAGAAAAAACTTGACTTTCATTGATTCTGAATTCATTATTGCACAAATAATTACCTAAAATTGTTCCGCGTCTCCCATCAATTTTTTTTTTTTTAAGTACAACTTGAAATATTCATAAGCAACTGCCATTCATGACTGTCACCAATAACACTTAAAGACTGTCAATACTTCCCATCACCCCATTTCAAGAAAGCTCTTTCCACTAATTCTGCATAAATGGCCGTAAAAGAAAAGCTACATGACATGGGCTCCACCAAAATACGATTCAGAAAACTAATCCTCTGAATGGAGTCCATTGATGAATGAGACAACAGCAACAGTAGCTTCCTCCATATACACTCGATCTCAATCAAGAATGGCTAATTACACTTCCCTCGTAACAAAAAGAGGGACAAGGGAAAAAAAAGATAACAATAAAAGCATCGTTCAGCCTGTTTTTGAGTCCGTAGAAGCCGGACTGCTCTCAAGAACTCTTTGTAATGAACTATTGGAGTCACATGAATTGGAGGTCCTGGAAACAAATGGTGTCACCAATGATAGAAGAGATTCCGGCCCCTCCGACTCTATCCTCTTGCATAGGGCATCACAGTTACTAATAACCTCTGTCAATCTCCCCTTGAGTTCCCCAAGCTCCACCTGCAATGCATGAACTGTATAGATTTCCAGAATAAGTGATGAAAGAATATGTCTATGATCATTTCCAAAGCAATAACGAGAAACAATCAGGAAATATGTAGTATGAACTGAATTCACAGTACTAAACATATTCTGGAGAAGGTGTGTTATTCAACCCATGATTTCTGTATTCAATCCTTTGAAGTACTTACTAAAAGCAAGCGCGCAGCAAATAAAATCACAAAATCATGAGATAAGTACCTTCTGATAAATGTTGAGAGGTGGTCTTCATTGCTGACACAGAGAAATTAAATCGCTGGAGAAGTTTCACAGCTAAAGCATCCACAAGTTCTATCTTGTTCTCTATTTCTTCCTGCAGGAAAATGCACCAAACCTTAGGTCTGTGCACTACAAACTCTCCTGGTTCTGATAACACATACGATTGGCAGAAGGACAGTTCCCATAGTATTACACTATATGCCACAACATATATGCATGATTGAGAAGCTCGCTCTCAAGTCCAAAGCATAGATTTATTCAGTTGGAAAGAAAAATACAAAGGTCATTGCTTAACTTCTTTGGGTAAAGTGATTACTGTGACACGTTAAAACAACTTGCACGAGGAAGACCGAAGAGCAATGCTCTACCAGCACAAGAGGCGACTGGGGAAAAGCAAAGAAATGGGGATCTCCATAAATCCTCTGAAGCACATATCTACATTTTACATATCAAATATACAAAAATCGCTTCAGGTCTTTTGATCTTTTCAAGCAATCTTCACGAGAGAGAATTCTGAAAGATCGAACCAAAAGAAATGGCAACAAGTTGATCACCCCCAAAAAGCCATAAGAACTCTTTACAGATTCCTGACTAGTTCAAAATTGAAGCCTCTCTCAATATTCTGCGACTTCAAAATAGTCCATCTAAGGAAAAACGGGCTAATGAATTTATATAACAAAGAACGAGATACTTCCTTTCGTCTAAAATCCCCTTTGATGATCTTTTCATCGAAAGGTCCTAGCATCTATATATAGCATATGCATCGACCGACACAAAGGCGCACCTGTTTCTTGCCAATCTTTTGGACCTTCTCCTCCTGCCAGTCGCGGTACATCGAGAATAGCTCCAGTAGCACCTTTGGATTTACTGTCCCTGTATCAACCATCCAAAAGCTTGACTTTCAAGATCTCATCACACTATTTCACTTCAAAACAAAATGATTCACTAAAACCAACTCATAAAGATCGTCATCATGAGGCTGATGCGTCACCTGGAGCCAACAAAGACGGCGGCTTCCTCACCAAAATGTCGGTCAAGCTGCTCTCGGACGGCAGCGACGTGAGTATGGGAGGCGTCTACAATCAATCGAACAAGCAAACAAACAAACCACCACAAGTTTCAATTTATCCAATATCAAAAGCAACTAATCTGCGCATTCATTCACGTGCTCGCGAAAACCTAGACAGAGGGGCTGCTACTCACGATCTTGAGGGACCTGAGCTTCTCCAGGACGGGATCGACGCCCTCCGGCCGCTCGGAGACGGTGGTGATTTCGTCGGCCGGTCTCTTCAAGAGCAAACAACGGTCGTTCAGTAAAGATTTGGGAGTAAGCCCTGCGAAGAGCGGGACGAGCTTGCGGAGGCGGAAGGATCGAGAGTTACCTGCGATCCCGATAGCGTGGACTCAGAAGTTCCCATGGCGATTGCTTGCGGACAAGAATATGGGGATCCGAATCGGCGTTCGCCGACGAGCGGAGCGAGAACGAGAGGGAGAGAGAGAGAGAGAATCGACGATGCGATCCACCGAATCGCCACCGGACGCGGCGGAGCTTCTGAGTTGTCTGACAAGTGACCGAGGGCTACCGGAGTGCGCCGTGGCGGAGCTTAGCTGGGCGTGATCGGGCCATCAGATCGGGTCGGTCGGACCCATGGCCCACTGAAATAAACCCGATCCATGATGGGTTCGTGGGAGGAGATCGGTCCGTCGTACTGTGATCGAGGATACGAGAATTAACCGGCGCTCCCGCACGCGCGAAAATTACGCGCGCCTGCTAACTATAAATAACTAGAAATTTAAATATTAAATATATTGAGAATAAAATGAGAATGGGATAATAAATAGAGAGATGGAAGGATTAATATTTTATGTACTATGTAGTGATTAGTAGTTTCTATAAAATTTTTAAAATTTATTTTTTACCTGCGATCGATATTTAAAATAACTATCGAAGATACTTAGGGGAAGGAAAAAGAGGAATAGTAGCCTAAAAAGAAAATGGTTAATACCTTAAAAACCCCAAACTGGTACACCTGTGATAAATTTACTTCAAACTAATTTTTTTACCACCAAAAACCCTAAACTGATGTACCTTTAACAAATTTACTCTAAACTAGTACATTTGTGACAAATTTACCCTTCGTTAGTTTCCATTAATTTACTGTCAAATTATTAAATTAAATTACACAAACCTAGTATATCAATTTGGGATTTTACTCTCCGTTTGTCACAATTTACAATTTCTATGATTTTTTATGATATTAATCCAATTTAACATAGATAAAATAAACATAGAGACTGAAGTAATAAAGTCAATGGTATTGTATAATTTGTTTTGTGAAAAATAAATTATTTGAAAATTATTTTACTAAAATTATTATTTTTATCGTTCGAAATAATTAATTAATAAAAATATTTTCCTTATAGATAACAATTTATGCTTAAATATTTTCATTGACAATAAAAATAATTTTTTTACTTATTTTTGTAAGTGATGTAATCAATCATTTTTAGGAAAGAGATTTTTCAAATCCTTAATTTTTCGTGAATTATACTCATTCCGAAATTTTGAAGAACGTAAACTGTAGTTTCCTTACAAATGAGATTTATGTTTCTGGTTTTGTTTTCGTAAGTTATCGGCTGACAAAAAACCTGAAAGAGCTCATAAAATAGCCCAATGGCATGTAAACCGAAATAGATTATTGGGATTTCATGAGAAAGAAAATTATGTTCTCCACTGATTCATGACGGAACCTTCACCATAATGTCATGAGACAGATTTTCTTGGGCATTGATGGTTTCGGCAATCTTTTCCACAGTTATCTTTGGGGGAAAAAAAAAAGCCAGCTACCTGCAAAGATGAGTACCAACCACAAAAGCCACTTATATATTCAAAATGCGTTTATTTCACAGAAAAATAAATGATTTGGACAATAATTTTTTAAAATACTAATTTGTGTCACTCACAAAAATGAATAAATAAAAACTATATAATTTTTTTTCCAAAAGTATTTTCTAAATTAATCATTTTTTGTGAAATAAATGAAATTTTAATTTCCCGGACTTTGGGCATGGCCTTGATTATGCCTATTTTTATGTGACCTTTATGACATAAGTTTTATTGGCAGTCAAATGGACCTTATTACCCATTTGATTCAATTACTTGGAAAACAATTACAGCATGATGATGACCAT
The DNA here is from genome assembly GCA_014182715.1 of Eucalyptus cloeziana. Lineage (NCBI taxonomy): Eukaryota > Viridiplantae > Streptophyta > Magnoliopsida > Myrtales > Myrtaceae > Eucalyptus > Eucalyptus cloeziana. The sequence goes on along the minus strand of CM024644.1, from coordinate 25,095,253 downwards.
TTGGGTAGAATATTAAAATCGATGAAGAGAAATAATATTGACTGTCAAATTTGTGGGTAAATTGTTTATAAAGAAAGTACCTATGAAAAGTGAGGCAAAATACAGTTTCGGCTTAAATATATCCATTTAGAGAGATGAAGATAGATTTTTCTCAACCAGAATAGTTAATAAATTAGTACCCTCAAATGATAAACTATCTCTTCCATTGTTAATCAAAAGATAAACTCCTCATTAGAAAATACCATGCCTTCACTAATCCTTTCCTAAGCAAACCACCACATCAACAATTTAATAAGGATCAATTACAGAATGAAAAGGAGATTAAAGTCAATTGCCTAATCATTCATCATTATTCTAAAATTAGGCATAGAAAACCAGTCACAATTGAAGAGAACACAACATCAGTAGTTCCATTATACAGAGGGGAAGAATGCTTTCCCTCCAAATCAGACGCTATTCAGAAGCCAACATCAATGTCCTTCAAGAAAGCGAACATCCTATGACATTTCTTCAAACTCAAAACGACATGGCAATGATGACCCCATAACCAAAGAAACACCACAGATCTGACCCAGTTCTAGTTTTCCCTATATCCATCCCAATTGTCATTTCTTGTTGTTGGCTTTCCCACCACCACCACCTGCATTGATCCCTCCGGCAGCCGACTGCGCTGCTTTCCTCGCCGCCTTCTCTTTCAATGCCTTCGCATCTCTGAACACATGCCAAAAACAAAAGAAAAGTCATCCTGTCAGTAGCCCAAAACCCAAGCACTGAATTTGGTTACAAAGAATCAGCCCACAATTGAATTGTCATGGATCTGATCCTTTTTCCTTTTGTGGAAATTAGAAAGCCAGAAACACGCATCCAACCAACCGAGCAATTCTACTCAAGGCATGCCATTTCTAGGCCCAAGCCATGGAACCATCTTCAATCAATTGAAAGCGAACAAATCAGTATGATAGCTGAAATAGCTACAAACTCACAATTTGATCCTAGTCAGTCCAAAGGCATTTACTGTGATCTGAGATGATTTTGATTGCTTTCCCCTTCATCTGGCATTACTGAGTAGCAAATGGCAACAACATTAAAGATCAATAAATATCGGGTTCCAAATGCTTGCTCTCCATTGTCCTCTCGAATAATTACCACAATAAACATTTCACAATGGCATTCTCCATCCTTTGCCAACTCAAACACAAGACACAATCACTCCAGAACCTCATTCCTCTGTCGGAACAGCAGGAATGCAGCAGCATCCACCCATAACACATTTCATTCTAACCTTATTCCCACCAAAAAATCGACCACAATTTGACATAATCACGAAAATGCTGCAGCTTCAAATTTCAAGTCAAACATTCCAGAACTCGACGCCAATTTTTAGATAACCAATTTAAGATAACCAAAGAGTTGATCCTTTTCGTCCCCCACCCAACCATAGAAAAAGTTCATCCTACTCAACCCATCGGCGCAACGTGCAAGAAGACTATGAAAAAGCAAAATCCGGTCGCTTCAAAGCTGGCGGTGCAGCAACATTAGTGTAATCAAGCAGAGAAAAGTGCAACCATCCCTAAATTCTTCTCAACAGGAGAGAGCAAACGGATACGAAGACGAAAGCGGATACCTTTCGCGCCGCTGCTCGGGAGTCAAGCCGTCGCCTTTGGGCTGCTTGGGCTTGTGGCCACTCCTGGCTTGAGCCCTCTCGCGATCTCGCTCCCTCTGACTCCCGCGTTCGCTTCAAGTTAAGTCAAACCATACGCCACTCCAGAAAAGCCCCCCCCCCCATTAAATAAATAAATAAATAAAAAAGTTGCAACATCGAATCCCAAAACCATCGATCAGGAAGCTCAGAACGAGCTCCCCATCAGGATTCAACGGGCAATTCACCGCAAGAAACGGAAAGAAAAGAAGAAGAAGAAGAAGAAGAAGATCAAATCCCGTCGAAAAGGATATGAGTCATCCTCTGCCGATCTCCGGTAAAGACAAAATCGTCGGAGCAAACAATCCGAACCCTGAAGGGCCACGAAATTCACCGATCACGTCACGTAATCAAGGAACGACGGCGTCGAGGGCTTGATCGAAAGCAGACACACAGAGAGAGAGAAGGCGCTTACCTGACTGAAGCTCCGCGGGAGGGGAGAGAGAGAGAGAGAGAAAGAGATTGCTGGAGTCTGCTCTGCAACGAGGCGTTCGATGAATGAAGCGAAGACGGAGAAGAGGTGAGTACTAATTGGGAGGAATAGAAGACTCGAGAAGCCGCGTGGGAATCTCCTCTCTCTTCCCCACCCCAACAGCGATTTAAAAAAAAAAATGATTTTTTCTTTTACTCCGTGGCGGTGTCTGGACCCTCCGATGACATGGCGATCAGCGGCTGAGAAAATCGTCGGGCTCCACGATCGAGATTTAGCCGGGGAGGTCTTGTCCAATGATGAGGCCATCAGATTCTGGCCGATAGTTGCGTAGACTCTACGGTCTGGTCGCGCGTTCATCGTAGATCGTCGCTGTTGTGGTTATTTCGCAAAAATAAATAATTTAAAAATATTTATAAAAATTAAATAATTATAAAAATATTTTTATCATAAAAAAAACTATATTTAATTATTTTCATGAGTGAAGAAACAAATATATATTCATTTAACTTCACGAACGATATAAATGATTTTTTTTTAAAAAATGTGTTTCAAATTACTTGTTATTCGTGAAACAAATGCAATGCATTAAAATGATCCCCTTTTATCAAAAATGAAAATCATTTTCGTAATTTCAAAGTAAAATGTAATCTTTAATATTCATTTTCCACGTCTCGAATACTAGAAACTGTAGAAAAGGTTTTATTGAAAAACACTTTGCTAAATACAAACACAACCTTCGGTCAATATGATTGTACTAAAAAAATTTGAGTCTCAAGTGAATTTTCCACCCATAATTATTGGCTCGAAGCGAAGCAAAAAAACACAAGCATATCTCATCTTTTGGATTGTATTTTTTCGAAAATAGAAAAATCATATTTCTCCAAAAATTATATTTCTCCGTTACCGAACAAGTCGAATGGATAAATACTTAAAGGGCACTTGGGTTTTCCCTTCTCGCGTCTTCCAATTATTGTAGCACGAGCAATCCTCTGTGTTCATATGCGCCGGAGGGCACGCCAAAGCACTTGGCGCAACACTTGCTGCAGAACAACGGGCACGGCTTCCGATGAGACTTCGTCGACATTAGTAGTTGCATGCGGCGGCGCATTTTACGATATTCCAAATACGAGTATTTAAATTATATATTCTCGAAAAGAATCGAATGAACACATGCATATTCACATATGTGTGTATGTATATGTTAAAATTCTCTCAAACTTTCAAGGGACAAAATAAGTTTCAGTGGCGAGGTGTATGTACATACGGTCCCGACGAAGCGATCTTTCTCCGCCAGCCCGAAAATTGTCCAAAAAACCATACGTCAGCGAACAAGTGAAATTACGTTCTTCTTAGCTATATTTGCTGGACAAAGAAAATACAAAAATACGCTTGCAAAACAATCAATACGATTCTATCCATTACGAGCGCCTCAAACGATCGAGATCGAGATCGAAATCGGAGTCGAGCATTCCAATGTCAAAATAAAGAAACGACGAACGACTTACGAGAAGATGTGATGAGGGATGCACCCTCGGATGGCATGCACAAGCACTCAGCGCGACACTTGTTGCGGTGGAATAGGGGCTCAACTTCTAGAGAAGCGTAGAAGATTTATCAAAAAAATCTTAAATTTTTTTTTTTTGTCATTTGTAATTATACTAATACGGTGCGTTTAACCAATTTTCATCCGCCGAATATGAATATATTTTAATAATATTTATTTTTTTGATTTTTTTATTAATTTTTTGCTTTTTGCCTTTTGCTTTTTCCTTTTCTTCATCTTTGTCCCACAAGCCACTAAGCCATAGGCGAGGTGACTTCACCCAAATCTTGGCAAGGCCGGTTGCCTTCGACAAGGGCTTGAAGGCCATAGGCAAAGACAGCCATGACCTCCCCAAGTGGCCAATGACTTTGGAGGAAGGAGTAAGAGAAGTAGGAAGAGAAGCAAAAAAAAAAAGGAAAAATTTAATAAAAAAATTCAAAAAAATAACATATTATTAAAATATGTCCACGTTAGCGTTAGTCGGATGGCGTCCATGTTAGCTCAAGCTAGCATTCACGTCAGCGTAAACCAGTAAAAATTGACTAATCGAACTAAATTAACACAATTACAATAAATTTAATATTGTAATTTTCCCGGTGAGACGTCGTTGGGCACAAATATTTCAATTAGATATTCTAGAATAGAATCAAATTCACATATATCTCTTCAAATTCTCTCAGACTTCCAACGGAGAAACTAAGTATGACGGAAGGGCGTCTATTATGGACGGTCCAGATGAAGCGATCCTTCTCCGACAACCTTAAAATTGCCCAAAACACTGGTCACAAGAATGCGAAATTGCATTCACGCAAAATTACATTTATCTAAACTGATTTAAGTGGGTGAGATCTTGTCATGTGATAAGCCCATCAAATTTAACCTGTTAATTCTATAAAGTCCGCTTAATTCGAAGGAGTAGTTAAAACGAGCCCCCGCCCTCGCCTCGTGAATTCGATAGCTATTGTAAAGAGTCCGCGCTATTTCTACTCATGTTTCGCCCTAAACACTTCCTTACTTTTGTATTTTTCCAATAATGTTCCTTATACAATTCACTATTTCTGTCACAATTCTATAAAACTTTTTCCTTTTTCGTTTGGTCAAATGTGAGGTAATTATTTTATTTTCTTTCTTTTCTCTCCTTTCCCTGCGGGTCCCACTTCCATTCTTCTCTCTCTCTCTGTTTTTTTTGGTTGTCCATAATTTTTTCGCGGACCCCACGCTCAAACGAAATTCTCAATTTAAGGCCCAAGCCGGTACATTGCTTCTCTAAATTTCAGATTTACAATCCCATCAAATCCCGCCGTTGACTTGCATTCACATCAATAAGAATGAATGCACATACAAGGTAAAAACACATTGACAACCCTTACAAGTCCCACATAAAGGTCATCCTCCATGTCGTCATCAGCAGCGACCAACCACCTTAGGCCGTCAATTACCAACAAAGCAAGAATGGGTGAAACAATGGGTTAAAAAAGCATAAAATGACGAATCCCAACAAATGCACAATTACGAAATTGTTAAAAATTGACTTGAAGTTCCACTCTACACACAATTGTAGTCTATGGCTAGAAGCAACAATTGCAACACAAATGAAATAACGAATGCAGCATTGTAGCAACGTGTTTTGAGTAATTAATCTATGAAAACACAATTTTTATCTCGATACTCGAACACTGCAATCTAATGACCGCAGTCAAATTAAAGCACTAATTCGAATTCCGCTTCATATCATCTAAAACCACCCAACTCACTTATTGCCCTAGACTTTTATATACATGGTGGAGACACCTATTCTTTCTCTACACTCACAAATGCAAGAAGAGAGAAAATCTAGAAAAGGGAAAAGAGACAGAGGTTGTGCTTCTCAATATTTCCTTCCAGAGACTACATGTGACGGCAAAAAGTACCTCGTTGGGCAGGTTATCAGTGAGCCCAATGCTAGTGCCGGCGAAAGTGTGGAGGATGATAAGGTTGGCATCATAAGTAATGGAGAGAAAGAAAGAATGGGCTACGAGAGAGAATGGAGAGACGAGAACAATCCTGCAAGAGCTAAGAATTAGAAAGAAGAAGGAGAGTGGAATCCACAAGGAAAGGAAAAAATTAAGAAATAAAATAAGAAGAGTTGACAATACAAAACAAGGAACCACTTTTGAAAAGTTGGAATAGAAGTTGTGGACCACACAACGGATAGTATAATCAAAACACAAAAATATGGAGTATCTAATGGTGCATTTGATTTAGTATTTTGAAAGCTCTTAGGAAAAATTCGGGGTGTTTGCCAACTATTCCAAATAGGCTTTAGACCAAATGCTAGTATTGGGAAGGTTGAAAGCTTAAGGTAGGCAGGTGAGGACCTACCTTGAGTTTTCAACATTTATAGAATGCTGAAATAAGGGTTAAATGATATTTTCCCCCCAAAATTATCCTCACCAATTCTTTAATTTTTCGATTTTGCCCCATTGTTGCTATTGTTCATCTTCTTTGTGCAAGGTTGACCAGTGATGCCAAGTCCAACCTGCGAGGTTGCGTGACCCAAGGCCTCGTAACTTGGGGTCATGTAAAAAATGGCCACCTGAGATCGCGCGACCCTCGTCAAGGAGTCGCGCAACCCCAAGCGGCCCTTGTCGAGGGTCACCCAAAGTTGTGCAACCTTGGCTAACAACAACAGATCTGGCTTGCCAATGCCCTAAGTCCAACAGAGGGTTTGATTTCAAAAAAAAATTGCAACCAAAGCCCTTTGCAATTTTATTTTTACCAAATTACTTAACTCAAAGTTGTTTTATAAAAGGATTTTTTACCAAATGTAATTTGTATTTCCTCAAGGCTCTTTAGGCTAAAGACTTTTGCAATTTCACAAGACCCATTTCCAAAACCGTATCAAACGAAGGGTGAATCAAAAGAGGGTGGAAAAAGCACAATCCTAAAAGGATATGCCAAACTTATATTAGTTTATTCTATAATTAAATTTGTGCGATTATAATTCTCACTTTCCATCCGTTCCTTGCATAGCTGCAAATTTAACTTATTGGTCAAAATATAATATGATATTAAGGTCAATATGATTTTACTTACTCCTCTCAAGCTTCACGTGAACTTTTCGTGAATTATTTAAGACGCGTTTGGTAACGATTCTATTCCCTAACCGATTCGACTAGAAATGATTATTTTTTATTCTGTTCCCGGAAACTGATTTTAAGTAAAAAAAAAACGTATTTGGTAACCGTCCAAAATTTTTTTATTCGGAATAGAATTGCGTTTGATACCGTGATAATTGATTCTATTCCAAATTAATTTCTTTTGATTTTTAAAGATTTTTTTTACTTTTTTCCTTTTTTTTTCTTTTCTTTTTTTTTTCCCTTTTCTCCTCGGCGACCGGGCCAGACGAGAGCCGCGACGCCACCGGAGCGTCGCCGGCCCTCAGCGAGGTTGGCCCTCGTCGCCCGAGCCTCATCGACGGTTGGGCGAGGCTCGCCCGGCCCCGCCGATGGCCAGGCCGGCCTCGCCGGGGCTAGGCGAGGCGGGCGAGCCTCGCCTCGTGGCCAAGCGAGCCTCGCCCAACCGGCCACCGGCGAGGCTCGCCCGGCCCCACCGGTGGCCAGCCGACCTCACCGGGGCTAGGCGAGGCCGGCTCGGCCATCGACGAGGCTTGGCCTCACTAGATCTAGCGAGGCCGAGCCTCGCCGGTGGCCGGGCTTGCCTCCGCGAGCTCACCGGACCTTGCCCCGGCTTTGGCGAGCCTCCCGGCAACCGGCGGCAGCGACGGCGGCGAATGGCGGCAGGTGGTGGTGGACGACAATCGCGGGATGACGGAAGGGAAGAATGAAAGTTTCACTGTTTTGATTCTTTTTTTGATTCTCGGACGAAGAATCATATTTTTATTGATTCTCAATTCTCTTCCCAATCTATTCCCGAGAACAAAAATTTTACCAAACGCGATTCTCGTCCCAAACTGATTCTGGAAACAAAAAAATTAGAATCAAGCATTGTTTGGCACGTTACCAAACAGCACCTTATTAGCCGGCGGCAAGGCGAAATAATCACATAATATCTTATTTTTTCAATTACATTTTTTTATTAAAGATTTTGTTAAAATAGAAAATAAATATATTTCTCCATTATTGCATAACCCTATTGAAAAAAAAAAATTCAAGGGCACTTGGGTTTTCCTTCCTTCGTCTTCCAATTGTTGTAGCATGGGCACTCCTCCTTGTGTCCGTATGTGCCGGAGGGCACGCACAAACACGTGGCGCAACACTTATTGCAGAAGAACAGGCACGGCTTCCGGTGAGACGTCGCCGAGCATCGGTAGTCGCACGCGGCGGCGCATTCTGCAATAACCCCAGACATGAGTATTTAAATTATATATCCTCGAAAAGAATCGAATGAGCACATGGAAATTCATGTATACATCCGTTAAAATTCTCTCGGACTTTCAACGGAGAAACTAAGTATCAGCGGAAGGGCGTAAGTACGTACGTTCCGGACGAAGCGATCTCTCTCCCCCGGCCTGAAAATTGTCCAAAACACACGCCAGCAAACATGCGAAATTACATTATTTTCAGCTATATTTGCTTGACAAAGACAAAAAAAAAAAGTCATAAAGGATTATCGTCTAATAATCTTTATCCAGAAAATGAGAAAACGAGCTCAAATGACACGATCCCTCCGTTACCCAGCGAAACTCACCAGCGAAACCTGAACGAAGCACGTCGAGGCGACGAGAAAGAAGAGCAAAGAAATCTGGAGCAACGACAAACGAGCCATAGTAAACCCCTGTCCGATGACAATCTTAATCTCAATAGAACTATAAAAAGGCTTGAATTACACACGTTTGCCACCGGAAAAGGGGGATCCTCTTATATACGAGAATGCCAAGCAATTGCCATCTCTGGACTCGGAATTACGTGGTAATTCTGCCAGTCCCTTGTAGACATCCTTACAGAGGCCAACTGGCGAATAGCTGATTTATTTCCATAAGTGGAGGACCAGATTAATACTTCAATTTGAAAGAGTGTGGAATTGGTAAATTTGATTAATTATACACATAATATAAACGTTAGCTGTTTCACATGGACAAAAAAAGGCAAAAGCCAGCTAACACTCTTAATTATGTCTACTGTCATAAATTTATTCTATACTTTTTCTTGTGACATTAAAAATCTTAAATTTGTAATTATATGACAGAAATGGAGAGGAAAAAGGAGCTTTGTATTTCTGTGTATATTTCTTGCACACGATCATTACACTATTTGTAATACAAGGGTAAAGTGTAAAACAAGAAAGAAATAAATGAAAAATATACATCGATTCTAATTCCTATTTTACCCAGTCAATTACCAATTAAATGAATCAATTATTGATACTCAGGGTCAGTATTTCCTAAGTTATCAATTCATATTTCCAACACTCCCTCTTAAGCTGGTGGCCTATATATATCGAGGACACCAAGCTTGCTCAATAGGTATGAATGTTGTCTTTGGCATAATGGTTTGGTAAAAATGTCTGCAGGTTGCTCTGCAGTTCCTATTCCTCTCGTTGTAATGATCCCTTCTCGAATCTTGTCTCGAGTGAAATGACTGTCTCGAGTGAAATGACAATCGACTTCTATATGCTTAGTCCTCTCATGAAACACTAGATTGGCTACTAGCTTGAGTGCAGCATCGTTGTCACAGAATAACTTACTGGGTCCATCAACTTGTACTCCAAGATCCGCAAGCAATCCTCATATCCAGATTATTTCACAAACAGTTTTTGCCATAACTCGATATTCTGATTCTATTGATGATAGAGATATGGTTGACTGCTTCTTTGTTTTCCACGAGATAAGAGATTTTCCAAATTTGATACAAAAACTAGTGATGGACCTTCTCGTCATCGGACAAGTGGCATAATACGTATCACAATACACCATCATTTTCATGTCGCAATCTCGAGATACAAAAATGCCAAGTCCTGGGCATCCCTTCAAGTAATTTACTATTTTCAAGGCTGCATTCATGTGAGACTGCTTCGGCTTATGCATGAATTAACTGAGTATCTGCACAGCATAGCATATATCTGGTCTTGTCATCGTCAGATAAATCAATTCCCAACAAGTCGTTGATATACTGATGGATCTCCAAGTAGCACATCCTCAATGCAAGAAGATGAGCTCGAATCATACTCATGTGTCGTTAACTTTGCATTCTGCTCAATTGGTATAACTACCGGTTTGCATCCTGACAATCCTGCTTTAGAGACTATTTCCAGAATTAGCTTCCTTTGACTAAGAGATATTCCTCTGTCAGATCGGGCTATCTCAATGCCGAGAAAATACTTAGGAGATCCCAAGTCTTTGATATGGAAAGTGGAATGCAGATAGCTTTTGAATTTTGCAATGGCCAGTTCATTATTCCCCATGTTAAGAATGTCATCAACATATATTAGAAGATAAATTGATGAAGTACCTTCAGTCCATGTAAACAAGGCATAATCGTGTCTGGAATGCTGAAAACCTGTGTTGGTTAAAGCAGCGGTGAACTTGGCATACCATTGCCTAGAAGCCTGTTTGAGTCCATACAGGGATTTGCGAAGACGACACACACGAGACTCCCCCCGTCTGCATAATCCCTGTGGAAGTTCCATGTAAATCTCTTCATCCAGATCTCCATGTAATAAAGCATTATTGACATCCATTTGATGTAAAGGCCAATTGCGAAAAGCAGCAATGGATAAGAAAGAGCGAACGGTGACCTCTTTGGCCATAGGAGAGAATGTTTCATGATAATCAAAGCCTTCCCGTTGCGTAAACCCTTTCACAACTAAATAGGTCTTGTATTGCTCAATGGATCCATCTACCTTAAATTTGATTTTATAAACCCATTTGCAGCTAATAGGTTTTTGTCCTGCCAATAATGGAACAATGTCCCAAGTGTGATTCTCATTTAGAGCCTTGAGTTCAGCTTCCATAGCCTGTTGCCATTTAGGATCATGCGCTGCTTCATAGTACGATGACGGTTCCTGTTCTTCGGAAATTCTACTAATGCGGCACATATGTTCTGATGATAGTCTACTAAATGAAACATAAGATGATACTAGATACTGCGTACCTAGACTATCTAATGTAGGACATATATAATCTTTTGTCCACGTAGGAGGTCGAGTGTGACGTCCAGAACGTTGAGGTTGCTCAGTTCCAGTTTCTTCTGATAATACAAGAGACGAACTCTAGTGAATCATCGGTGAAGAGGTCGCTGAAGAATTTGATGGAGGAGCTTTCTCAGGTGAAGGTACCGGTGAGTCAATGGCTTGGTTTGAGTCATTTGTCATTGCAGTTTTGGTGTAATAAATACATACTAATGTTGAACAATGAGATCTTCTTCTGATAAGAAGGGTCGACGATCTGACTCTGAAGTGGAAGACATCGACGTAGTTTCTCGAAAAGGAAAACCATCTTCGTGGAAGATGACTGAAGCTCCCGCATAGAGAGAGAGAGAGAGAGAGAGAGAGAGAGAGAGATTGCTGGAGACTGCTCTGCGACGAGGCGTTCAATGAATGAAGCGGAAGGGGAGGAGAGGTGAGTACTAATTGGGAGGGATGGAAGACTCGAGAAGCCGCGCAGGAATCTCCTCTCTCTTCCCCATCCCAACTGCAATTTAAAAAAAAAAAAGAAATTGATTTTTTTTTTACTCCGTGGCAGTATCTGGACCCTTCGATGACATGGTGATCGACAGCTGAGAAAATCGTCGAGGGCTCCACGATCGAGATTTAGCCGGGGGAGGTCTTGTCCAATGACGAGGCTATCAGATTATGGCCGATAGTTGCGTAGACTCTACAGTTTGGGTCGCGCGTTCATTATAGATCGTTGTTGTTGTGGTTATTTCGCAAAAATAAATAATTTAAAAAATATTTATAAAAATTAAATAATTATAAAATGTTGACACCTAAATTTTGACAATCCAGTTGTTTATTCATTCCATAAAAACGAGGGATTAATTTTACCCCTAAAAAAAAATAGAATTAAAATTACAGCATATAGCTTTAGGAGCATCCATTTTATATTATTCCATTTTCGCATTGGACCGACGGCGAGCGTTGATTTTTTTTACAAAGGGGGATTTTTCACATATTCAAGCAATATACACCAAAAGATATATTTTTTTGGCGGAAAGGAAAGTTTCAAGTGGAATATTAGGAAAAGATAAAGAGAATATTGCACGTGGGGGCATATATTGAGTAATATATTCTTTGATTCGAAATAAGAAATATTACATAATAAAAGGGAATCGTGCATAATTCAGTAAAGGAAAGTGGAAGTTTAATTTTTGTCTTGAAGCTTAATCTTCTCATGAATATAATAAGACGTCTTGAGAAAGAGGTCAGACAATACAGAAAGACACGGCCATAGTTCTCGAAGAAAAGGGGATTCTTCTCTGGTTTTTTTTAGGTCAGAAATTCAAACATAAGAGGAGAAGAGACCTTTTCCTTTTATTTTGGTTCTTTCATCAGGGATCTTCGAAGGAGCAGCAAAAAAAAAAAGAAAGTTAAAAGGGGAGGGCTTGAAAATCTGAAGGAGTGCAGAGAGGGGACGTGAGTGGGAACACGTGAGAGACAAAAGTGGAGAATCGCTCTTTTGCGAGTTGGACGTCTACACATTGAAGAAGTCTTGAAGGAGAATCCGCAAGAATCATCGACACGCACTTGGGAGAGAACGAAATATTCTCTCTCCACGACGTTGCCCGCAAAACCTTGACTCCATCTTCATTGCAGCGTCTTCGCGTGACCACCGCAACAACGTCCAAGACCCCCACAAGTCCCGCAAATCGGATGCCACCCTTGCCGACATATTCCATTGCCTTACTCGAGTCCTTCGTGACGCCACTGCTGCCCGAGGCGTGCCACCCCGATGTTGAGTCGCCCCTTGATTTGTGTCGTGAATCATCTACCACGAGCCATTGCTAGTCCCATCATCCGACGAGTGCAAATTCAGGAACGATATTACGAAATAGGTAAAGATATTATCCAAATTTAATTTTTGGTAATTTCCTTACTTAATTCATTGATATTGCGATTAAATTCAAATCTTCGAATGATGCATCTTATCTAAAGTTTCCTGAAAAGTTTCTTTTAAAATTAGGGATTAAACCCTAATTTGACAACGTGCGTACGATTGACAGTCCGATTTTCGCGCCCGAAATCCGACTCGCAATCGCACGAAAAATCGCCAATCCGATCTTACGCCCGAGATTCGATTCACGATTTATGTGAAATTGGCCAACCCGATCTCATGCGTGAGATATGGTTCGTCAATTTGGATATCAATCTTGTTCTGATTTGCCGTCGTGCCGTCTAAGTTAATTTTGTTTTCTTAAAAATAAATCCAAAAAATGTAGGCTAGAATTAGGTTTATTTCTTGTTCTAGGTTTGCATATTTAGAATAGCAATTTTATTTCGAAAAATTAAAAAAAAAAATTAAGAATTAAAAATATCAAAAATCAAATTAGTCAATTTAGGTTGCTAGTTTTTTAACTTAGGTTGCATGTTTAATTATTTGTCAATTTTAATTTCGAAATTAATAAAACAAAAACACAAAAAAAATCATCATGCATATGTCATGTAGAGTTATGGCATATTTTGCACGTCATTGCGTATTAGGGTAAAATTGCACTTAGTTTAATTCTAGATAATATTTTTCTTAATTTATTATAGGTTTAGGTATTTCCTTAGATAGATTGCATTTTAGGATTATTTAGGTTAAGATAATATTTTAGTTTAAATTAGGATTTGGCTCAACCTAATTCCTAATACAAATTGAATAGGGTCTTAATCTAGCTAGGTAATTTTCACATTTTATTTAATTCCGAATTTCATAAAAATACCAAAAAATGTCATAAGTTGAATTAGTTTTATTATTTAGGATAAAATGCATTCTTTTAGGAAAAGGAAAAATGTCATACGCACGTCATTAGGGTTAGATTCATTGAGATGCGTGCCATTTAGTATTTTTGCTAGGCCTATTTAATTAGAAATTACGTGTCATTAGAATTAGGTTATTTAGTTAATATTGCATTGCATATTGCATGATTTCCATTAATAAAAGTGAAAAAAAAAAAAAAATTGTGTGTTAATTAGAAATCATATCTAGGGTTGTTGATGTGAATTCGATTTAACATTGCAGATGCTTTTCGTTGCTATGAGGTAAGTCCTACAACTTATTTACTGATTTACTTGGGTGTTAAATTGGTGATTTGCGCACCCGTATGATCGCCTCACATGTTAGGGAATTAGATTTAAAATCAATTTAAGCTGCCTGCAAAAGCATTTTTTAAAATAAAAGAATGGTACCGAAAGGGCATTAGAGCAAGCTAGTGTAACCAAGTCCCCGTACCCATAGTCTCTGGTTCGTAGGAGTAAAGTAAATCTCCCACTACTTTACTTGGGTTTCTAATCGACCCACCAAAAATATATTAGTGGCGACTCCTAGATAAAATCTATTTGCATGATAAAAACTTGAACCTAAAGTCGCGAATTGGTATGGGCTTGGGAGAGCCCGAGTTAAGTCTAGACTTAACAATCCATTAGCCAAACCGGTTCACGCCGAAAAATTGGTCGCAACATAAAAATATTTTTATCCATCAAAAATAATTTATATTTAATTATTTTCATGAGTGAAGAAAAAAATTATATTCGTTTAACTTCATGAACGATATAAATTATTATTTTTTAAAAATATGTTTTAAATTACTTGTTATTCGTGAAACAAATGCATTGCATTAAAATGATCCCCTTTTATCAAAAATGAAAATCATTTTTCCTAATTTCAAAGTAAAATGCATTCTTTAAGTATTCATTTTTCACGTCTCGAATACTAGAAACTGTAGAAAAGGTTTTATTGAAAAACACTTTGCTAAAAACAAACACAACCTTAGGTCAATATGATTTTACTAAAAATTTATTGAGTTTCGAGTGAATTTTCCGCCCATAATTATTGGCTCGAAGTGAAGCAAAAGAACACGAGAATATCTCAATTTTTTCGATTGCATTTTTTCGAAAATATAAAAAACTCCAAAAATTATATTTCTCCATTACTGAACAGGTCGAATGGATAAAATACTTAAAGGGCACTTGGGTTTTCCCTTCTCGCGTCTTCCAATTATCGTAGCACGAGCACTCCTCTGTGCTCATATGTGCCGGAGGGCGCACCGGAGCACTCGGCGCAACACTTGCTGCAGAAGAACGGGCACGGCTTCCGATGAGACGTCGTCGATCGGTAGTTGCATGCGGCGGCGCATTCTACGATATCCCCAATACGAGTATTTAAATTATATATTCTCGAAAAGAATTGAATGAACACGTGCATATTCACGTATGTGTGTATGTATATGTTAAAATTCTCTCAAACTTTCAAGGGAGAAAATAAGTTTCAGCGGCGGGGGGTATGTACATACGGTCCCAACGAAGCGATCTTTCTCCGCCAGCCCGAAAATTGTCCAAAAAACCACACGTCAGCGAACAAGTGACATTACATTATTCTTAGCTATATTTGCTGGACAAAGAAAATACAAAAATACGTTTGCAAAAAAATCAATACGATTCTATCCATTACGAGCGCCTCAAACGATTGAGATCGAGATCGAAATCGGAGTTGAGCATTCCAAGGTCAAAATAAAGAAACGACGGACGACTTACGAGAAGATGTGATGAGGGACGCACCCTCGGATGGCACGCACAAGCACTCAGCGCAACACTTGTTGCAGTGGAATAGGGGCTCAACTTCTAGAGAAGCGTAGAAGAATTATCAAAAAAATCTTAAATTTTTTTTTTGTCATTTGTAATTATACTAATACGGTGCATTTAACCAATTTTGATCCGCCGAATATGAATATATTTTAATAATATTTATTTTTTGATTTTTTTATTAATTTTTGCTTTTTGCTTTTTCCTTTTCTTCATCTTTGTCCCACAAGCCACTAAGCCACGAGCGAGGTGACTTCGCCCAAATCTTGGCAAGGCCAGTTGCCTTCGACAAGGGCTTGAAGGCCATAGGCAAAGACAGCCATGACCTCCCCCAGTGGCCAATGACTTTGGAGGAAAGAGTAAGAGAAGTAGGAAGAGAAGCAAAAAGAAAAAGGAAAAAATTTAATAAAAAAATTCAAAAAAATAACATATTATTAAAATATGTCCACGTTAGCGTTAGTCGGACGGCTTCCATGTTAGCTCAAGCTAGCATTCACGTCGCGTAAAACCAGTAAAAATTGACTAATCAAACTAAATTAACACAATTACAATAAATTTAATATTGTAATTTTCCTGGTGAGACGTTGTTGGGCACAAATATTTCAATTAGATATTCTAGAATAGAATCAAATTCACATATATCTCTTCAAATTCTCTCAGACTTCCAACGGAGAAACAAAGTATGACGGAAGGGCGTCTATCATGGACGGTCCAGATGAAGCGATCCTTCTCCGACAGCCTTAAAATTGCCCAAAACACTGGTCACAAGAATGCGAAATTGCATTCACGCAAAATTACATTTATCTAAACTGATTTAAGTGGGTGAGATCTTGTCATATGATAAGCCCATCAAATTTAACCTGCTAATTCTATAAAGTCCGCTTAATTCGACGGAGCAGTTAAAACGAGCCCCCGCCCTCGCCTCGTGAATTCGATAGCTATTGTAAAGAGTCCGCGCTATTTCTACTCATGTTTCACCTTAAACACTTCCTTACTTTTGTATTTTTCCAATAATGTTCCTTATACAATTCACTATTTCTGCCACAATTCTATAAAACTTTTTCCTTTTTCGTTTGGTCAAATGTGAGGTAATTATTTTATTTTCTTTCTTTTCTCTCCTTTCCCTGCGGGTCCCACTTCCATTCTTCTCTCTCTTCTTTTTTTGGTTGTCCATAATTTTTTCGCGGACCCCACGTTCAAACGAAATTCTCAATTCAAGGCCCAAGCCGGTACATTGCTTCTCTAAATTTCAGATTTACAATCCCATCAAATCCCGCCGTTGGCTTGCATTCACATTAATAAGAATGAATGCACATACAAGGTAAAAACACATTGACAACCCTTACAAGTCCCACATAAAGGTCATCCTCCATGTCGTCATCAACAGCGACCAACCACCTTAGGCCGTCAATTACCAACAAAGCAAGAATGGGTGAAACAATGGGTTAAAAAAGCATAAAAATGACGAATCCCAACAAATGCACAATTACGAAATTGTTAAAAATTGACTTGAAGTTCCACTCTACACACAATTGTAGTCTATGGCTAGAAGCAACAATTGCAACACAAATGAAATAACGAATGCAGCATTGTAGCAACGTGTTTTGAGTAATTAATCTATGAAAACACAATTTTTATCTCGATACTCGAACACTGCAATCTAATGACCGCAGTCAAATTAAAGCACTAATTCGAATTCCGCTTCATATCATCTAAAACCACCCAACTCACTTATTGCCCTAGACTTTTATATACATGGTGGAGACACCTATTCTTTCTCTACACTCACAAATGCAAGAAGAGAAAATCTAGAAAAGGGAAAAGAGACAGAGGCTGTGCTTCTCAATATTTCCTTCCAGAGACTACATGTGACGGCAAAAAGTACCTCATTGGGAAGGTTATCAGTGAGCCCAATGCTAGTGCCGGCGAAAGTGTGGAGGATGATAAGGTTGGCATCATAAGTAATGGAGAGAAAGAAAGAATGGGCTACAAGAGAGAATGGAGAGACGAGAACAATCCTGCAAGAGCTAAGAATTAGAAAGAAGAAGGAGAGTGGAATCCACAAGGAAAGGAAAAAATTAATAAATAAAATAAGAAGAGTTGACAATACAAAACAAGGAACCATTTTTGAAAAGTTGGAATAGAAGTTGTGGGCCACACAACGGATAGTATGATCAAAACACAAAAATATGGAGTATCTAATGGTGCATTTGATTTAGTATTTTGAAAGCTCTTAGGAAAAATTCGGGGTGTTTGCCAACTATTCCAAATAGGCTTTAGACCAAATGCTAGTATTGGGAAGGTTGAAAGCTTAAGATAGGCAAGTGAGGACCTACCTTGAGTTTTCAACATTTATAGAATGCTGAAATAAGGGTTAAATGATATTTTCCCCCAAAATTATCCTCACCAATTCTTTAATTTTTCGATTTTGCCCCATTGTTGCTATTGTTCATCTTCTTTGTGCAAGGTTGACCAAGTGACGCCAAGTCCAACCTGCGAGGTTGCGTGACCCAAGGCCTCGTAACTTGGGGTCATGTAAAAAATGGCCACCCGAGATCGCGCGACCCTCGTCAAGGAGTCGCGCAACCCCAAGCGGCCCTTGTCGAGGGTCACCCAAAGTTGTGCAACCTCGGCTAACAACAACAGATCCGGCTTGCCAATGCCCTAAGTCCAACAGAGGGTTTGATTTAAAAAAAAATTGCAACCAAAGCCATTTGCAATTTTATTTTTACCAAATTACTTAACTCAAAGTTGTTTTATAAAAGGATTTTTTACCAAATGTAATTTGTATTTCCTCAACGCTCTTTAGGCTAAAGACTTTTGCAATTTCACAAGACCCATTTCCAAAACCGTACCAAACGAAGGGTGAATCAAAAGAGGGTGGAAAAAGCACAATCCTAAAAGGATATGCCAAACTTATATTAGTTTATTCTATAATTAAATTTGTGCGATTATAATTCTCACTTTCCATCCGTTCCTTGCATAGCTGCAAATTTAACTTATTGGTCAAAATATAATATGATATTAAGGTCAATATGATTTTACTTACTCCTCTTAAGCTTCATGTGAACTTTTCGTGAATTATTTAAGATGCGTTTGGTAACGATTCTATTCCCTGAACCGATTCGACTAGAAATAATTATTTTTTATTCGTTCCCGGAACGATTCTAAGTAAAAACGTATTTGGTAACTCGTCCAAAATTTTTTATTCTGGAATAGAATTGCGTTTGATACCGTGCTAATTGATTCTATTCAAATTAATTTCTTTTGATTTTTAAATAATTTTTTTACTTTTTTACTTTTTTTTTTTTTTCTTTTCTTTTTTTCCCTTTTCTCCTCGGCGACCGGCCGGACGAGGGCCGGCAACGCTCACCGGAGCGTCACCAGCCCTCGGCGAGGTTGGCCCTCGTCGCCCGAGCCTCATCGACACCGGGCGAGGCTCGCCTGCCCCGCCGATGGCCGAGCCGCCTCGCCGGGGCTAGGCGAGGCCGGCCTAGCCACCGCGAGTCGGGCGAGCCTCGCCGGTGGCCGGGCGAGCCTCGGCGAGACGGGCGAGCCTCGCCCAACCGGCCACCGGCAAGGCTCACCCGGCCCGCCGGTGGCCGGGCCGACCTCACCGGGGCTAGGCGAGGTCGGCTCGGCCATCGGCGAGGCTTGGCCTCACCGCATCTAGCGAGGCCGAGCCTCGCCGGTGGTGGGCTTGCCTCCGGCGAGCTCACCGGACCTCGCCCGGCTCGCGAGCCTCCGGCAACTAGCGGCAACAGGCGGCAAGCGAGACGGCGGCGAATGGCAGCAGGTGGTGGTGGACGACAATCGCGGGATGACGGAAGGGAAGAATGAAAGTTTCACTGTTTTGATTCTCGGACAAAGAATCATATTTTTATTGATTCTCAATTCTCTTCCCAATCTATTCCCGAGAACAAAAATTTTACCAAACGCGATTCTCGTCCCAAACTGATTCTGGAAACAAAAATTAGAATCAGGCATTGTTTGGCACGTTACCAAACAGCACCTTATTAGCCGGCGGCAAGGCGAAATAATCACATAATATCTCATTTTTTTCAATTACATTTTTTTATTAAAGATTTTGTTAAAATAGAAAATAAATATATTTCTCCATTATTGCATAACCCGATTGAAAAAAAAAAAAATTCAAGGGCACTTGGGTTTTCCTTCCTTCGTCTTCCAATTGTTGTAGCATGGGCACTCCTCCTTGTGTCCGTATGTGCCGGAGGGCACGCACAAACACGTGGCGCAACACTTATTGCAGAAGAACAGGCACGGCTTCCGGTGAGACGTCGCCGAGCATCGGTAGTCGCACGCGGCGGCGCATTCTGCAATAACCCCAGACATGAGTATTTAAATTATATATCCTCGAAAAGAATCGAATGAGCACATGGAAATTCATGTATACATCCGTTAAAATTCTCTCGGACTTTCAACGGAGAAAATAAGTATCAGCGGAAGGGCGTAAGTACGTACGTTCCGGACGAAGCGATCTCTCCCCCGGCCTGAAAATTGTCCAAAACACACGCCAGCAAACATGCGAAATTACATTATTTTCAGCTATATTTGCTTGACAAAGACAAAAAAAAAAAAAAAAAAAAAAGTCATAAAGGATTATCGTCTAATAATCTTTATCCAGAAAATGAGAAAACGAGCTCAAATGACACGATCCCTCCGTTACCCAGCGAAACTCACCAGCGAAACCTGAACGAAGCACGTCGAGGCGACGAGAAAGAAGAGCAAAGAAATCTGGAGCAACGACAAACGAGCCATAGTAAACCCCTGTCCGATGACAATCTTAATCTCAATAGAACTATAAAAGGCTTGAATTACACACGTTTGCCACCGGAGAAAGGGGATCCTCTTATATACGAGAATGCCAAGCAATTGCCATCTCTGGACTCGGAATTACGTGGTAATTCTGCCAGTCCCTTGTAGACATCCTTACAGAGGCCAACTGGCAAATAGCTGATTTATTTCCATAAGTGGAGGACCAGATTAATACTTCAATTTGAAAGAGTGTGGAATTGGTAAATTTGATTAATTATACACATAATATAAACGTTAGCTGTTTCACATGGACAAAAAAAGGCAAAAGCCAGCTAACACTCTTAATTATGTCTACTGTCATAAATTTATTCTATACTTTTTTCTGGTGATACTAAAAATCTTAAATTTGTAATTATATGACAGAAATGGAGAGGAAAAAGGAGCTTTGTATTTCTGTGTATATTTCTTGTACACGATCATTACACTATTTGTAATACAAGGGTAAAGTGTAAAACAGGAAAGAAATAAATGAAAAATATACATCGATTCTAATTCCTATTTTACCAAGTCAATTACCAATTAAATGAATCAATCATTGATACTCAGGGTCAGTATTTCCTAAGTTATCAATTCATATTTCCAACACTCCCTCTCAAGCTGGTGGCCTATATATATCGAGGACACCAAGCTTGCTCAATAGGTATGCATGTTGTCTTTGGCATAATGGTTTGGTAAAAATGTCTGGAGGTTGCTCTGCAGTTCCTATTCCTCTCGTTGTAATGATCCCTTCTCGAATCTTGTCTCGAGTGAAATGACAATCGACTTCTATATGCTTAGTCCTCTCATGAAACACTGGATTGGCTGTTAGCTTGAGTGCAGCATCGTTGTCACAAAATAACTTACTGGGTCCATCAACTTGTACTCCAAGATCTGCAAGCAATCCTCATATCCAGATTATTTCACAAACAGTTTTTGTCATAGCTCGATATTCTGATTCTGCTGATGATAGAGATACGGTTGACTGCTTCTTTGTTTTCCACGAGATAAGAGATTTTCCAAATTTGATACAAGAACCAGTGATGGATCTTCTCGTCATCGGACAAGTGGCATAATCTGTATCACAATACACCATCATTTTCATGTCGCAATCTCGAGATACAAAAATGCCAAGTCCTGGGCATCCCTTCAAGTATTTTACTACTTTCAAGGTTGCATTCATGTGAGACTGCTTCGGCTTATGCATTAATTGACTGAGTATCTGCACGGCATAGCATATATCTGGTCTTGTCATCGTCAGATAAATCAATTTCCCGACAAGTCGTTGATATACTGAAGTAGCAAATCCTCAATGGAAGAAGATGAGCTCGAATCATACTCATGTGTCGTTAACTTTGCATTATGCTCAATCGGTATAACTGCCGGTTTGCATCCTGACAATCCTGCTTTAGAGACTATTTCCAGAATGAACTTCCTTTGACTAAGAGATATTCCTCTGTCAGACCAGGCTATCTCAATGCCAAGAAAATACTTAGGAGATCCCAAGTCTTTG
Organism: Eucalyptus cloeziana; assembly: GCA_014182715.1. NCBI lineage: Eukaryota > Viridiplantae > Streptophyta > Magnoliopsida > Myrtales > Myrtaceae > Eucalyptus > Eucalyptus cloeziana. Next base: position 25,073,535 of record CM024644.1, on the reverse strand, counting down.
ATATGGAAAGTTAAATGCATATAGCTTTTGAATTTTGCAATGGCCGATTCATTATTCCCCATGTTAAGAATGTCATCAACATATATTAGAAGATAAATTGATGAAGTACCTTCAGTCCATGTAAACAAGGCATAATCGTGTCTGGAATGCTGAAAACCTGTGTTGGTTAAAGCAGCAGTGAACTTGGCATACCATTGCTTAGAAGGCTGTTTGAGTCCATACAGGGATTTGCGGAGACGACACACACGAGACTCCCCCTGTCTGCGTAATCCTTATGGAAGTTCCATGTAAATCTCTTCATCCAGATCTCCATGTAAGAAAGCATTATTGACATCCATTTGATGTAAAGGCCAATTGCGAAAAGCAGCAATGGATAAGAAAGAGCGAACAGTGACCTCTTTGACCATAAGAGATAATGTTTCATGATAATCAAAGCCTTCCCATTGCGTAAACCCTTTCACAACTAAATGGGTCTTGTATCGCTCAATGGATCCATCTACCTTAAATTTGATTTTATAAACCCATTTGCAGCCAATAGATTTTCGTCTTGCCGGTAATGGAACAATGTCCCAAGTGTGATTCTCATTTAAAGCCTTGAGTTCAGCTTCCATAGCATGTTGCCATTTAGAATCATGCGCTGCTTCAGAGTACGATGACGGTTCCTGTTCTTCGAAAATTCTACTAATGCAACACATATGTTGTGATGATAGTCTGCTAAATGAAACATAAGACGATATTGGATACTGCGTACCTAGATTATCCAATGTAGGACATATATAATCTTTTGTCCACGTAGGAGGTCGAGTGTGACGTCCAGAACGTTGAGGCTGCTCAGTTCTAGTTTCTTCTAATAATACAGGAGACGAACTCTAGTGAATCATTGGTGAAGAGGTCGCTGAAGAATTTAATGGAGGAGCTTTCTCAGGTGAAGGTATTGGTGAGTCAATTGCTTGGTTTGAGTCATTTGTCGTTGCAGGCATATGTTGTTTTGGTGTAATAAATACATACTAATGCTGAACAATGAGATCTTCTTCTGATAAAAATGGTCAACGATGTGACTTTGAAGTGGAAGACATCGACACAGTTTCTCGAGAAGGAAAACTATATTCGTGGAAGATGACTAAAGCTCCCGCGTAGAGAGAGAGAGATTACTGGAGACTGCTTTGCGACGAGGCGTTCGATGAATGAAGCGGAAGGGGAGGAGAGGTGAGTACTAATTGGGAGGGATGGAAGACTCAAGAAGCCGCGTGGGAATCTCCTCTCGCTTCCCCATCCCAATTGCAATTTAAAAAAAAAATTGATTTTTTTTTTTTACTCCGTGGCGGTATCTGGACCCTCCGATGACATGGCGATCGGCGGCTGAGAAAATTGTCGGGGGCTCCACGATGGAGATTTAGCCAGGGGAGGTCTTGTCCAATGATGAGGCTATCAGATTCTGGCCGATAGTTGCATAGACTCTACGGTCTGGGTCGCACTTTCATCGTAGATCGTTGTTGTTGTGGTTATTTCGCAAAAATAAATAATTTCAAAAATATTTATAAAATTAAATAATTATAAAAATATTTTTATCCATCAAAAATCATTTATATTTAATTATTTTCATGAGTGAAGAAAAAAATTATATTCATTTAACTTCACGAACGATATAAATTATTATTATTTTTAAATGTGTTTTAAATTACTTGTTATTCGTGAAACAAATGCATTGCATTAAAATGATCCCCTTTTATCAAAAATGAAAATCATTTTTCCTAATTTCAAAGTAAAATGCATTCTTTAAGTATTCATTTTCCATGTCTCGAATACTAGAAACTGTAGAAAAGGTTTTATTGAAAAACACTTTGCTAAAAACAAACACAATCTTAGGTCAATATGATTTTACTAAAAATTTATTGAGTTTCGAGTGAATTTTCCGCCCATAATTATTGGCTCAAAGTGAAGCAAAAGAACACAAGAATATCTCAATTTTTTCGATTGCATTTTTTCGAAAATATAAAAAACTCCAAAAATTATATTTCTCTATTACTGAACAGGTCGTATGGATAAAATACTTAAAGAGCACTAGGGTTTTCCCTTCTCGCGTCTTCCAATTATCGTAGCACGAGCACTCCTCTGTGCTCATATGCGCCGGAGGGCGCGCCGGAGCACTTGGCGCAACACTTGCTGCAAAAGAATGGGCACGGCTTCCAATGAGACGCCGTCGACATCGGTAGTTGCATGTGGCGGCGCATTCGACGATATCCCAAATACGAGTATTTAAATTATATATTCTCGAAAAGAATCAAATGAACACATGAATATTCACATATGTGTGTACGAATATGTTAAAATTCTCTCAAACTTTCAAGGGAGAAAATAAGTTTCAGCGGCGGGGGGTATGTACATACGGTCCCAACGAAGCGATCTTTCTCCGCCAGCCCGAAAATTGTCCAAAAACCACACGTCAGCAAACAAGTGAAATTACATTATTCTTAGCTATATTTGCTGGACAAAGAAAAAAACAAAAATACGCTGCAAAACAATCAAGACGATTCTATCCATTACGAGCGCCTCAAACGATCGAGATCTCCGACACTCTTGCAGGAAAATTTAGCGAGAGAACTCCGGGTTCCTGTATTGCAACGACATGGTAAGTATCTGGTATACCGTCGGACTGGGGACGATCGAAAAGAAAAATGTTCTCTTGGATCTTGGCAAGGGCCACAGCCAAAATGGAAGGGTGGAAAGAACGCCTATTATCAAAAGGAGGAAAAGAGATCCTTATTAAATCTGTGGTGCAGGCTATTCCACAGTATGCAATGTCAGTCTTTAAACTTCCGTTCTCTATCTGTAAGGGCCTAGAACAGCGCATATCTAGCTTCTGGTGGAAGAATGATGTCAGTAAATGAGGGGTGTATTGGCAGAAATGGGCAGATTTAAAATCAAGCAAGCATAGTGAAGGTCTGGGTTTTCGAGACTTAATGGCATTCAATGATGCACTACTGGGTAAGCAAGCCTGGAGATTACTACAAAGTCCGCAATCCTTATGGGGCCAAATTTTTAAGGGAATCTATTTCCCAAACACAACGTTCTTAAATGCAGTAAATGGGTGTCGCCCCTCTTGGGGATGGAGAAGTCTCCTTACAGGCCGAGAAGCCATTCGCCCGAACCTGTGCTGGTCGGTTGGTGATGGTCAGAATATTAATATCCGTAGAGATCGCTGGTTATCTATCGGCCCCTTAACAGGACCTCCTACAAGGAGTGAACCGGAATTGGTGGCTGATCTTATTGATCATGCTCACCAATGTTGGAACGTTCCCCTTATACAACAGCATTATGAACAAAGTATTGCAAATCAGATACTCAAAATCCCTATAAGGCCAGCACATACTTCGGACAAGCTCATATGGACAGCAACAAAAAGCGGAGCACATTCAGTCAAGAGCAATTATCACACCCTTATCTCTACCACAAACCACAGCAGCAATCACAACGATTCAACCAACTTCAGTCAGAACAAAAAGCTATGGACGCGAATCTGGACGTTGCGCACGGAGCCAAAAATCAGACACTTTTTCTGGTCAGTTTATCATAACTCCCTTGCAACCAAAGACAACCTATTCAAGCGACATATTATTCCAGATTTTATTTGCCCTCTTTGTGATCAACAAACCTAGGAAACAATTGAATATATGTTTTTTAACTGTTCTTGGACAAGAGCGATTTGGCAGCATTCGGATCTGCGCAACCTCAGTATTACACATCCAGTAACTAGCATAACCACATGGATCACTGATCAGGTCAGGAGCCGGACTAACGTACCTAAGCTTGAGCTCCTTGCACATGTCTTGTGGCATATATGGAGGGGCCACAATAACTTCGTTTTTCGACATCAGCAGCCGCAGCCCCATCTTGTTGTTGCAGATGCTCTTGTACAAACAAGAAGCTTCGTCAGTTCACATCCCACAGGGACGCGAAGGAACCCCCCTGTCAACCAAACTGATTTCCTATGGCGACCCCCCGATCGCGGAACCCTGAAGTGTAATATCGATGGGGCTTATCAAATGGGCAGTAGAACTGGATCAATGGCGTGTATTACCGGGGACTACGAGAGGCCGACTTGCCGATGTGTATACGTAAGCTTTTCCGGCGACATCCGCGCTCCAATTTGAGGTGCAGGCCCTCAGCATCACTCTCCGTCGTCTGGTGAAGCAGGGTCTTCAATCCAACTGCCTGGAGATCGAATCGAACTGTTGGACCATGCTCGAGATCTTGAACCAGGACAAGCCGCCGCCATGGGAGGACCGAGCACTCTTCGAAGAAGCTAAATTGCTGCTCTCTACATACCCTAGACTTCGACTCGCCTTCTGCAGGAGAGAAGCCAACGCGGTGGCTGACTGGGCCGCGAAAGCCCATGGCCGCATGGATCAAGCCCGTAATTGGAACATTTTCCCCCCTTTCTTCCTTTTGGATATTGTAAATGCGGACGCGGTTGCAAGTGGGTGTAATCTTTTACCGGTTTAATTATCAAGTTAAGTTTCGACCAAAAAAAAAAAAAAAACGATCGAGATCGAGATCGAAATTGGAGTCAAGCATTCCAAGGTCAAAATAAAGAAACGACGGACGAATTACGAGAAGATGTGATGAGGGATGCACCGTCGGATGGCACGCACAAGCACTTAGTGCAACACTCGTTGCAGAGAATATAGACTCAACTTCTAGAGAAGCGTAGAAGAATTATCAAAAAATCTTAAATTTTTTTTCTTTGTCATTTGTAATTATACTAATATGGTGCATTTAACCAATTTTGATCGGCCGAACATGAATATATTTTAATAATATTTATTTTTTTTTTTTTTTATTAATTTTTGCTTTTTGCTTTTTCCTTTTCTTCATCTTTGTCCCACAAGCCACTAAGGGGTGCATGACAAAATTTCTATTCCGAAATAGTTTCTGTAATAGAAATAGATTTTTCTATTTCTATTTTTAGAAGAGTTTCTAAGCAAAAATAACCGTTTGATAACGACGTAAAATTTCTACCCTAAAAATATAAATTCATTTGATAACGACACAAAATTTCTTCCTTTCGGACGGTGGCGGCGACGACCGGCGACCTTTATTAAAATAAAATGATATTCTTATTTTATTTTTTTTATGATTTATTTTATTTATTCTATTTTATTTTATTTTACGAATAAATTTATTTTAAAATGAATAAAAAATAAAAATAAATATTTGGCAAAACACTCAAGACAAATAAAAATAAATTTATTAAATTTATTTTTATAAAAATAATTTATTTATTTTTAATAATTTTATTTTTATTTTTAAATGAATATATTTATTTATTTTTAATAAAATGATATTTAATTAAATTTATTTTTAATAAATAAATTTATTTCGATTAAATTTATTTATTAAAAATAAAAATAATATTTATTAATAAAAATTTAAAATTTAAAATAAAAATGAATAAATGATATTTTTATAATAATTTTTATTTTTAAAATGATATTTATCTATTTTTAAGGATTTTTTTAATTTACTCGTAAAATAAATATTTATTCGTAAAAATAAAAATAAATATCATTTTATTTATCCGAATAAATTTCATTTTAAAATGATATTTATAAAAATAATTTATTTGGCGACCGACGACGGCGAGAGCCGGCGGGTGGTTGGCGACCGATGGACGATGGTCGGCGGCAACGAATGAAGGACCTAGGTTGATCGAACAATGAGAAAATTTTTTATTTCTCATTTCTGTTCCAAAAATTAGAAATAGAAAATTTCAACTTCGATTTCTATTCCAAACCTATTTCTGGAATAGATCTATTCTAGAAATAGAAAAACGGAATAATTTTATCAAACGGATTTCTATTCCGAAATGTGTGCCGAAATAGAAAAATTATTTTTAACGAAATTATCGGTTGTCATGCACCCCCTAAGCCATGGGCTATGTAAGACCAACACGGACACGCAACACGCGACATGACACGATACAACACACCGACATGTTATTTCTCAAAAAATAGAGAATTCCGACACATTCCGACACGTTATATATTAAATATATATTTTTATATATAAATACAAACATAAATAATAAAAAGAGCATATAATTAATATATACTAAAAATATTAATTCAACATTTGTTAATATTATTCATTATTTTAATTTGACAGAAATTGAATAAGAAATTCAAAAATTGCAAAAACAAAAGAGTAAATTTGAAGGAACATGTCATGTTTTCTTACACTTGTCAAAAATTAGTAAGATTTCTTATAGTCTCAAACAGAGTTCGGAGTTCATGATATAGACTGGCTTGGAGCTCCTCTGCAAAACAAGGTTCGAGAAAAATGAAGATCAAGGATAAGAACTCTCGAAGTACGACCAAAATAAAAGGAAATAACTAAATTCGCCATGAAAAATGTAAAAGATAACTTACAAGCTAATGACATATACCAAAAGAGATAACTCACGATAACGCTTGCAAAAGGTGGAAAAAGCAAATAAAAAATTAAAAAATCACAACTTTAAGTCTGCAGGGGGCGTGAAGCAACACCGATGAGAAGAGGGGCGTTCCATTGTCACTCATAGGAATGTCAAAACTTATAAGTGAGAAACTTGAGAGTAAGAATTTTCTTCTTTCCCCTTTATTTTTGTTATTTTTATTATCTTTTGATATATTTATATTTTGACCCCTTAAGTATTGAATTTTTTTAAAATTAACCCTATGCATGTCAGAATCGCGTGTTGGAATTTTGGATTCGTGTGTCAGAGCATGTTGGGAAGAGTTGACCACGTGTCAGATTTCCCGGCACTCATTGACCGCGTGTTGGAACGTGTCGGAGCATGTCGGAGTGTGTCGAAGTGTCGGACACAACACGAAGGCTTCCGGAGCGTGTCCATGCTTCTTAAGCCACAGGCGAGGTGACTTTGCCCAAATCTTGGCAAGGCCAATTGCCTTCGACAAGAGCTTGAAGGCCATAGGCAAAGACAGCCATGACCTCGCCCAGTGACCAATGACAATGGAGGAAGGAGGAGGAAGAAAAGTAGGAAGAAAAGCCAAAAAAAAAGGTAAAAATTTAATAAAAAATTTGAAAAAAATGACATACTATTAAAATATGTCCACATTAGCATTAGCCGGACGACATCCATGTCAGCGCGAGCTAGCATTCACGTCAGCGCAAACCAATCAAAATTGGCTTATCGAACTGAATTAACACAATTACAATAGGTTTAATATTGTAATTTTCCCGGTGAGACATCATTGGGCACGAATATTTCAATTAGATATTCTAGAATAGAATCAAATGAAGATATGCAATTTCAGATATATCTCTTCAAATTCTCTCGGACTTCCAACGGAGAGGGCTCTATTAGGGACGGTCCGGATGAAGCGATCCTTCTCCACCAGCCTTAAAATTGTCTAAAACACTGGTCCGTGGTCACGACTCACAAGCATGCGAAATTGCATTCACGCAAAATTACATTTATCTAAATTGATTTAAGTGGGTGAGGTCTTGTCATATGATAAGCCCATCAAATTTAACCCGTTAATTCTATAAGGTCTGCTTAATTCGACGGAGCAGTTAAAACGAGCCCCCGCCCTCGCCTCGTGAATTCGATAGCTAATGTAAAGAGTCCGCGCTATTTCTACTCATGTTTCACCCTAGACACTTCCTTACTTTTGTATTTTTCCAAGGGAAAATTCTAAAAAGGGACCTGAAGTGCTATCTTTTTCTCAAATAAGAACTTAAAATGGACCTTGTTTCAAATAAGGACTTAAAGTCTTATTATTTTCTCAAATAAGAGTCTAAAATGGATGTTGTTTCAAATGAGGACATGAAGTAGTTATATCTGTTTCAAATAGGGCCTGAAGTGGTTATGTCCATTGCAAATAAGGACATAACTTTCCAACGGTCAAAAGTATTTTCATGATTTGTCATTTATCCCCTTTTTCCTTCCTTTTTTTTTCTTTTTTTTTTCTTTTTTTTTTCTGGTTCTTCTTCCTATTCGCCAATGGCCGGCCGGCCACCGACAATGCCAACGGAGTGCTAGGCGACGGTCACCCTCGCCAGCGAGGGCCACCCACGCTGGCCATGGGCGAGGGACGGCCTCGCCTAGGCAAGGTGACCCTCGCGGCCCTAGGTGAGACTGATCCGAAGAGGGTGGCCTTGCCCACGGCCAGTGAGGGCTGGGTGACTAGCGAAGAGAAAGAAGAAGAATCAGAAGGAAAAAAAAAGGAAGAAAGAAAGAGGGGGGAATGCCAAATGACACAAATACCCTTGATTGGTCGGGAAAATTTATACGGCGGCGCGAGGTTGGGTCCTTATTTGAAACAACCAAACCACTTCGGGCCTTTATTTGAAACAACTAAAATTACTCAATGTCCTTATTTGAAACAAAGTCCATTTTTTATCCTTATTTGAAAAAAAAAAAAGATGGTACTTCAAATCCCTTTTGGAATTTTCCCTTTTTCCAATAATGTTCCTTTATACAATTCACTATTTCTGTCACAATTCTATAAAACTTTTTCCTTTTTCGTTTCGTCAAATGTGAGGTAATTATTTTATTTTCTTTCTTTTCTCTCCTTTCCCTGCGGGTCCCACTTCCATTCTTCTCTCTCTCTTTTTTTTTTTGGTTGTCCATAATTTTTTTGCGGACCCCACCTTCAAACGAAATCCTCAATTCAAGGCCCAAGCTGGTACATTGCTTCTCTAAATTTCAGATTTACAATCCCATCAAATCCCGCCGTTGGCTTGCATTCACATTAATAAGAATGAATGCACATACAAGGTAAAAACACATCGACAACCCTTACAAGTCCCACATAAAGGTCATCCTCCATGTCAGCGACCAACCACCTTAGGCTGTCAATTACCAACAAAGCAAGAATGGGTGAAACAATGGGTTAGAAAAGTATAAAAATGACAAATCCTAACAAATGCACGATTATGAAATTGTTAAAAATTGACTAGAAGTTCAGCTCTACACACAATTGTAGTCTATGGCTAAAAGCAACAATTGCAACACAAATGAACTAATGGATGCGGCATTGTAGCAATGTGTTCCGAGAAATTAATCTATGGAAACACAATTTTTATCTCAATGCTCAAACACTGCAATCTAATAACCGCAGTCAAATTAAAGCACTAATTCGAATTCCGCTTCATATTATCTAAAACCACCCAACTCACTTATTGCCCTAGACTTTTATATACATGGTGGAGACACCTATTCTTTCTCTACTCTCACAAATGCAAGAAGAGAGAAAATCTAGAAAAGGGGAAAGAGACAGAGGCTGTGCTTCTCAATATTTCCTGCCAAAGTGCAAGAAGAGACTACATGTGATGGCAAAAAGTACCTCGTTGGGAAGGTTATCGGTGAGCCCAATGCTAGTGCCGGCGAAAGTGTGGAGGATGATAAGGTTGGCATCATAAGTAATGGAGAGAAAGAAAGAATGGGCTGCAAGAGAGAATGGAGAGACGAGAACAATCCTGCAAGAGCTAAGAATTAGAAAGATGAAGGAGAGTGGAATCCACAAGGAAAGGAAAAAATTAATAAATAAAATAAGAAGAGTTGACGATACAAAACAAGGAACCACTTTTCAAAAGTTGGAATAGAAGTTGTGGGCCACACAATGGATAGTATGATCAAAACACAAAAATATGGAGTATCTAATGGTGCATTTGATTTAGTATTTTGAAAGCTCTTAGGGAAAATTCGGGGTGTTTGCCAACTATTCCAAATAGGCTTTAGACCAAATGCTAGTATTGGGAAGGTTGAAAGCTCAAGGTAGGCAAGTGAGGACCTACCTTGAGTTTTCAACATTTATAGAATGATGCCTTGAGTTTTCAACATTTATAGAATGCTGAAATAAGGGTTAAATGATATTTCTCCCCCCCCCCCCCCAAAATTATCCTCACCAATTCTTCAGTTTTTCGATTTTGCTCCATTGTTGCTATTGTTCATCTTCTTTGTGCAAGGTTGACTAGTGACGCCAAGTCCAACCTATGAGGTTGCGTGTCCCAAGGCCTTGTAACTTGGGGTCATGTAAAATATGGCCACCTGAGATCACGCGACCCTCGTCAAGGAGTCATGCAACCCCAAGCGACCCTCACCCAAGGTTGTGTGACCTCGGCTAACAACAACAGATCCGGCTTGCCAATGCCCTAAGTCCAACGGAGGGTTTGATTTCAAAAAAATTGCAACCAAAGCCCTTTGCAATTTTATTTTTACCAAACATTACTTAACTCAAAGTTGTCTTATAAAAGGATTTTTTACCAAATGTAATTTGTATTTCCTCAAGGCTCTTTAGGCTAAAGACTTTTGCATTTTCACAAGACCCATTTCCAAAACTAAATCAAAATGGGTGGAAAAAGCACAAACCTAAAAGGATATGCCAAACTTATATTAGTTTATTCTATAATTAAATTTGTGCGATTATAATTCTCATTTTCCATCCGTTCCTTGCATAGCGACAAATTTAACTTATTGGTCAAAATATAATATGATATTAAGGTCAATATGATTTTACTTACTCCTTTCAAGCTTCACGTGAATTTTTCGTGCGCAATTATTAGCCGGCGGCAAGGCAAAATAATCCCATAATATCTCATTTTTTTCAATTACATATTGATTACAGATTTTGTTAAAATAGAAAATAAATATATTTCTCCATTATTGCATAACCCGATTGAAAAAAAAAAATTCAAGGGCACTTGGGTTTTCCTTCCTTCGTCTTCCAATTGTTGTAGCATGGGCACTCCTCCTTGTGTCCGTATGTGCCGGAGGGCACGCACAAACACGTGGCGCAACACTTATTGCAGAAGAACAGGCACGGCTTCCGGTGAGATGTTGCCGAGCATCGGTAGTCGCATGCCGCGGCGCATTCTGCGATAACCCCAGACATGAGTATTTAAATTATATATCCTCGAAAAGAATCGAATGAGCACATGGAAATTCATGTATACATCCGTTAAAATTCTCTCGGACTTTCAACGGAGAAAATAAGTATCAGCGGAAGGGCGTAAGTACGTACGTTCCGGACGAAGCGATCTCTCTCCCCCGGCCTGAAAATTGTCCAAAACACACGCCAGCAAACATGCGAAATTACATTATTTTCAGCTATATTTGCTTGACAAAGACAAAAAAAAAAAAAAGTCATAAAGGATTATCGTTAAATGAGAAAACGGGCTCAAATGACACGATCCCTCCGTTACCCAGCGAAACTCACCAGCGAAACCTGAACGAAGCACGTCGAGGCGACGAGAAAGCAGAGCAAAGAAATCTGGAGCAACGACAAACGAGCCATAGTAAACCCCTGTCCGATGACAATCTTAATCTTAATAGAACTATAAAAGGCTTGAATTCCACACCCTTGCCACCGGAAAAGGGGATCCTCTTATATACGAGTATGCCAAGCAATTGCCATCTCTGGACTCGGAATTACGTGGTAATTCTGCCAATCCCTTGTAGACATCCTTACAGAGGCCAACTGGCAAATAGCTGATTTATTTCCATAAGTAGAGGCCCAGATTAATACTTCATTTTGAAAGAGTGTGGAATTGGTAAATTTGATTAATTATACACATAATATAAACGTTAGCTGTTTCACATGGACAAAAAAAGGCAAAAGCCAGCTAACACTCTTAATTATGTCTGCTGTCATAAATTTATTCTATACTTTTTTCTGGTGACCCTAAAAATCTTAAATTTGTAATTATATGATAAATTAACCCCAAACTTATATCCGTATGACACATTTACTTCAAATATTTTTGCGACACAAAACACTTTAGACTTATATCCATATGACACATATACCCGAAACTTTTTATGGCACCAAAAATCTCAAATTTAGGATATGTTTGGTTTAACATTTAGAGAGCCCCTTGGGACCCAAAGTTCCTTGATAAGAATTTGGGATGTTTAGCAATCATCCTCAAGGGGCTTTCAAGTGAAAATTTAAAACTTGAGGTAAGTGGAGAATTGCTTAAGCCTTCAATATTTTTGGAATGTTGAAACAATGGTTAAATGATTTTTTTTCTTCTAAAGTTACCATTACCAATTCTTCAGTTTTCCGATTTTCTCCCTTGTTGCTGCAGTTCATTTTCTTTATGAGGGTGGCCATGAGGGTCGATGAGGTCAAATCTAAATAGCGAAGGGCCAGCAATCGGCTATAAATAAGCAAGGTTGTGTGACCTCGGGCGACCCTTGTGATCGCGCCTAGGGTCTCACAACTCCAAGCACGATCTCGGGCAGCCCTCGCTACGGGTCATTGAGGTCATGCAACCTCGGCAACCAATGGCCAAAGCCCTTCACCAAAGCCAGCAAAGGGTTTGATTTGTTTTTAATAAAAAAAATAAAAATTACAACTAAAGTCTTTTCCAAAAAAAAATTACCAAATGCTACTTCACCCAAAATTGCTTTACAAAGGATTTTTTACCAAATACAATTTGCATTTCCTCAAACCCCTATACACTAAAGGTCTTTACATTTCCTAAGGCACTTTCAAATCCATTAAGGGTCCGTTCGTTTCGCGAAAAATAATTTCTGAGAAAACGTTTTCCGGATTTTCCGGCGTTCGTTTCACGGAAAATGAATTCCTTGAGGAAAATGTTTTCCATCAAAGGAAACAAGTCTTCTAAAGTAAAGGAAAATGTTTTCCACTTTTGAAAAGTAAAAAACATTTTCCTTACTTAATCTCTCTTATCTTACATCTCTACAAATCCTGACTTCCTCCTCCCCTTTATTTTTCTTCTTTTCTTTTTTTCATTCGAATTATTTTTTTTTAATTTTCGTTTTCTTTTTTTAATTCGAATTTTTTTAATTTCCTTTTTCTTTTTCTTTTTTTTTCTTTTTCATTTTATTTTTTTTTTATTTTTTTATTTTTGTTTCCCATCTTCTTTTTTCTTGCTAGTCGTCAAACCAAGTGAACCTCAAGCTCGTCGATCTCAAACTCCCGCTCGTCGATCTGGCAAGTCTCAAGCTTGACACCCGCGCTCGCCAATCTAGTCAGTGGAAAATATTTTCCTTACCGAACACCAGAAAATGGAAAATATTTTCCGAAACATTTTCGATTTTACCGACACCAGAAAATATTGTCATTTTCCTAGAAAATGACTTCTAGAAAAAATATTTTCCGAAAATGGCTCATTTTTTCGCAAAACGAATGGACCCAAGATTTTTTCCTTCCTCCTCTATCTTCACCACCACACTTGTCGCCACCACCCTTGCCCTTACCGTCGCCATTGCCATCGACACTATGCTCACCATCGCCAAACCAAGGAAGAATATGAATGAGGGAATTAAAAAAACTGAAAAAGAAAACGAGAAAAAATAGACATACGATGAGTTGACATATTTTTACCACATAAGCGCGTGTCAATATTGTTTGCTTTTTATTGTCCATGTAGGTAGCCAAATAAGATATTTAGTAACGTTCATTAATAGAATTTTGATAGAAAGTAAATATGTCATATTAATATAAGTTTAGGATTTTTTATGTCACTGAAAAAAAGTTTTGGCGGTTGTATCACAAGTACAAATTCGCACTTCGTGGTGTCACAAAAAAAGTTTACAATAAACATGTTACGGTGAAAATAACTCGGTGTTTTTCATAGTTTTTTTTCCTTTAAACAAAAGAGGGAGAGAAGAAACTTAAATCTAGCTAAGCCATTTCGTTGTCACTCGAATTTCAGCCTATCAACTTCCCATATATATTTCATCCTCAATGTCGTGGCACTTTTATCCTCTCATATCATTTTTTGTTGGATTAATACTACTGAAAATCCCAAACTATACTTACCACGACATATTTACCAAACTTTTTTGCATTACTAGTAATCACATACTTGTACTTGTATGATACATATAATCCTCAGTCTTGGTTCCCATCGAAACCACCGTAAAATTTTCCAAGTGGACAGCGAAAGACAGATGAAGATAACGTAGTGATCACGTGGTTTTAGTAAAAAAAAAGAAAATAGATAGTCAAAACAAGGTCATTTTGAAGCTTGAAGGGCAAGCTAAAGAGCAGGCTTGATTTTTGTTGGTATTTAAACCTCAGGTCATTTGTCACTCTTGAAGGTCGATTTGCCCCCAAATCGAACACGTCGCTGTGGCTCTCCTCTCGGAGCTCGTGGTCGAAGGTCGTGGTACTGGTGCTGGTGGGCTGCGGATCGAAGATGAGATGCAAATTGAAGCTTGAAGTGCCGGTATATTTGACTACCACGTCAACATTTCTGTCCGGGCATCGGATGTAAGGACTAATCATCACACAAATGGATCCAATTAAGAGTCTTTGGACTACAAGTTTAGGGATGCCCGTGTGTTTATCCCTCTAAATCGTCAACAAACGCAAAATTTTATTCTTTCGAAAATTAGTAAATTCTCATTATCCCTCTGATTAATTTACCGACATTGTTTTTTTTTTTGTTTTCCATCACAGCCTAAGCATATCACCAATTGGGTTGCCCATAGCAGAAATTAGGAGAACAAAAAAAGAGAGAGAAAGAAACGCCGCAAAACGAGGAACAGCCCAAGGTCCGCCCATAAGACTCGCTCTCCTCCGTCCCGACCATTTCCCCTCTCCTTCCTCCTCTCTCTCTCTCTCTCTCTCTGCGCAACAGCTCACGCACAACGCGGGAAACTCGATTCAGAAGGAAAGAGAGGAACGAGAAGGGCAACGCCAGGAGCTCCGAACAATCCTTCCGACGGTACGTCCCCTCATCGCATCGCGTCGCATCTCGATTCCTCGACGTGAATTTGTCTGTCCGTAATCCGTGCGTTCGCTTCTCGTGTGTGTATTCTCTCGCGAATGGTGACGACGCAAGCAGGTCCTTTCGGCTGCTCGCAGGTTCGACCGTCTCCAGCCGCCGTCGCGGCAGGGCTCGCGTGAGGTATTTCGCGCGCTTGAACGGGACATTTTTGAATGCCTGATCATGATTTTCTTTCGCATTTCGATCTCGATCGCTTGAGGTGCTCGCAAAGGATTAAAAAGAACGCCGCATCTTGTAGTTTTCTCTCCTTCGTTTGGTAATGTTTCTAACATCCGTTCCCGACGTGAAGGGTAGAAGATTTTCGCGGGAAAAAGAAGGGAATCCGGGGCTTGGTTGGAGGAACCGAAAAGGGTTTCTGAACATTTGAAGCGCGATTTCGTTGAAGTGGGGTAAGCAACGAGGCATTTCTTGTTATCTCTGCTTCGGTTTCGCGTTCACGATCGCATTTTCCGGAGAAAATCCTGCATTCTTCGCTTCCGAGTGTCTTCTGAATTATTGGGTTTTGTTTTGAAGTTGCGATTGGTGAAATGCGTGCGTCGTAATGTGCGGTTTGCCATTTCAGGTGATCGCCAGATGTCATTGATCGACGGCTCATTGAACCGTCGAAATTCTATCAGAGGCAAGGACGAAGGTGGCGGCGGCAGCTTCCTCGGAAGCGGACGGCGAGAACTAGCTGGATTGACGCTAGACGACGTTCTGGGCAACGACAAGAAACTGGGTCCATCGCCCACGGTGGCTCAGATCACCCGGACTCTCCTCGACGTAATCCGCGACGACCCTGACGGAGGCTCCTTCCCGGATCTCCTCGGCCAGAAGGACAAGAAGAGCTGGAGATCTTTCAAGGAAAGGCTACGACGCAGGCGCGATAGCCAGGCTTGGACCTCAACCGTTCACACTCCTACATCAGACTTACCGATTACTAGTTCGAGGTCACAGATGTCAAGGCAAAGTTTAACTCGGTTCAACTCTTCAAAGATGGCGGCAAGCTCCGATGATGAGCGGGCTCGGGGGATTCACTGCGAATCCCCAACGACAGAGGAGATGCACGGCAGTGATCATGAAGTGGCTTGTGATTATTCGAGCCAGAGTTGCTCTCGTTCGATGATGATGCGCCGGACCTCTAGTCGTTTCGGCTCGTTGGGCCCGGTGGTTCCGCCAGACTCGACTGAGCCAGAGGATCTGGCAGGTAACGTGCAGGCTAAGGGTCTCCGGCCACAGATCTCACGCCACAATTCCACAAGGCTCGGGTCATCAGCACGGTCAAGGTCCGAATCGGCTCGATTCCTGTCTCGGTCCGAGAGCTCGATGGTCCGGAGAGAGGACACCAACGGCGAAGATGGCGGAGCGATTTATGGGGACGAATTGGGCCACCGATCGCGGCGAGTCCCAGCAGTGGCTCTGCAGGAGGAGAGGCAGCTGTCCGCGAGGGAGGCCGCAGCAGCCCAGGAGGCGGCGGAGGCGGCTGCCGCCACCGTGGCGGACAGAGATGAGGAAGGCAGCGATGGGGAGGAGACGGAGGGCTGGGAAGCTGCGCAGGAGCCGAAGAGGATGTCGCTGATGGACTTGCTGGAGGAGACGGATAGGCAGATGGGGTTCGTGGGATCGAAGTACGTGGTGGGCGATGAGGAAGAGGAGGAGGAGGAGGCGGCGGAAGAGGTGGAGGACGGAGAGGAAGACGGCGGAGAGTACAGCTGCTGCGTGTGCATGGTGAGGCACAAGGGGTCTGCGTTCATACCCTGCGGCCACACGTTCTGCAGGATGTGCTCGAGGGAGCTCATGGTCGCTCGGGGAAACTGCCCGCTCTGCAACAAGTTCATCTTGGAGATTCTCGACATCTTCTAAAGTATAAAGTGCGGAAGAGCTTCTTGGTTATTGGTCAGTTTGGCCAATGGCCACTCCTTTCAAGATTGACGAGGATATAGTCTCTTGTCCTTTTAGTTTTTTCAATCTTCTCCTTCTAATTTACAGGAACTAAACAGGAGTTTTTCAATCTTCTCCTTTTGGATTACAGGTACTGAAGAGGTTAATGTGATGTAAGCTTGTGAGCCTATTCAAGTTTTGATCATGTTGGTAACCCGCAGACAAGGATGGAATCTGACTCCAGTGAGGAGGGATTTATTAGGCATAAGTCCTTAGATAATGCTATGTATGTTATCGGTTTACAAAAATTAAATATATATAACGACGTTATGGACTCTTTATTGAATGTCGAACGTGAACCACTTGTCTAAAATTTTGAATGCACGCAACGTACTTGCGACTTTGATTAGTCTATCGATTTCATAGATAACTTTTCGTATGATGTGCATTACTCGGGTCTTGGTGCTTAATGGCTCTGCCATTACCCAGCTCACTTTAGTGGCATAACCGAGTCGACACGATTCAATACTCTGAACTCGGCTCGCCCTTAGAATATTCGAGGGTTGATACACTCAAGCTCAACTCAAATGATATTAGACTGCTTTGACCTTCAACTCAATTAAGTTTGTGAAACTTGAGCTCAACTCTATGGTATAGAAGTTTTTTTATGCAAAGCATGAATTGAACCGCAACTCAAGCTCATGCTCGAGCTTGAATTTTGAAAATATACTCTAGTTAAAAGTAGATAATTTTAATAGGGATTCGCAAAACGGATCACCCAAATCGGAAATTTTCTGGACCAAACCAAAATTGCCCATTGGTCTAGTTTTCGGGAGTATCAGTCTAGTTCCCAATTCTTAAAAGGGGAATGGTGTTCGGGTGGTCCGGTTCCGGGTTCTAGGGGGGAATCGTACCAGATCGACTACACATACTTTTTTTTTTAATTTTATTTCTTCAAAAAATCAATGGGTTTAGTTTATTATTTCCGAGAAAATAGGACATTGAACAATAAGATATCCGGATGGAAGCATAGCATTTGTCTCAAGCTCCAAATTTATTCCGAATCATGCTTTGGACAATAAGATATCCGAATGGAAACATGAAATAAAATCAATGACCGGTTCCATTAGGATCGGTCCAGTCCCTTGGGAATCGGAAACCAATCACCCTTAAGTTTTATGTATTTATAGATGTACATAATAACTAAAAGATATGAAATATAATCGCACAAGGGTCCGTTCGTTTTGCGAAAAATGACTTCCAAGAAAATATTTTCCGGATTTTCTGATGTTCGTTTCATGGAAAATGAACTAGTCAAGGAAAATGTTTTCCATCATTAGAAAAAACAGCATTTAAAGTAAGGAAAACGTTTTCCATTTTTGAAAAGTGGAAAACGTTTTCCATGACTTCTTCCCTCTTACTTTTCTTTTTATCAATACATTTTCATTTTATTTTTATGCTTTCTTTTTTTTTTAAATCGAGTTTTTAAATTCTTTTCTTCTTTTTTTCTTTTCTTTCTTTCCTTTTCATGTACTTCTTTGGCGGTGGCCGGCGACTAGCCGCAAGCCGCAGCCGCCGAGGCTCCGCCTAGCCCGATCTAGCGAAGCCGAGATCGGGCCTCGCCCAGGATCCGGGCGAGGCGGAGCTCTCGCGACTCGCCGATCCGCGAGCCGGGCGGGGCTCGGGCCTCGCCCGAGCTCGCCGAATCGAAGCAAAGCTCGGATCTAGCGACGGAGCTCGGGCTCCCGATCCAAGCGAGCCCGAGCTCCGCCGCGCATCCGGTGAACTCGCGGCTCGCCAGAGCCTCCGGCGAAGGCAAAGCTCGCAAATGCGAGCTCGAGCGAGATCGGCCGAGCCTTGAGCTCACCGGATCCGGCCATTGGGTCTTGGTCGACCACCGGCAACCGGCCATCGTCAAGCAAGAAGGAGGCGGTGGCGACGGAAGGAGGAAGGAGGAAGGAAAAGAAAAAGAAAGAAAAAAAAATAATAAATAAAAATATTTCGATTTTTTAAAAATATAAATAATTAAAAATTCATTTAAAAAATAGAAATAATAAAATTAATTTTTGGTCAATTAAAAATATTAAAATTCAATTTTTGATAATTTTTCCCAAATAATTAAATGAAATTTAATGAAGGGTGGAAAATATTTTCCACTCAAATTTTGGTTTCTGGCCGAACACCGAAAATGAGTCATTTTCTTAAAAATGACTTCTGAAAAATGCTTTTCCTAAACATGCTACTCGGGTCTAACATTTTCCAAGCTCAAGCCCAATTTCGATGGAGTACTCTCGAACAACACAAGCTGGACCGTAACTTGTACTAAAACAAGGGAGGACTTTTGTCCCGGAAGGCGCGAAGAAAAAGGAGCGCGAGGGAAAAGGAAGATCCTTTGCTTGCGCAACCAACAGACATCAACTACCGCGCAAAGAATCCATGAGACCAGAACAAACTGCCAAAAGGAGAACCGATCTTTTGACAGAAGTCTAGAATTCCCGAGGATTAGACTAGAATTCACAAAGAATCTTGAAATGATGCCTCTTCCCACTGCTAAATAGCTTGCCCATCAGGGCATTCTCTCGAGTTTCTTCGGCCAACCCCATATTTATGCTGGCTTTGCAGGTTCAGGGAGCCCCTCCACGTATCTCTGTCATCAACTTGCTGTTGCAGTATTCAAGAGTCAAAGAGAAGGGTAAATTTCTTACTCCTCGTTCTTGGGTTTATGTCCCGATTAAAGAATGCTTCTTGTTAAATTTGTTAACACATTGATTCTGCTTTTAGGAAAAAGGGTTAGAGTTGATTTCAGTTTCATTCTTTTGTTGCTGTTCAAGGTTATTATTTTAATAAGGAATACTATTAAGAGATCGACAAGTTGGTAATGCGAACAAAACTCCATGCTTCAGCCTCCGGTCTCGTTTTGCTCTCAATGTAACGCTTTTGGGTCAGGTCGAGATTAAGTAAATCCCTTCAAGTCCCTTAGCCGTGGCGTGCATGGCATACTTTTTAGTTGGACTATGAAGGTGGATTTAGTATGATACGCAAAAACTAATCTGAAAGAACAAGTCAGTGCAAAACTCAGAAAATGGAAAAAGCGTTTTTTTTGTTGGTAGTTGATTGGAGCATGCAGATTGTTCTAGCTTATGCATTAGTGAATCAAGTAGCTGCATGGGCTATACATCGTTTAGTTTATTTTTCTTCTGAATGATGTACGTAATGTTCAAGATTGTGGTGAAGTTCAGAGATGATTCCACCAACTAAACAGACTAGATGGAAGGTGATCTCTAGGTACAGGGTTTTGCAGATGTGTTCTTTACATTATGAGTCTCTTTTTTTAGAGTAGCAATGGCTGTTCCAGTAGTAAACCAGAAAATGCTCGAGGAACTTGAAGCTATGGGATTCTCTCCAGAGAGAGCAACTAGGGCACTCCATTTTTCAGGTGATTCTGCGCATACTGTGCATGCAAATGTGAAGTCTTGTGAGCTTTCAGTTGAATGTTTCTCAAAATGTACATATTAAGATTTGAAAGAAAGTAATCCCCTGGGTTGGCGCAATCGGTTGAGGCATTAGAGTATTTCCAGCTCAGGAATTGAGGATCAGCTCAAGTCCCACAAACTGCATGTAATTGCTCTAGTATAGAGTCAGCTGCTCTAACCAAAGGTCTAAACTTAACCGGTTCATGGGGCTGCAGGGTGTTCCATGGCCTTCCAGGCAGCTGACATCTGTGCTCATGCCCCTGGATTTTCAAAGAAAAAAGACTTCTAGAGAAAGTTTTAAGCCAATAATTGAAGGAAGGAGATTCCCTATATATGAGGCCCTCATAAACCCTTCTTGCATTTTCCCCTTCCTTTCAGGTAATTCCGGCACTGAAGCTGCAATAGATTGGCTTTTTGACCATCAAAACGACCCAGATCTTGATCAGATGCCAAGGGTACTGTCTCTGTCAAAGCATAATAACAGAATGTGTAGCTATATTTTCTCACATTTGGTGCTTCACATGGTGGGAAGCAACATGAGAATTATGATGACAGAGCCATATTGTTGTTTACTTTTGTCTTCTCTTAGAGAATATCCAACCTGAGGTTTCCTTGGAAGAGAAATTCTTTACCTGCTTCATCATTGTTGTACCAAGAAGATAGGGCAAACATGTAGGTGACTATATGAATTGCAGTCAAATTAATCATTTTTACCTAGCTTCTGTAGCGGGTTTCTAAAGTCAAAGAGGTGACAACTTTGGTTTACGTTCAATGTACTATGAGAGTTCTCAACTGTTTTTCAGCTTTTAAGTTGAATGTGTTTGTTAGATATTGTTGTACGCTGCTCATGGGGAGACCCTTCAGTGCCAAGATTTAAAATAACTGCATCAATGCATAGTTACAATTGACACGACACATTCATGTGTTTGCGAACTTTAATGAGGCCTGCTTGAGTTTTCATTTATCTAATGTTTATGCAACATTTTTTTGTTTCTTGATATTTAGGTGTCAATCGACCTTGACATTGAAGCTGCCGAACCGACTTTTGTGACTGAAGAAATGACAATGAGATCACAAGAATTACGGTATGATTTAAGGCCTCCACCATTCAATTTCTACAGTTCACAAATTTCCTCTCCATTTGTGAATCTAGTATCTTTTCTGTCCTCTGGTCCACTGATGAAGTAGATCTTGCTTAAATCTCCAATTTTTTCCTCTTTCCCTGATGATGGGGTTTTTCTTTCTTTTAGGGATCAAGCAGAGGAGAAGGAGAAGAAGAACTCTCAAAGAGAAAAGGAAAAGGTACAGCAACACAAGTGTGGCTTGGTTTAATAACAAATGGCGACAACTTGATGACAATGAAGACATGTATGCAAGACTTGTCCTTTAGGAGATATGACTGACTGCGATTAATTGTCTTCTGACTCTATCCTGATCAAGTAGAGAATATTTTCATGCCCATAAAAAAGATACTGAAATTTCCATGACCTTCTTTGCTCGTTCACATTATGGAATGATGAGTTTGACATCCTTTGTTGGTATAATTATACGATAACTTAAGTTCTTCAAAGAGCTTTAAGGCTATGTTTGGGAAAGTAAAGAAAATGGGAGTAATGAAAATGTGAGTGGAAAGTTGAGAAGAATTTTTTTAAAAAAATTAGAGAAGATTGTGGCGGGAAAATTTAATATATGGGGCATTTTCATCCCATTTTCTCTTTCCCTAGAGTTCCCAAACAAAGCATAAAGGTTAGCAACAAATCTGCTCACTGGCAACGTTCATGACCACTGGCCAGGGTGCATAATTACGTTTGCATCTCTTAGAATAGGTACGTTGTGTTACGCCTCTCTGTGAGATGATCTAGTGGTGCTTAGTGTCGTCTTGGAACTTAAGAGGAAATGACTCCTCCTTTTTTAGGAGCAGATCGCAGGCAAGTCTGCTTTGATGTTCATGGGAAATTACATTAAGTGCATCAGATTTTACTATGACTGTTCGATCTGCCCAGTTGTACTTTTGTTGCAGGAAAGGATTCGAGCAGGTAAGGAACTTCTTGAAGCAAAAACAAATGCAGAAGATAATGAAAGAAAGCGGTTTGATCCACTCACCATGACAAGTTGTAATTCTTACAACCCAAGTCATTGTCAATTTCAAACAATGCGTTTGACACTGTTGTTTCAGTTATTTGGCAGCAAAGAAAGCAGAAAAAGACGAACAGCGAAGAGCTAGGGAGAGAATTCTGCAGAAACTGCAGAATGACAAGGTTATTTTTGCATTGCCTTTAAGACTCCGAGTTTTTTGCTCTTGGAATGTCAATGAACAATTTGATTGAAATGTTTCCCAGATATATTCTAGATGAAAATGTATTCTTCCGAAAGGTCTCACAATGTCTTATCATAGAGGAACTACTATTTTCTCTATCATTTCTTGCATTTAGAACCATTTTCCTTAATCACATTTATGTCTATGCGCAAAGAATGGAGAGATCGTCAGGTAAAATACATTTCAATCAGGGGTTGAGTTAAAAACTGATGACCTTTTCTTACATAGATAACGAGTCTGTTGAGGAACTGGAGGACATGTAAGCAGCATCTAAATTGGGATTCGATGCTGCAACTTTTACAGAGATTGCCCTAATCACTCCCTTTGTTAGTGGCTCTGTGTGTGTGGATTTGATCCAATGATGACTGAGACCTCTTTTGACTTTGTCTTTTCATGGGAGGGATTAATTTATACATCTTACCAGATATTGAGGCTTTATTTTGCGTTGCTTTACAGTTAGAAAGAAGGCGGAGGCTGGGATTGCCATCAGAAACCCCTGCCGCTTTAAAACCCCCGTTGCCTATTGAAGACAATAGAAGGGTACGTGCTCCTTCTGGCAAATAGAAGGGCGAATGCACTTTACTTAGCATTAGAACTGTAACACTATGCCAACTACATTTCCAGAAGAAGTGAGCCTGCATGGGGCCATAACCATTCCACCCCCCTCCCCCTTTTTTTTTTAATAAAAAAAGACAAAATAAAACCATGTCAGAGCATATTTTGTGTACTACGATTGATCTTGTCAAGTGCATTGTACATAGAACGAGTCTGATTAACATTTTCCCAAGAATGCTTAAGTTGAGCTGATGCCTAAATCTCTCTTGTTAATATGCAGACTTCAGGTGTTTATTCTGTTACCAACACTAATCAGATCGGATCTGTTACCTATGCTGATCAGATCGGAGACTGTTTGAGGTCTTTGAAGCGCAAACATAAGGTAGATCATCAGTCAATCGTGAACACTGGTGATAAGAAGATCCAATTCTATTTAAGCATTCACCATTTAACCCAGCTTCCAGACAAAATAATATTAGATTACATGCATATTCCCACTCCCTTAATGGATTGTGAAGTGATTGATTTTATTCATGTAAATGCTATTCTCAGTATTCTATACCCCGAGACAACTCCAAAAATTTCATCTGATGATCCAGGAAAAGATAGCTCCAGCTCTTTCTTCTTCTTTTTCAACTTTCTTACTTATGTCTCTGGGCGTTTGTCTAGGATGAAGACGCCAGAGTTAAAAGGGCCTTTCAAACACTCCTGATATATGTGGGCAACGTCATGAAGAATCCTGACAATGAAAAGTTCAGAAGGATCCGCCTAAGTAATCCCGCATTCCAGGTAACATCTCTTGAAAAATATAGACTCATTATTTCTGGAATTTGGGTAACATATGCTTAATTTTGTTTGGAATATGGTTCGAGCCATGTTTCCAATGTTTCATTGGTTGAACTAGGTATTCATTTTCTCATGTCCTGAATATTGAACAGAGTAGAGTTGGAAGTCTGGAAGGATGTGTCGAGTTTCTCGAGCTTTGTGGATTTGAGAAAACCGACGACGGCAAGTTCTTGTTTCTTCCACGTGACAAGGTCAACTTGGCGGTGCTTAATCTAGCTGGGACTCAGTTGAAGTCGGCTTTAGACAGTCCCTTCTTTGGGCTTCTTCAGAAGTGAATGAACTTATTGGGATTAAATTTGTTGGCCGGAGAAGCTGTCTTGTATATATGAAGATTCTACGAGTATGAGTGAAAATGCAAGGTCTTTGACCAAGTACTTCTTCACCTGGAGTTATGATTCTAACCTCCCCTCTTTGCTATCCCCTACGCAAGTCCAGTATACCCTCTTTCTTTGCACACATCGAACTCGGAATAAGAAACGGTTACCCGATGTGCTTCTGTTCTCTTGGAAGCTGATATTCGATCATGGCAGGAGCCCCACAGTGGCTACAACCGACCAGTGACTTTAACGAAATTATGCAGCACCCGGAAAGGGAAAACCAGAAAAATATGCAGAATCCTATTAAGTTCATAAGTGGTGGCTATCTTGACAAGCAACATAATCATGGCATGATATAATGCAAATAGAATGTGGTCCAAGGGGGTTTGAATCAAGGTGTGCCTGAGCCAAACGTGTGATTTGAACCACTTCCATTTGTGAAAAAAATCTCTCCACGGCAATATTACTGCGCCAAGCAAACGGTCACCAAGACATTTCTAAAGTCATTTCAGTGTACATTCTCCTCTCTATCAAACAAAGATGAAAAAAAAATAAACAGTAGTTCCCGTATATAGCTCAAAATCAAGAACTCGACCACAGAAGCAAATTTGATATTTCTCTGATAATGGGTACCGAAATACGGTCTTTTGAATCTGTTCTTGCAGTTAAGATTGTCATCATTCCCGTTCATGTTCTTGTGACATGCACAGATAGAGACCATCCAGCCCGGCGATGGACCGACCCAAGATGGCCGTCTCGCCTCAGCAGATGGAAATCAAGTGCTCGGTTTCTTCAAAACACAGGGTCCGACAGTGGGTATCTTGGAATGTAGTACAGCAATTATACTGACAATACAAAATATGTTTGGCTTGCTAATGGAAGCATTTTCACGCCGACCAGCGCAGGAAATCTCACTATGTGCTCCCTGCTCAGATGGCGTGTTGACCGGGCGTTGCCGAGTTCTTCAGCCACTTAACAGAATTCTGGCAACTTTTTAGTAGTCACGGAGATGAACTCTGATGGAACTGTTGAGTGCCGAAGCGTGACTCTCGTACCACACGCTGAGAAAGACACGAGATTCGGGAGAACTCACGTACACGAGCCAAGCACACTTTTCACACGCTCGCTTATGGAGCCAAGCTCGTAGGTGAGCATGGTCCGAGTTGAGCCAGTCCACCCCCTTACCTTACCAATCTGCACAGTACTGGTTCTCAATTTTTGGGACCGAGGACCGACCTATTGAGCTTGGGACCGAGGACCGGACGGACCCAGTGGGTTCGGTCCGGTTCTAAAGTCAACCCGGGACCAACCGATAATTTATTTATTTCATTTTTTGTACTATCTGAAAAGGCAATCAAAGACCAAACCAATCCAATGAGTTTGGTCCGATTCTAAGGTCAACCCAAAATCAACCAATAATTTTTTATTTCATTTTTTATATTCCTTGAAAAGTCAATCGAGGATCGGACCAACCCAATAGGTTTAGTGATGAGCGAGGTCCGCTTAGATAGGCGAGTGACGAGCGTCAAGCGGGGTGAGCGTAAAGCGTCAAGTAAGGCATCGAGCGACGAGCGGCATGAGTGACCCAAAACGAGTGAGGTGAGTGTCAAGTGGCGAATAGAGAAGTTGTTTCTTTTAATTTTGGCAAATTGAAAACTAAAATGACAAATAAGACAGAAGCGAATGAGTACTAGAGGAGGATGTTGTGAGGAGCTATTTATGCCATTTTTAAATGCCGTGAGAACTCCTCACAAAAACATTTTCCCCATTTGTAAATTATGGTTGTTGACGCCGTAAAAAACATTAAAATATCTAAGTTATTTAAAAATAGTGTAAAATTACTTGAACTCATCACTAAATAGTTATTTAATGTTGTTGACGTCGTTTATTTTAGAGTTTTCTTTATATAAAAAAAATATAAATAATATATTAGATATATAATGTACATAGAATCGGGGTTGGCCCGACCCTAAACTCCCAGGATCAAAAACTAATCCACACAGTCTTTGATCCAGAATCCCAGGATCAAAGACCGACCTGTCTCCTTAAACTGCCAGGACCAACAGGTTGGGCCGGTCCAGGGTTGGTCCAGAGTTGTCCCTAGACTGATGCTCCCCCCTATTGGCTATTTAGAGGCTTAGCAAGGAGGTGCTCTACCTCCTAGACACTCGTAGAAAGAATATCTACATAGATACTTCTAGATTAGTATCCTAGACATCCCTAAAAATGTATCTTATTAGATTTTCTGGACATTTCTAAAGAGTACTAGATGTGGTTAATCTATTAACCACGCATTTCTATACTTTTCATTAAATATCCCATGAGAAAAATATCAAACTATTTTTATAATAACTTAAAAGAATCTAGAATTCTTGGAAAAAAGAAGTGGTGCATCTTTTTCAACATGCCCATCACCAACTTTGGAACAAACCACCATGCTGAGCTGCTTCTTGGAACTCTACTAAAAGAAAAAAGAATCAAGATATTTAAATGGCAGCCTAAAAGAATGTACAATCCCTGGGGAAGAAAGCCGATGCATCTCTTTCTTCATCAGTCCCCCTCACTGACGATGGATTAAGCCAATATGCCAAAAAGAAGTGGTGCATCTTTTTCTGCAACACTCCCGTCACCAACAATGGATCAAGCTACCATGCTAAGTTGCTCCTCGGAACTCTTCTAAAAGAATAAAAAATCTAGATATTTATATGGCGGCTTAAAATAATGTACCATCCTTGAGGAAGAAAAGCCTGCGCATCTTTTTCCTCAACACTCTCTCCCTCACCGACGATGGATCAAGCCACCATGCGAAGTTGCTTCTTGGAACTCCTCAACCGTCTTATCAAATTCTTTATTTATCTTCCGGTATTCCTTCTTGTCTTCACCTGCTTCTAACGCTAGCTAGCTATAGATCTGCGAGATACAGTCCGGATTAAATACCATCTTCTCTAACTTCAGCTGGCTCGATGGCTGTAACTTTCAATCGATTTTGAGAAGCTCGAATTCCAACGACGCCAGTTCGATAGGTTTTGTCATGTTGGTCCGAGGTCATCGAGCCTAGATTTGGGAGGTCGCCCAGCCTAGATCCGACTTTGCGACCATGGGCAACCTCAGATCTAGTTTCATCCATAGCCAGGGACGCGATACAATATGCAACATTGCAAGCCTTGAGGAGAGAGACAAGGAGATTTTATGAAAATACTGCTTCGACTAGAGTAGAACATTGAAGACGGATCTTTAGAGTACTTGATTCGGACTTTGAGACGTGATATCACTTTCTTTAAAGATTTATTTGCCCCACAAATTTGCTAATGGTCACCGGCAAAAATCCTCCAGGGCACAACAAAGTCTCAAAATGAGAATACTATATAGCAATTATAGTATTTCTTCAAGATCCCTCTAGAAAACAATTGAAATGATGGCTATCGTTTTCAGAAAGAAAACTCGAAAATATGAAAAATTGATCACATGGATTCTTTCTCAATCTGACAAGTATATATAAAATAGTCTTAAAAACGAATACAACTCTTCGTGAAAATTGCAAAATGAACAAACACATTCTTTTGAAAATTGCTCAAATGAACAAAGGTATCCATTCGTAAGAAGTTAAAACCGAATAAATGCAACCCTTCGGAAAAGGTTGCAAACCGAACGAATATCATTTTCAAAGGTTGTCTTGAGATACAAACAAAAATTCATAATAAAAATAATTATTATTTAATAAATAAAATTTCGAAATTATTATTAATTAATTTCCGAAAATTCTCAATAAACAAAAAACAACCTTTGAATTGATTAAAATTAATAAGATAACCGTACGAAATAAAAATAAAATTAAATAACAAAGGGATTTGTACTAATTAAACCGCTAAGTGTTAAGTGCACCAAAATCGCACAATAATTCGTGCACCTGCACGCGGATATGGTGAGGTCTGGCCCACCCCAACCATTCCCTTAGATACAAAAAAGAAACCTTATACTTATAAATTAGCTAATTTCCTCCCATTTCTCCTATGTGGGACAAGGAAATTGCACTTAGTTTATTTTAACAAACAAACTTCCAAACAGGAGACAAATCGTGGGCTAGGCAATGAGCGATGTCTAGCAGGGGACAATGAAGGAGAATGGTTTGAAGAACAAATAAATTTAAAGAATTTATCACCATTTCGTTAATCTAGAACAAACAAGTGCTAGGCGTCCTCGTTAGGTTTTATCATCTTCTTCTTCTTCGTCATCAACCTCTACATCCCAGTCTTCATTGCCTTCCTCATCTTTATCAGCACCTCATCATCATCAACCTCTTCTTCTTGTTTAGATGTATCCTCCACAAATTGAAAAAGAAAAAAAAAATTGATGTCCTATGGATAAATAATTAAGTCCAACAAGGAGTCGAGCCATAATGTCAATTGAGATTTTCCAGTACCTCACATCGATGATGGCATTTAAATGAATTTTTTAACTCAAAGTGACATTTAAATGACTACTCTAAGAATTTTAGTCATAAAATAAGCATTTACAAAAGTTATAACACTTTCAATGTAATTTTTCCAAATTAAAATAAATGGCAACATAATCATGTACAAACACGTACATTATTATATTTCGTACTTCTTTTTTTTTTTATATGAGTTAATATCACAATAAATTTCAAATCACCACATTTATGATAAATTTATTCCAAATTAATTTTTGGACCATCTAGGCTCCCTTTGATCACATTTCTATTTTTCTACTCTTTTGTTCATATTTTTCTATTCTTTTATTCTTTGAAATAGAAAAAAAAAATAGAAATCCATTTGGTAACATGAGTTAAACCCCAAAATAAAATGTGACCGAGAAATAGATTTAGAATAGAAATAAAAAGTACAAAAAAGTTCTTACGCTCCCAAGAATAATTTCTGAATAACTCATTTTCTTTCATTTCTTTTTTCTTTTTTTCTTTTCTTCTTCTTCCTCTTCTAACTAGTCCATTGCCGGTCGCCACTGCCACCCGGTGACTAGCTAGAAGAAGAAGAAAAAAAGAGAGGAAAAAGAAAAGTCAAAAAAAAATTAAAATTTTAAAAATCTATATTACAAAAAAATTTATGGATCGTAATGCAAATGCATTATTGTTTTTCTCTATTTTGATAATATAAATTTTATGTAGTTATCAAAAGCATTTTTTTACTCAAAAGTATTTTAGGGAATAGAAATAAAAACTATTTCTAAAAAGAAATTATTCCCAATAAGTAGAACATTACCGAACGCACATCAAAAATCATAATTTTGTACAGTTATGATAAATTTATCCTTTGTTAATTTTCATTAAATTGGATTAAGGTACACTTATAACAAACGGAAGGTAAAACCCCAAACTATACAACCACAACCACAATGTGTTATATAACTCGCAATTTGACCATAAAATTTAATTAAAATAATTGAAAGTGAATTTGTTACGACTGTACCTATTTGGAGATTTTTGTGGTTAAAACTTAATTTAAAATAAATTTACCATAGATATATCAGTTTATGGTTATTCGTGATGTTAACCCTTTTATATTGAATGTGTCAGCATTTTCTTATCTAATTATGAAGTTTAAACAAAAATAAAATAACCTTAATTAATAGCACAAGTAAATTTTATTGTAGGGCAAAACACTTGATCCATCCTACAACCTGCGGACACGTCTAGAAGCGTGGCCTTAACGCACGAGGAAAAAGTAAATTCCATTATATTACTTGTTTTCTCAATTTAATTCCCTTCTTTTTCTGCTAATTAGAAAAGGCCCCATAATAAGGAAAAAACATTATCTCCTCGGATTCAAAAAGCAAATCAAAAAGACCAAAGACCAAAAACCATACTCACGCCGACGCCATCAAAGCTCCCGAACCTTTCCCATCTTCCTCGTACTCCCTCCCACCTCTTCAGGTTCCGGTCTAAGCGAATCCGCCTCCCGGGCTAGGGTTAGGGTTAGGGTTAGGGTTCGGGTCGGTGCCGTAACGTGGAGTCCGGAGCAGCTCGCTCGGCAGGGGGATAATGTACGCCGATCGGGTGGAGGCCGAGGGCAAGAGGTCCGTCAGGGAGCGGCTCAACGGCAACTCCTACGCCGACTCCTCCAGGCGGCATCAGATCACTGGCAAGAGGTACTCCATCTCGCGCGCCCTATACTATGTGTTGTGCTCGGCGGACGGTTTGTCTTCTGCGTTTGTCCCGCTTGTCTGGCGAATCTCGTTGAGGAACAGCGTCTCCGCCTGCGATCTTGTAATTTTCTCGGGCGGTGTCCGTGATTTCTATCGTAGTTGATAGGTGCTGGGCAGCATTTATGGTTTCTGTTGCTCGTTAGATGACTGTAATTGCGTTCGATTCGTGCGTGGATGCGGTTCGGCTCTGTAAATGTTTTGCTCATTAGTTCATGCGCTATTACAATCCTGTGGATAATTGAATGCCTCCAAAAAAAAAAAAAAATTGCATATGAAGATAGATATGCCATTTTGTCTATGGTTGTTGATACAAAGGCTAGGGCTGTACATGATTAGCTGGGGAAATAATGGGAATTAATTGAGTTTAGTGGAGAGCCTCAGCTTCAGATTGATTGGTCAAGAGTGGCTGAGCTCAATTAGAGAAAGAGGAAAGGGCTTTTTCAGCTTTGAGCTATAAGTGCTAGAGTAGTCAGCGTTGCACTTCTATATAGCCTGAGAAATGTTTTCATTTGTGCAGAGCTCATAAGTGGACAGTTAAAATAAGATGATCATGGGGTCTTTTTCTCTTGCTGCACATGGTTGAAGCCATCTTTGCTATGACATGCATTTTCTTATCATATGGATGGCTGTAGTTCTGGGAACAATATACATAAATTACTTGTTATGGTGCAAATGCTGATACATTGTGGCGGCCTCCTGGTGCCCTTTGGCTATAAAAGCTCTTGTAGTTACTGAAGAAGAAAAGACACAAATTCGGAATTTCCATTTTGGTAAACTGCTAAAGGCGCATATTGCCCATATACGATTGCTTCTGGCTTTTTTTTCCTCTAGTTAAAGGGATTTGTAAGTTGATTTTTAAGCATAGTAATTGTGTATTATGGACTTCTGAGCACAATTATTGTTGCTCGGGGTACTCTTTTGACTGTTCTCTTTTGCCTGGTTCAAATGTCTTAATTTATTGGAAGGAACATCTGCGGATTGAATTGCTGCCTTGTTTCAGGCAGAGGCAAGACGATAAGTGGGAACATGATCTTTACAACAATGATGAACCTCAGATTTCAAGTATGGTAGAAGATCATATCAGTCTGGAAAAATGTCTTTCTACTATTATTCTATTAAAAAATGGTCCTCTTATGATTTTGACTTTGTGGTGCTCGCATGCGAAGATCGCAGGGTCGAGGGCCGTGATCTGCGTTTGAAGCTCCAGAAGAAGGGTCTACAGCCAGGCTCTCAAGGTGCGAAGGGGACCTTTTCCGGTGTGCGAGATCTTCGTGAAAAGCTTTCTGGCGTAATAAGTTCCCAACCGGCAAGTAATAACACAGCCAAACCAAAGTTGGCACCAGAGGCAACTAAACCTACCAGGAGAAGTGTTGTTGAAGCTTCTATGCCAGAGACCAAAAAGCTGTTAACCCAGCTCCGAACAAGAAACAGAAGGTATCTTTTATAGTTTCTTGTAGAATCTCATGCTTAGTATTAAATGGGCTGTAAGGAGCAATTACCTTGCCTTATGTGTCAGGACAAGTTAGTCTGATTGTCGCACTGCATGATCATAAAATTGGGGGGATTGTGCACATTTTTATGTTCTTAGAACGTTGACATGAAATTGCAGAGATGATGCTACATACAGCATCTGATTTTGATTTGGGCTGCGTTAGACATGATTATCATTTGTATTTGTAATGGATGGACCATTTCTCTTTCTCATTGCTGTCATTATCAGGAAAATGGATATTCAGTTTTCTTGACATCTATTTGATTGTGATGGTGATTTAGAAATTAGGGAAGCATTGTTGTAGTTTTATATGCTTTCTCGTTTAAGTTGCAGTTACATGGAGATTTTTCTTTCTTCTGGTTGCAGGTTGGCGTGGAGGGTTTATTGCGGTCTTTGGGTCTTGAAAAATATTCAATTACATTTCAAGCTGAAGAAGTATGTGAATACCGTGTCTATAGCATATACGCTAGAGATTCTATGTTGTTAATTACTATTGATCTTAAATTTGGCGTTCTGCTATATGAGAATTCTATCTGCTTCTTCAGGTGGACATGACGGCTCTTTTACATATGAGTGATGAGGATCTCAAAGCTTTGGGAATTCCGATGGTACATAACTTTTGGAGCCTTGTTTATTTATTTATTTTTATTTTTATTTTGTGTGGGATTGGAGTCTTAGTTGACTAGTGATAATTGTGGTGGCATTATTGTCTGAGTTGTATTTGCATCTCTTTGATTGACTTTCAAATTCCTTGCCAAAAATTTCTAGAAGGACCAAAATCACAACATTTTATAATCTCCAGCAAGTAAGGTAGCTAAGGAATTTGAAGTCCTTGAGTAGGAGATTTTTCCCTACTTCGAACTTGATGAGTATAGATATTACTCCTCTTCTAAACTAATTCAGAGAGCCTCTCCCATGTCCATTGGCAGCATCACGTTCATCTTTTCTTACTAGATGCTTTAATTGCTTGTAAATCGTTAGGCGTATTTCTGAATCTTTTGCACTCGGCCCTGATGCAGTAGAATGCTCTGTCAAGAGCATTGCTAATTTGCACTTGAGAGTGTTTATGAAAGTATTTGGCTGGTACTTTAATAAATCAATAAAAAAAGCCATTTCTCTTATAAATTTTACAACAAACGTTTTTTGTTTGCATTTTAGTTTGTTAGGGTAGGATGTTCATCAGCTAAGTATGTGTAAATTAATAGCTGTATTTGATCTTGTTCATATTTGAGCTGGTCCATGGTGCTTCCATCTATATTCCTTCGTAGATGCATTTTGAGATAATGACCAATTTTTTTAACTAACTTAAATTAGCTCAACCAAAACTTGTAAGAAAGGGTTAATATCACCAAAAATCTCGAATTGGTACACTCATGCCACATTTACCCATACTTATTTTTGCATCACAAAAACTCCTGAACTAGTACACCCATGCCACATTTACCCAAAACCGATAAACCTGTGCTACACTTATCCTCAACTAATTTTTTATGTTACAAAAAATCCCAAATTGATATATCCGTGTCATATTTACCTTGTCATATTTACCTCAAATTGATGCGCCTATGCCACATCTACCCCCATCAGATCTACCATAGTTTCGGTTAAATGTGGAAAGGGTACCTTGGTTTGGGTTAAATGTAGCACGGGTATATCGGTTTAGGATACATGCAGCAGAAGTATATCAATTTTAGATTTTTTGTGATACAAAAATTAGTTTAGAGTAAATTTGGTATGGGTATAGCAGTTTGAAAGTTTTTGTGACACAAAAACTAATTTGGGGTAAATATGGCACCAATGTACCAGTTTATAAGTTTTTGTGATGCAAAAACTAGTTTGAGGTAAATGTGGCACTGGTGTACCGGTTTGGAAGTTTTTGTGACACAAAAATTATTTAGGAATAAATGCGGCACGGATGTACTAGTTTGGGAATAACATTAGAAAAGCTATTCTTCAAGAGATCAGATTGACCCAGGTTTTCCCATATAGATGGATATTGTGGATTTTTTGGATTATGTAGGCTCTTTGTTGTAGTCCTATGGTCTTTGGTCAGACTTAGTAAATTACTTGGAATATTTTCTGCTTCTCTTTATAATTCAGTTGGTTTTGGACCTTTTGGTTTTTCAGGGTCCAAGGAAAAAGATACTTTTGGCATTGGAATCTAAAGATTAGTTCCCTTGGATAAGGTGAGTGATTGTTTCCAGGATCTCATTGGCAACTTCATCTTTGTGATGGTTGGTTTGTCCTTCCGCTGTTGTAATGAGATCTATAAGGTCTTTAAAAATGTTTTCCTTCTCTAATTTCCGTTTTTCTGATTTTGGTGGGCTTCATTTGGTTAGGATCCTTCGCTGAGAGGATAAAGGGGAGATGTGTACTTCTGTTTCTATTTCATATTAGATGTGAAGAACTGGATGGCATTGTCAAGTGCTCTGATTTAATGTAATGATGATTCGTCATTGCAGGTGTAAAGGTTATACTCCTGCTTTATTCTCGCTATATCCATTAGCTGTTGTGTGGTTCAATTAGGAAAGGTGGTTGCAGTCATCGGAGGTTGGAAATTTTGCTCTGCAGTGGTGGATGGACAAAGACTCTGTTTAAGGGAAAGGTGGAAAACTGGAAACTATCCAGCATGGGGAGGCGTTTGGATGTAAATTTCGAATGCTGTGGTATTTCGGGTTTATGAGTATGGGGTGATTAATTTTCTCTGTTCAGAAACTAACTGCAGCCATGATCTGTTTGGGGTCCTATCTTTGCTTATTCTTGGACAGGAGATGTAAATCCTTTGTAGCAACTTGGGTCCATCGATGTTTGTTTTGTTAAAAGCTGACCTGTTGAACATGATTTTGACTGTCGAGCGGGATTTTACAGTACATCTCTCACAAGAGAGGTTTTATGTGATCATCCTTGGTAGTTGAGACCGATTGTTAACTTACATTTACTCAATTAGGATGAACCGATGTATAAGTCATTCACCCACTATTGTTAGAATCTCGAAGTGAGTGGCTCAAGTCGATTAGTTTCTATTTACTTATTTTTGCTGAATCTGAATACTCGGTTATTTGTGCTTCTTGGAACGTTACAATCCACCAGCGCATCTCTTCTCTTAGGCAGATAGATTATCGTCTCTCTTTTGCTCTCTTTGTCACCATTGACAATCCTACCAGATAAACATTCTCGCCTGCAACATAAAGGCATGAAGATCGACAAATGGTGATTGTAGACTTGTGTTTTAACTTGGAGGAGGATGTCCCGGTGCTTTTATACACTCGCCTTAACCGGAAAAGTTACTCGGATGGCATGAAGAATTACAAAAGTATGATAACCTAAACGCCACCGTCAATACGATTTTGAAGACTTAGTATTTGAGGTACAAAACAATTTACAATCTCACATTTCAAAAACACCTCCCATGAAAAGGTAAACTTAAGCTCCAAAGGCTAGTAAAAGTAGTCACTGAGGATCGAAGCCTTCAGTGCCTGTGCTCCTAAAAGTCCTACAAATCTTGGTCTCACCGTAATGTTCTCAGTTCTCACCCCCGAACTGCTGATTGTCGTAGAAGCTATTTCTTCAAATTAAGTCCTCGAACCGTGAAGGTAAAATTTCAGGTTATGCACTGCACGCTCCTACTGAGAGATTTAATAGGTCAGAGAAAATGCCCCACCACTATGATGCGTCTTCTCGGGCTTTCCATGTAAAGTACTTTTTATTTTCTCGCTGATATCTCTTCCATTCTCTCAAAGCCGCAAGGACGACATGCAGGGACACCGGGAGGAAGAAAGGCTGCATCACAAGAATGAATGAAAGAAATTATGTTCAAAGACATCATATCAGCAATGCAATATGCTGATGGATTCTTTTCAAGGTAACTTCAACAAAGACTCCTCTCAAGCCCTGCCCTTTCTACGAAATTTGGTCCCGAGGGAAAACTATGTAGGGCTCTGTTCCAAGAATGTCAGCTTCATGCATTCTCCACTTTAAAACCACTAAACAATAACAATATGGCAAGGCTATAAAATGTCAGGAAACAGATTTCTGAGATCGAGATGACCAACCGAGTAGACAGCAAAGCAGTGCTCAAAGGAGTAATAGCTTATAGACATAATAGATGGATGAAAAAAGGCATCCTCAGCTAGAGCTCTTGATTGCCTCGAGGAAACTGCAAGCAGGGAGAGCAAGCAGTAGCATGAGGAATGCAAACAGAAAAAAACCTATCAGCTTCACATCCTATCTTAAATAATAAAAAGTACCAGCAGCAGCATCATAAATGCCATGGGAGGCATCACTCTCAGCCTGTTTTGCAGCTTCCATAGAAAGCTTAACCTGCTCAGGATGACAGGTATGAATTGAGAGATTGAAACAGAAGAAAAATGGAAACTATACAAGCATGGAGAGAGAGAGGGAGAGAGGGAGGGGGAGAGAGAGGGGGGGAAAGGGAGAGGGAGGGAGAGAGAGAGAGAACCAACAGGGGAAGGAAGCACGAAATTGAAAGAGGGTAAAAAGAAAGGAAGAAAAGACGCAAAAACTCGCTTAGGTTAAGAATTACTTCTCAAGCAAAATCCTTTAACCATTTTTTCTGCGGACGCAAGAATACCATAAAATCTACCGGCATCAGCATACCAAATAATATCCATTGAAAGAGTTAACCATTTATGAAAATAATAGCCCACAGATGAATAAAGCTCGTCACGCAAGCCTCTTTCTTGACAACTGACCTGCTTCCCTATCTCATCCATTATGATCATTCGAGGAAGGGATTGAACCTGCATTAACCCTTTTGTCAAGCTTGAAGCAATTATACTGAACATATACTCCAGCTATGACATCCAAAATCAAAGGTTCTAATCGAACTGAGGACAAACCAGTCTGGAGAGGGAGCTAAGGGTTGTAGCACATGACCGTAGATTAAAACAGGTATGTTGCCTAGTCAAGGCATCCAGTTCCCTGCAGAGAAACAATAAATGAGTCCATGTGAGGAATGTGTATTGCACAGATAAATATTGGAACCAATTTATCATTTGTTCTGGCCTCTTAAAAGAATATCCCAGTACCATTCTTAGAACATCTAAAGTAACTTATCAGATGACTCTGTATTTTTCCAAGGAATTATACATCTCAGGTTAGCTTCTTATAGCACCAGCTTCTTAGTTGGTACAAGATTCTCGTTTGAAAGATAAAGAAGGCTAAGACCACAGGTCTACAGCATTCCTCATGACTTCACTAAACTCATGACCTGAAGATACATTCATCAGTCTCCACAAATCAAGAATGAGTCACGTGTTTACCATTCTGTGAAGCCTTTCTCACTAGCTAACATGATGGACCTGCCTGATGTTCCAATAAAGAGGTTATCAGATTTTAGACCGATAAGTTGACGTATCTGAGCCACAAAAACTTCAAATATCTTCTGAAGATCCTGTTCCAAGCTAAGTGCACCAAGCATGAGAAAACTCAAGAGAAGCATATAAATAGAAAACAATATATCTATTGATATAAAACCAGATATTTACGTGCACTTCGCTGCAGTAAAGCATTTTCAATTAAGAGAACCCGTTGATATCTAATTATTGGTTACCATTTTCAATAACATATAAGAAAAATAAGAGCACACACCACCAGCACAATTAGTAATTACTCGACAAATAATTCCCAAACATCAATATATCAATTTTTTTTATTTGAATTTAAAAATTTGCAAGTCAATTTATGCGGAAACTTGTGGATTATGACTAAATTGATGATTTCCTAAAAATTGCAAAAAGTGGCATGTTCTATTACCATTTTTTAAGGAAAAAAATAAGCAAACGATGACACTAAAGAAAATAAATAAATATCCTATTCAAATAAGGTATTGCCCTTTTCCTAATATGAGATTTTGTGAGATCACTGCCAACTGTTCTAAAAACCAAAGTTATCAAATGAAGGCATGATTTATTATTAAAATATTAGAACACTCCCCCTCATGCTTAGTTTGGTCGTCTTGCTTAACACTAAGCATGGAAATATTTAACTGAAGAGGCAAAGGAAGTTTATAAAAGATTCGAACTCAGAACCTCTAACTTTGATACTATGTTATGGGTGGTCAGGCCCCTCACTCCAAAAGTTAGCTTAAAGGACGAGATTTTCCCTCATACTTATAAACCAACCACCAACACCTTCCACAATAGATGTGGGACAACCTCAACAATTGGTGTAGTAAGCATGGAATGGAAGGAGCATCTAAAGGCTTCTAGAGCATGCAATAGATACTTAAGCTGTTAGATAATAACGTGATTTATTATTTAAACATTCTAACACTGAAAAAGAACCAATTATATTATGTGCAAAAATATTTTGTCAAAATAAGAGTTTAATCTATTACATAGTAAAACTTCTTTGAAAAACAAAGTATTCAATCTGTCTTATTGTAAACTAACTTTATCAAAATGAGAATAGCAGTAATCTTGATTATCAATGCTATTAATGTGCATGATATTAAGTTGAAAGCATCTGCTTTATCTAACAAATCTTAGAAAATAAGACTACGCTCAAAATCTTTATAGATTTGAACATTTTGTACTCTTAACATGAATGTTTAGAGAAAAGAGTTTTCATGATTCAACAGAGGTGAGTTAACGTTGGAATAATACTTACATATTGGGACATACTCTAAGCAAACACTAGTTTGCCTAGAGCATATATCGAGGGAAGATAGACTAGCCAAGTTGACTATGTCATCTAGTAAGAAATTAGATTTAAGGAAACAAGGTTTGCCACTTCACAAAAATAACTCACTTTAATGGTTAGAATATATCGAGGGAGACAAGTGGGAAGGACAGACAAAAGCACGAACACAATGTAAGTGAATATCATAATATGCACTTTGGCAGGCAAAAGGCCAAACTCCCTCTGACCAATCTCACGTAAAACCAAGTGGCAATATATAGTGGTTCTGGGTCAAATTTCTCCAGTGTTATAAGTTTTCTATATCTTCATTTCTGTAATGTCAACATTTATTCTGGAAAATGAAGGACACCTTCCCAAACCCTCTTGTGTTAAAACCAAGCTTCATACCTAATAGAATACCAACAAAAAAAAGTATTATACCTTCAAATTAAAACTCTATACCTGAGGTGAAATTTTGTGCCATGCAGGGTACTTTTCTGGATCCTGCAGACAATTCTTGGGATTCCAAACGACTACACCTCCCCACATCTGCAAGATCAGTGAACTTAAGACATCAGACAAATCCATGAAACGAATGACACAAGGACAGAAGGTATCAAAAGTTCAAAGGCTTCACAACTGACAGGTGATATATATCCATTAGCCTTGGAGATCTCCCCATTCGGAAACTGTAAATTTAGAGGGCACTCCTTTGCAGATGGTATGTATCTACAAGCAAGGAGAAAAAGCTTGACTACCATAACATTTAAAAGGTGCTTCACTAGCTGCAATATCTTCAATGGAGAAAGAGATTGAGAAGCATACAGCACAAGCTGCAAAATCTTTGATCGCCCACCAGCTGCAGTTGAAGTGTCCAGATGCCACTCATTTGAATTGACCTGTTGATTTGCTCAATGAGACTAGCAAAGAATACTCAGAAATAATGCTATCAAGATTGAAGTATAACTTTCGATGGAAAAATATACATCTATTGTGATAGTCAATGTAGTTTTGCAAAAGCGTGTTTAAACATAATGTAGTTCTTCCTAAGAATTTATCGCGTCATGTCCTCTACTTTCCTTTTTATAAATAGCTTTGAAGCATCAATTTAGGCATTTGCAGTGCAGTGACACTAAGTCTGCAAATAAAACCAAATCTTATATGGTACATTCTACATAGCAAGACATGCATAGAGATGAACTATTGTAATAATTTTAAA
The DNA here is from genome assembly GCA_014182715.1 of Eucalyptus cloeziana. Lineage (NCBI taxonomy): Eukaryota > Viridiplantae > Streptophyta > Magnoliopsida > Myrtales > Myrtaceae > Eucalyptus > Eucalyptus cloeziana. Next base: position 25,033,865 of record CM024644.1, on the reverse strand, counting down.
GGCGTCTTTAAGAATGAAGAAATTGTAATGGAAACTCCTCCTTGTTTAGGCAACAGAACCCTTAAAAGTGAGTGTGGAATCTGGGGTTTCTCTACAAGCAGCATCACATATCATCATCAGAGGATAATGAAGAAAATTACATGAACTTACAAAGAATGGGAGATCACCAGTGTTTAGGATGAAGCTTTTCGACTCATCATCCCAAGAAGCATAACAGGATTTTGGAGTATGATACAGAACCTGGAAATTAGAAGCAAATGTGAGTCACTGCTATTCTTATCATGCATAAATTGGCAAAGCACAAGATTTCGGAGGCACACAACACTCGCTCACACCCACAGGCCTCCTAAATTTTGTTAGAGATTCGCACTCAGTATATATGCATATATGAAAGAGCCCGATCTAGCACCTGACTTTCCACACTTATGTTTGCAATAGGTCCCAAAGCTTCAACTAATGGGGACAACATATGCTCCTCTATCGTATTAAAATCCCTGCAGGTAAACAGGATGAATAATAATTATAACAGTAAATAGAGAGTCCTACAATGTACAAGTTCCGCATTTCAGGTGGACCGACAAAAGGAAAGTGTTTGGGATCAAAAAGATTCAGTTTCTGAAGAGAAATGCAAGAATTTGAGAACAAGCAATGATCCAAAAGAACTGCCAGGCACCGTATGAATATCTATTTTTGCTTCAATTCATTTGTTTAAACACCAAAAAAAAAAAAAAAAATGAACTAGTATCAGTGAAAATGTTGAAGTATATAGGACCAATGTCCAATTGCTCGATCACTGGAATTCACCAATTAGGCTTCATAAAAACTAAAGAGGCATCTGCGAAAGTTGTCTCCTATTTGTGAGGTAAATTTAATGACAGAGAAATCCACTGTAGGGCAGACAGCTCTGAGAACTGCTGATTCACAACATAAATCTTTGGCACAGAGATATCATAAGAATATCCTTGCAAACTAGAACAATCATTATCTTCTCTTCCATATCATAATTCACTGAAGTGAGGAAGAAATTTGAGGCAAAAATGACACGCATCAATAAAAGCATGACATAGTATGTGGGTAATACAGCAACGAGAGTTAAATCCATATACCAATCATAAATCCAATCCTGCGGATCGGTGTTGAGCAAATTGAAAGAAAGCACAATCCTCCCATCAGCTCCAACAGGCATAAATTCCCCATGAATCAATCCTTCCTCTTTGCCACCGTTCGAGAATACCTTAACAAAAATCTCTGCAATATTTTCCACGGCTTTCTCTTCCTGCACCCTACCAACAATCCAAGCATGTCTGTACTTTCCTATTACAGCTTGATCTTCCGCGTCCTCATTCACCACCACTACGGTGTATACCTTCCCAGCCAACCCTGAACACTCTCCTCCCCGTACACGCTCCAATGAATCGTCAATGCTCTCATCGTCACTACCAAAATCCACGGAACTAATTGCACCACACTGATATGGACATGAACGTCTACCGCCACGGCTCTGGACGCAATGGGATTTCGATTCCATCACCACCGAGACAGAATAATTGCTACTGCAGGTTCCACATTGCGAAGTTCCCGACACAAATCCGTCCATCCGATTGGCAATCGACGATTTCAGATCATCGGCGCGGTCGAAATCCTCCGATCCGAAATCAAACCCTACGAACACCGCGCGGAAATTACACGGGAACTGCAGAGGCTCCGATTCCATCCGCTTGGACAGCGAATCGATGTCGTCGAACAGGAGCGGGGCGCGGTAGATTTCGACCGACTTCCACAGGAGAGGAAAGCCTGCGGACGAAGAGAAATCGTTTCACGAGACTACGGGAACCGCGTGACGCGACGAGACGAGACGCGAGAGCGAGACTGAAGAAGAGACGCGTCGGAGGAACGAACGGAGGCAGCTCGGAGCGAGGGAGACGTACCGATTAGGAAGGAGACGAGGACGGAGAAGGTGAGGACGAGGCGCTTCGCTCCGGGCTTGGTTCTCCGCATGGTTTCCGGATCGAACTCCTCTCGCCGGTCGGACTTTGGCGCCGGCGGGTCCGGCGAGGTGTCGGAGGACTCGGCGATCTCCGCCATTGTTGGCGCAGGAGAGAGGAAGACGAAGAAGCTCGACCAGCTCCGTCTTCAGCTCTTCTTCAAGCTCTCAGTTGAGAGCAGCTGCGTTTCGTACTACTTTCAGCTAGTTGTCCGCAGGGGCCTCGAGGGATTGGGTCGAGCCGGATTTTCATGATACCCGACCCGAACCGAACCGAAACTATAAGCTGGTTAACCGACCCGAATAACATTTGACCCGAGAGAACTGGCCGGGCCGGGGCCGATCAGCTGGGCTCAAATTTACGATTTCGTCTTCCTAACCCAAATCTTGACAACACCAACATTTAGAAATCTCCACTCGAATAAGAGTAAGGCCTGGCCTCAAAATACCCTAAATTTTATGGTTGGGTCAGGCCATACGACTTGTATAGGCATGAAATCGATCGTTTTTTCTTTCGACGGGTGTTTTTCTTTTAGGCCAATAAAACGAAAAATTTATCCTAAATCAATTTTTGATCACCAAAGACCCCAATATAGTATAATTATGACAAATTTACTTTCAATTAGTTTTCATTAAATTTTATCATCGGATTGTTGAATTGGATAATACGTGACAGTCGACAAGTATATTAGTTTGAGTTTTTACCCAACATTTATCATAGATATACTAGTTTATATCTTTTGTAGTATTAATCTAATTTAACCAAAACTAATATAGTGTATATTTGTCATAAATGCTTTGGTTTTTTGATAAATTTATCATAGATATATCAATTTGGAGTTTTTAATTGTCAAAAAAATTTATTTTATTGAAATTTATTTTTTTCGTGATATTCAACCCTTTCCTTTTTAGATGGGAGACCAAGCCCTTTTTCAACGTCAAACAGATGTGCGAGAATGGAGAGGAAAGCCTTTTCAAGAAGGCGTTGTGCCTATCGACTCGTGCAGTGCTATAGCTAACGCATTAAGTGTCTCGCCTGGGGAGTACATTCACAATAATGAAACTCAAAGGAATTGATGGGGGCCCACACAAGCGGTGGAGCATGTGGTTTAATTCGATGTAAAACGAAGAACCTTATCAAGGCTTGACATGGTCGCGAATCCTCTTGAAAGAGAGGTGTGTCTTCGGGAATGTGGACACAGGTGATGCATGGCTGTCATCAACTCGTGCTGTAAGGTGTTGGGTTAAGTCCCGCAACGAGCGCAACCCTCGCGTTTAGTTGCCACCGTTGAGTTTGGAACCCTAAACAAATCGCCGGCGATAAGCCGAAGGAATTCAACACTGATTCATATTTAAGAAAATAAATAATCAGAGGATTTTTACAATCTATAATTGCATAATTGCAATGAATTACTGTAACTCTATTTATTAAAATCAATACAATTTGATAAACACATTTTTTTTAAAATACATTGGGTACAAACTAGTGTAAAAATATATATTTATGAATGTATACCCGAGCTAAACATATGGTACTTTTCTGACTTGTTATCCATATTTCATGATAAATTTTGACCTATTGACTTGTCGTTTATAAGTTTCAATCTTACGATTTCAAAATTCATAGATTTAGATAGAAATATTTTGAAATACATTTTTAAGAAACACGTTAGTTTGAAAAAAAATAAAAATAACTTGTTACCATGGCATTACAATTGTAATTTGAGAATTTTATGTATTTTGGTTTGAAAAAAAAAAAAAAAGACGAAAATAAAATACCTTTTAATAAATTTTATCTGACATGTTTTTGGTACATAGTTAAAATTCCCGCATTTGTTATGTGACATTTCACTTTCTTTCTATAATTGCCACGTGGCAAGACATGCATAATTTTGCCAAGTGATTTATATTTTGATCAATAAGCCTTCTATCTTTTATTGATATTAGTTTTTTACAAATAGATAAAGACAGAGTTATTATAATTTTTACCTCCTATTAAGTTTAATTGATAAATTAGAGAAAGCCTTTTCAATTATAATCTTTGACCGGTGTGAATTATTTAAAAATTTTAATTTAAGAATAAAGAAAACAACCAAAAAAAACTAAATAGAAGTAGTACAAATTGTAGATATACGGTCTTAATATATTTGTTGTTGATTAAATATACGATTCGATTTAGTGCATAAAATATTACTCCAAGGGTCTATTTGGTAACGTTTATGTTCAAAAATTGTTATAGATAAAAAAAAAAAACTATTTTTATTATGGGGAACAATTTTTAAACAAAAGAACGCGTTTGGTAAATTTGTTCCTGGAATAGAATAAAAAAAGAAACACGTTTGGTAAACTTATATAATTTTTTTTTGTTTTTTTAATTTTTTAATATTTTTATTTTTTTTTTCCTTTTTCCTTTTTCCCTTTTTCCTTTTCCTATTTCTTTTTCTTTTTTTCTTCCTTTTGGTCGATCGCCAGCTTCGGCATGGCCGGTGGCCTCGCCGAGGGCCGGCGACGCTAGGTTTCGAACGATTGTCGGCTATGGCGAGGGCGCGAATCGTCAAAGAAAAAGAAAAAAAGAAAAAGAAAAAAGAAGAAGAAAAAAATAGGAGAGAGAAAATTTGTTTCTTGGAAGTGTTTTGTAAATTTGTTTACTATTCTTTTGGAACAAAAAAACACAAATTGTATTCATGAACAAAAGAAAAGAACACAAATATGCAGGGCCTAAATAAAGAAATCCATTCAATTTCATATTCCAAACATATGATTATGACATCATGAGCTCAAACTTTTTGTATTTTCGTTGCATAATTTTTTGTAATGCACAATTTTTTCTTTTTTGTAATTTTTCTTAAAATATTTTTTTCTTTTGTGAAATTCTTTTATCAAATTTTTTAAGTCATTCCATTAATTCCTTCCATTTTCACTAATGAAAAAATGTTGATGCCATTTTTTTTTTTCTCTCCCTCTTGCGTGACGTGACATTGATGGATGGCTAAAACATGGGGCATAAGACTAAATGACACTTTTCTTGTTCAAACATGATTTTTAATCTAAATCTGGTTTTTCTTTTTAGAATTTAGCTAATTTCTATCTAATTTAATTAAATTTTGCATTAAAAAAATCAATTTATGACCAAAATGACATTGTTTTAATCTTGTGTTTCGTGTTTTAGCCACAATTAATGTAATGTAGAAGAGAAAATAATAGAAAAATCATGTCAACATTTTCCATCAACCAAGTTAGATGAAATTTACGGAATGACGATTTCACCAATTTGATAAATCTTAAGATTTGATTACACTTTCTGAAAGTCCTAGACTCAATTGTATTTTCATGATAAATTTTATGACTTTAAGTGAACTTATCACATTATATCCAATGTGCTTTAAAATCATAACATTATAGTGTGGTCTTTACCTCACATAAATCTTGGGCATCCGTACAGTGTGATTTTCTAGAAGAAAATCACGAATATCACCATTGAAATAACAATCGTAGCTTTTCTTATGTCACGTTTAAATAAATAATGATGTAATTACTTGGTAGGGGCACTTTCAGTGAACTAATCCCATTATGTCCCATGTGTTTCAAATATATAATATTTTAGCATATTCTCTCCCTCACATAAATCTTGGGCATCCTCAAATAGCAATGTTCTTCTAGAAACATCAACACTGAACGGTGCTTATAGTTTTTCTTATTTAGCGTTCCGTATTCTTGGGGTTACAAGCGATTAAATAAATAATGACGTAATTGCTTGGTATGGACACTTTAAGTGAACTTATTCAATTATGTCCTACATGTATTGAAAACATAACATTACAGTGTATTCTCTCGCTCCCCTTGCATAAATATTGGCCATCTCTGGCTCGCATTTGGAAAAACTGTGATGTTCTTCTAGAAATCATGAACATCACCATTAAAATAAGGCTCATGGCTTTTCTTATGCCACATTTCATATTTTTAGTGTTACTAGCAATTAAATAAATAATGATATAATTGCTTGGTAGGGGCACTTTCAGCGAATGTTTCGAAAACATAATATTATAGGATATTATCTCCCTCACATAAATCTCGAGCATTGTTAAATTGGGGAAAAAACAACAAAAAACCCCCAATTTTGTCCAAATTGACAAATTTATCATAAGTTTTTTTTTTTTTGCAACATGAAAAACCCCGAAATTTGCAAACCGTGACATTTTATCCCAAAAATTTTTTTGTAACATAAAAAATCCTGAACTTTCATTCACGTGACACATTTATCATAAACTATAGGGCATTTTGGTCTTTTTATTTTTTAAAGTTTTTTTTCTTCTTCTTTCTTCCCTCCACGACCATGGCGGAGCCGGCGGAGAGAAGAGAGAAGAAGAAGAAAAAAAGAAAAATAAAAAGAATAAGACAAAAATACCCTTGATAGGGTAAATATGTCACAATTTGTAAAGTTTTGGATTTTTCATACCGCAAAAAAAAAGTTTGGGATAAATTTATCATCAAAGTTTGAGATTTTTGGTAGTATTTTCTCTTATATTGTGATATTCATCTAGAAAATCACGAATAGCACCGTCAAATAAGGCTAGTGGCTTTTTCTTTATGTCACGTTTCGTGTTCTTAGGGTCACCTGTGCGATTGGATAAATAAGGATCGGTAGGGGACCCCTTACAGCTACAACAGCCAGCAGGCGATTATTTGCGCGACTCAATAAATAAGGACGCCATTTCTTGGTAGGGGACACTTTACAGTTACGACAGCCAACTGCCGACGAGGATCGCCTGTTGGCGGATGATTAAGGTGGGGCCCGATGACCCACTTCATTCACGAAGCTGTCCCAATGAATGAGCAATGAGCATCAGGACGAGGAGACCGTATAATGACACCTCCACCAATCAATTCTACGGTCGCTGCCGAGTCACTTTCTAGCCAGCAGCAACCCAAATGCTGCGGATAGGGGGCGAATTGAAACGCCTTGACTGATTCTTTGAATGCCGTGTTCACGAATGTTTTAAGACACTTACTAATTATGCTTAATAAAAAAATATTGATATTTATAATGCACGATTTGGCATGCCACGAGGTTTATTATTATTATTATAGAAGTGATAAGTTTTCTTGATTTTAATAGTTTGCGAGTGCTTCGAAATCCATATCTTTTAAGGAAAAATAAATTCTTTTTTTTTCGTTAAACGGATATTTATTTTCCCCATTGACTGTTGTTCTTCTCTTGTCATTACCAACAACCAGATAGAAATAAAAATAGTGTTGACTTTAGTATGTCGTGGTAAAGTTGGATTGTATGTAAAATTTGGCATGGCATATCCTAGTTAAATTAGCCGGCCGGCCTATTTTTTATTATATATAGGGAAAGATCTACTTTTCATCTATTAATTGTCTCACTTTTCTTAATCAAGTTCATGTACTCTTAACTTACCTAATTAATTCCGTCTTCTTATATAATTTTTCTAATCAAGTCTCTGTATGATAGCATTGTAGTTTGACGTGGGTGAATTTTCTAATATGGACGGCCATGGCTGAATTTTATACATAATGTTCATGTGGGCGTTCGCATATTTTATTCGCATCATGCTTTGGCATTGTTCGATAATAACATTAGCTGAATTTTATTAGACTTGATGTTGGTGAAAATAGAATAATTTGATTAGATAAATTAAAAGCACAGCAACTTAATTAGAAAAGGCTTGAAAATAAAGGAGCGAAAGAAGAATTTATTTATTTTTCTTTCTCGAAAAATCTCACAATACGCGGACAACTTCTGGCCACAAGAAAGTAGTCCCCACGTGCGATTGGACATTGGACAAGGTAAAGAGGCCGATGATATGTGAATTGAATGACTTGAGAGAGTTATCATAATACTTTTTCCACTGATTACATAGACAAGTTTAATGGCAAGTGACTTCCTTTAAAATCAATATATAACAATTAATAATAATGAGTTGAAATCGCCTTAACATAGGCTTGCCATGCACCGAGTAAGGTATTGCGTGAAATATAAAGACATGATGATTTTTGCGCATCATCAAGAAAAGTCGAGTTGAAACTTAAAATATATCTCGATGTAGTGTCTTTTCTTTCCTTTTGGATTTTTCCCCGAGCTTTTTTCAGTAATGAAAGCGTGGTTATTCTATGATAAATAAAATAATCATTTTTCTATTTTACCCCAATTTAAAGAAAATTCTTTTATTTTCTTGACTTTTAATTGATTAAAAATGGTATCGAGCATGATCGACGGATGTTCACCCGACAGCTAATTGAGCATGGGATATCAAGATCATCAAAATTGTGGAGAGCATTGAAACTTTGGAGTGGACCGGAGGATTCTTAAACCCCGTGGACGGAGTAGGAAATGAAAAAAAAATAGGGGCTTCATTCGAAAACATCATTCCCATGCGGGGGAATAATAAAAATACGAGAAGAAAGCGGGGGTGAAAATGGAAAGTGTCGGTAAGGAAGGCGACAAATCCAGTGCAGCCGTCGGAGTCCGGTTAAAAATCTCTCGGGGCAAGACGACAATCGCAGCTCTGCAGGGTCAACCGCAGCCAGCCGCCATTAACAGTGACGGCGTCATCTCGGGAGCTGGCCCCGCAGTTACCCAATGAACCCGCTGGCGCCGTCCCGGCTTCCGAGCGACCGAGCGTGGACGCCGTGTGCCTGGCAGCAGCAAAAGTCGTCGGGCCCGTAGCGTTTCTCGACGCGGGCGTATGCCGTGAATTCTGTACGAGACGTGATGCATACTGTAGACGTGTGCTGGGGATTGAGTGCGACACTTGAAACTACGAAGAAACGGAGTCTCACAGAGAGAGAGAGAGAGAGAAGATGGAATGGTCAAACTTAACAGGTGGCGACCGTCAATGGTGGATAAACTCCTTCCCTTTCTCTCCCTCCCTCCCTCTCTCTCTGTGGGGTTGAAGGAGCTGGATCTTTTGCGGTTTCGTTTGGTGGAAAGTCTGACGAGGAGCAGAAGTTTCGGATTGAAGGAGGGTCGTTTCGGAGGTCGGCGACAGGACTGCAATGGCTGTGAGTGCCTCTGGTTTGAGAATTTGCTGTGAAGGCCGTGAATTCGTTGCCTCTTGCTTGCTCGCTTCTGCCCCCCCGTCTTGATTGTGAACCTCTGTATGCTTCGGAGGGTTGAGTTGCTATTTATCTTTCGAGAATATTCCCGGTGCTGTCCCGAGACGTGATTGTGTTCGTTTTCCCATGTCTCTTGCTGCCGAACTTCGGGATCAGAGCAAGCATGAAGGGAAGGGAACGAATTTGTCCGTCGTGGTCGATTCGCTTTGTCGTGCTCTTCATTTAGGAACCGTGATTCTGGGTTTTCTCGTGTGCTTGCACGACTCGCGCTATCGACTTGAGGAAATTGTCTTTGCCCATGTGGATTCGGTGTTGGGTCTAGATAGCTCATTCAGTTTAGCCATACGGGGGCCATCGGTTTGCCTTAAGATTTGTGCATCGAGATTTGACGGTCGCTCCTTGTGCCACTGCTTGTCTAGTTTGCCATTCATTGAGGGATTTGCACACATTGGAAACTCGACGATGGGGAGTTTTGCAAACGAAATTCTATAGACATGTAAACTATTTGGGGAAAAGGAAAATGGTGGTAGTTTTTCAGCGTCCTGTTGCAGTTCGCATGCACAGATACTGATAATATGCAAGCTGGATTAGTGAGCAGCGAAGCCTTTTATGGCACTTGGTGTTCAAGGCATTTCTGCAATTACTTAACATACGCTTGTAGTTATTGGTCTTGTTAAATGCAAGCATCTAGAAGTGGAGGGTGTAATCTGTTTCTTTCTTAGAAATGTTTAATGTTTGGTTGCATCTAAAGATGTTGTTTCCTTTATTCTATGTGGAACTTCAGATGTTTATGTCCAAGAAAGACAAATATAGTTAAGTGCAGCTTCTGAGCGCAGGTGTTCATGATTTTATTTCGGCTTTGTGATTTTATTCCAGCTGTATTAGCCTCTTAGGATTTCTTGATTTCTTTCTCTGAAATGCTGGCTTCGAAGTTAACAATGTTCCGCAAGATTGTCAGCTCACTGTTCCTAGGGGAATCTCCTCTGGATCTGAAACTGTTAGCTTCGGCACTAGTCTCACTGTGATAACTTTGTTTAATATGGAGGACATGATTCTATGCTTTCCCTTTCTGAGGTTGCATTATTCTGCAAGAATTTTCTCCAATTTTATTTCCTCTTAATCGGTCTGCACCATCATTCAGTCAGGTTCCGACAATTCTTCAATTATTTTTTCCATATCCCCTCAACAAAATGTTAAGAGATGTATATTTGGAATCTTGTTACGGTGGTTGATCTGGTTCTTTGACTATTTGTTCAGCAGCTATTGAAATCGAAGTATCCTTATCGAGGATCTTTGCCGCACTTTATTTGGCATTTTTCTCTATTCGTTTCATTATCTGCTGGAAACATTGTGCTCAGTCATGCTTTTCTCTGTTGAAGATGGTAATTAATGCGAAGCAAAGAACTAGGTGGAACAGTGCACATCAGCTATCGTGATTATAATGGAAGGCTCCGAATGCCTTCTGGCATTTGGAGTGACAAATGATGATAGCTGATACGCTGGTGAATTAATCGTGATAAATATTTGAGATTTTCATGTCATTCTTGGTTTTCTCTGGCTCTGCATAACATGATTTGATCTAATGATGGTTACAGTTTTGCCTGTGCTTGTTTTGTCCTTGGATGTAATTAATGCTAGCTGCTTTAGGTCTGATGAGCGAAAAATTGTAATTACCATTAAGATGCATTCAGCTGACATGTCAAATTCTTATGTCACTACTGCAGGAACATCCACGTGTACCCGAATTTGGCAACTGGGAAGGTGGAAATCATGTTCCATACACAGTTTACTTCGAAAAAGCCAGGAAGGGTCGGAGTGGAACTAAAATGATCAATCCAAACGATCCAGAGGAAAATCCAGATTTACTGTCAGACGCAGGAGCTCCACCTGAAGCCCCTGCTTCTAGAGCTGAAGCTGAATATGAGGAACCTAAACGAGAGGGAGTGGTCAGGACTGTGCATGAGCGCAAAATGAGCAATGATGATGGGAGTCTTACACAGGTTGTGGACCAATCTAACCACAAAAATAACTCGAGCAGCTTGCATTCTAATGAGTCAAAGCATCAAGCTCACGGAGTGCGTGGAGCAAGTTACGGTGAATCTCCAAGGAGGCCGGCTAGACCAAGTGCTGGGGGGGATCATAGCTTTGAGAAGTCGCCGATGCACCCCCAGGCAAGGATCTCGGGAAGGGGGAGTGGTTCGCCCTCCTGGGAAGGAAGGGGTTCACGTGAAGGCAGCCATGCCATGAGCACGCCAGGGAGATCCCGCCTGGGTTCTGCTGCTAAAGGAGACGACCTCGTAAATCCTTTCCCTCCTTTTTGCTTGAAATTGTCATTAATAGCAATGATCTGTAAAGTCATGCTAAGTTTCCAAAAAAATCGAATCGATTTAAGAACATTCTCTCTTTCCAATAGCCTAAAATCTTGTTCTCTCGCAAAAAGCTTCTCTGACCAGAAGTGATTCCCTTTGCAATTGTCGTGATTCATACAAGCTTGCATCTTTCCATGTTCGTTTTGTTAGATGGAAAATGATTCGGTTACAATCCTGAAGGCCAATATATCTGATGGTATACTTTGGCTCTTGCATTAACCCCTCAAGTTTCAACTGTGGTTTCTGATCAACCAGGTTGACAGTGGTGCTGCTGTGCCAAAATTTGGCGAGTGGGACGAGAGCGACCCGGCATCGGCCGATGGATATACACACATCTTTAACAAAGTCCGGGAGGAGAGGCAGGGGGGACCGCGTACGGGACCAGACATGTACCCTCGGTCACCTTATGCTGGTGCGGGTGGTCAAACTGCTGGCAACAACTCAAAGGTATCAAGTCATAATTGTCTTAAATTGGACACTTACTGGCTATGAAAAACGTTTCTAGTTTCCGCAACATATTTCCATTTTATTGCTTCTTTCTGCAGGGTTGCTGCTTTCCATGGCTCAGAAAGTGAGGTCCTCCGAATCATAGCATGAATATGCGAGTATTTTATGGAAGTGTGTATTTGATGAATTCTGCAGATAGACTCCCTTGAAGCCAATTCGTTACTGATCCACCTGTTGTGCTTCTTCTTTCCGAACCGGCGGAGTTCTCCGTGTAAGGCAGGAAGAACATGTAATTCTTTTTCCTTTAGATCTTCAAGCGTTGTCGGCGTCGTTACTTACTGTGCACGTAATTAAGTTCCAATTTTGTGATAAAAAAGGGGAATGGTTCTCCAACTCTCTGGGAATTTCTTCCCTCCTATCTGGACTAGTTCTATCATTTGTTCCGATCTTTTCCTTATGGCCGTTTTGCCAAATCACCGCAACTGTAATTTCCATAGAATCCTTGCAAGAAAAGGCTACAGCTAGTGAACAAGAGACAGGAGTTCTTATTTATGTAGTCCTTATACCATGATTTGAGACCACAAACCTCATTTCTTGTGAGGCCGGAGTCGCCTGTTTTTTTAGCTAGAATGTCATCAAGAGAAGGTTGTTGGCCTTCTGATTTGTTCATCATAGCCAGAAACTGACCTTTAATTGCTGTCCTGAACAAGAAGAAACGCAAACAGCGACCTAAGTGGGCCAAGGTCAGTGATGGTCTAAAGATTAACTAAATTCCTGCAAAGGGTCATTAGGTAAATCTCAAATCAGATCAAATTTGTGAAAACCTGTTGATGGCGAAAGGTCCGTAATTCTTTCTTTATTTACGGTGAAACAAGCAGATTATTAGATAGATCCATTATCATGTGATAAAAGGTCGATATCACGAAAAAACCCCAAAATTGGTATATTTATAATCAATTTTTCCTAAACCAATTTTTTGATCATAAAAACTCCAAATTGGTACGTGTGTGTGTGTAAAAAATTTACCTTTCAAATTGTTGAGTTTGAGGACACGTGGCAGTTAATGGGTACTTTGCAGTTGTACCGTCCGTTTGTCAGATGTGTATCGATTTGTGATTTTTTATGATATTAATTTAATTTAAGAAAAAAGCCATACAAAATACAAACTTTACCTATTGTGACATATTTACTCTAACTTTTGCTCCAAACTTGTACTCGTGTGAAATATTTATCCAAATTTTTTCTGTGACACTAAAACTCTAAATTTCCTTAACACTAAATTTTTTAGATAAATGTGTCATATGGATACAAATTTGGGGGCGTCACAAAAAAAAATGTTTGGGGTAAATGTGTTACATTAATACAAGTTTGGGGTTTTTAGTGTCGAAAAAAAAATGGAGGTAAATGTACCACGATGGGCAAATGAGGTTTTTTGTGGCTTTTATCTTATAATTGGAATGGTAAATTTATTACAAATATACTAGTTTGAGATTTTTTATAGCAAAAAAATTAGTCTAGGATAAATTTATCACAATTATGTCAATTTTGGATTTTTTCATGATATTAACTATATGATAAATTATATAAAAATTCTTTTTTTTTTTTGTTGATTGTGAATTACCTGTTTTTGGGTATATGATTGACGTAACCCATTACGCTACACCAACGAAACAAGATCTCGTACTTTTTTAGCATGCTATTCTTCTCATGAAACTCGATCGGATATAATAAGATTATAAGAGGAATTGCTCTCCACCCTTTCATCTTAGGAAGGAAATATTCTTTCCATCACGTGCCACATCACACCTTTATTTTTATATGGCAAACAACTCCATGATGTCACGTGATACGTAATGGACTCTTCTAGACTTCTGCCACAGGAAAAATAAGTATTTCTTATTAAATCAATTTTATACATATTGTATCAGTTCTCTTTTTTGATTTAGATTTTTAAAATTGGAATTTTGGCGATGGTTTTGCATTTCCAGTCCTAACGGGAAAATAAGGATCCATCTTGAGTGACTTATATTTCTTTCACTTTCATCGTTTCTTTGTATGTTTATAATTTGATTTTTATTTAGGTAAAATTTCTAAAACATTTTAAAATATAGGAATCGATACATATGATCATATTTATTTATTTTTAAATAGAAAAAAAGTAAACAATTAATTTTGCTTAAGTAATAAAAAATGACCGACCTTCAAGTATAAAGAACTTCGCAACATATTATTTATCAGAAGAGTTCGTGACCATCGCAAAACTTCCTGGTCGCAAGGAGGAAAAGGTAAACTCACAAATCAAGTCTAAAGAAAAGTTATCAGAATAAAATGTCTCACTTTTTTTTTTTAAAAAGTTTGTATTTTTTATGTTAGAATTACAAATCAAATAAAAATACGGGCCTAAAGTAATTTATACTTTTCTTGGGATTTTTTTTTTTTTTTTTATGATTCTAACATTTGATTTTCATTTAAGGAGAAACAGATGAAACTTTCCAATTTTCATATTTCAAACATTATACGCTAACATAAAACATATGATATCTTTCTAAGCTCATTCCATGTAGGGAATTATATGTAATTTTTTCATTAGTAATAAAGATGTAAATTAAATTTATGGCCAATTATCGGAAGAAAATAAAAAAGTCAACTCTTTTTTTTCTTATTTTGCGCCGGTAACGAGGCCCTCAATAACTCCAACAGAAAAAAAAAAAAAAAAAAAGAAAGGAAAAAAACAAAAGACGGGCAAACTTTTTAACGTCTTTCTTCCCTTTCGAAAAAAAGGAGGAGGAAGACGAAGAAAAATCTTCCATCTCCGGCGGAGGAGAGAGGTTCCCCATCTACGGAGGAGGCGGTCGAAACGTGGCAGCGGTGGGTCGAATCGACGGTGGGCGTTCGGTCGTGTGTTGCCTACGCAGACACGTCGACTCGCGCAAAGACGAAAACGCCCCTCCCTCCGCCCACCCCACCCATCCTTCCTCCCTCCTTCCCTCCTCCTTCAATCCCCCTCCTCCACCCTTATAATTAACATATGGACGAAGCCCCCACACAAATTCTCTCTCTCTCTCTCTCTCTCTGTCGTCTGTAAATTGTCGATTCGGTCATCTTCTCCGTCCCGAGCTCTGAAAGTCTCGTCCTTTTTCTCGAATCGGGTCCTCAAGGTGCGATCTCCGACCTCCTTGTCTATCGTCATGGTTTCCGCCGGCTCTTTTTCTTTTTTTGTTTTTTTCTGATCGTTTCTCTAACTTGGTCTAGGGATTGGGCGGCGGGTTGGGGTTTGGCGGTGTTTGATTTTCGCCTGATTGATTTGATGCCATTTGCTGTCCGATTCTGTTTGACGTTCGTTTTTTTTATCCGCCTTGGTTTGGGATTCGGCTGGCGACAGTAGATTTCGAGGAATTTCGCTTCGCCTCTCGCCGATTGTTGACGGGAGGGTTGAGAAACGGAGCGATGGTCGGTAAAGGAGGCGCCTTTATGCCCGTTTCCACGAAATAATCGTATTTCAGGTCCCTTTATAAACTTATTTTCTTTTTTTTTATACTTGGGATTTCGGATGTACGGGATTGCGATTTTTGTTCGCTCCTTTATCTATGGGGCTTCTTCTGAATCCTTTGACGTCCGTGGAAGTGGAATATCGGTGCTCTTATTTGCCCTGACGTTTCAGTGTTAACAAATGTTATGGAATTCTAAGTTAGTTGTGATTGGACCGATTCTGGGCGGATGAATCTCGCTTCATGTCTTGTGTTGGCAATTTCTCATTTTTCGTGCCTTTTCTTATTTAATCTACGTGCCTTTCGAGCAATAGCGTTCTTTGTGTAAAGCAAATTGGAGAATGATTTATAAAGACCAACGGGACAATGAATATGAGGCGAAGATGTGGTGATTGTCTCGTTGAATGCTGCTTGCTCATACCATTACGCAAGTTGCTTGTTATTAAGAGATGAAAGAGGATAAGAAGCGAGAAATATGATACTTTTGATTAATGGTTATGGTTTTTTTTTTAAAAAAATTTTTGGGGGGTGTTTTGAGACGATGTCTTGATCTTTTTTTGCCTTTTTCTTAAACAGCTATTTTTTCTTGGATTTTGAGAGCTGGAATTGGGAAATTAACATGAGCAGTCAGATGACCAAAACTCCTCTAAGAGGATATCGGCGTCGAAAAACAACACTGAATTTGGACCTTAACAATGAGCCGCCGGTCGAAAACCGGGATCAGGAAGGTACTTCAACTCAAGTTGTATCTCAGCTAGTGGAGGATAGCCATCAGGGGCAACAACCCCTGCAGCATGCTACAATTGATGTCGAGGCCTTTGATGATGATGTAACCTTTTCCTCACCCAGGGCATTTGCTGAAGTATAACTCTGGTTACATGCTTTCTTCTGTTGCTGTGTTCAGTCTTCATTTAGGAGCAGCTGCTAAATATGACTTGTGTTTGCAATGTATAGGCGAAAAACAAATCCCGGAGGAATCAGTCAAGGACCGTCATAATTGAAGTAGAGTCGGGTACTTGATTTTCTTTACACTGTTGTGGCTGTTGTCTGCACCCAGTGTGCAGGCTTACATTTGTATATTTCTCGTTTATGATCCCCAACACGTCTTCTCTGTGAACTTGTTAGTTGGTTTACAGTGAATTTCCAGCATCTTTCTTGCCCCATATCAATCCCTTCCATTTTCTTGCATATGTGCTTGTGCTTCTACTGCTTCAGAGTTGTTCCTTTGAAAGGGATGTTGATTAGTAATGTCAGAGGACTTTCGATGGAAGGGTGGATGGTCAAAGAACTTACTTTGAACCGAAATAAGCGAGTAAAAGTACTTCCGTTTTCTTTGGTGTCTGTTTTTTGCTTTTTAGTTGGGATGAGGGTCTTAGGAGGTTTATGGAAAAGCTTTAAAAGCACTTGCAGCAGGATGATTCCACTGGATAAAGTAAACTGAAAAGGAACTCCTATAGAGACTATAACATATATTCTGCTTTGGTTATGATTTTGAAGAATATAATGGTTATCAAAAGAAAATTTGATATCTTTTGGAATGCTTTAATTGCTTTAGGCCCGTTATCCTCTTTCTTCCATTAGTAATGGTAGCTTTTGCTGTCTCAGATGCTGTGATTGTTGCTGTGATGTTGCTAAATTTTATTCCTTTGCTGTTTAAAGTATGTCAACCTTCTAATTAACTTATGCAAGTGGTTTGTGGGACTTATGCACTTTGGACTTCAGTGGTGTTGTAATTTGTCTTTGTATTTTTTGTTTGGGGTGTTGGGAATGGGAGTATTTTTGAGTATTTGTCTTGGGACGATTATACTTGGGACTCTTGCTGTTTGAATAGGAGGCCAGCGGTTACCTTTTAATCTCAGAGTGCCTTATAATTATTCAATGATGACTGATCATGCAATGTAAATGATTTAGGAGTGTTGTACTGTTTGATCCATGACTTCCGTCATTGTAACAAAGTTGAATATGGTAATACTGGAAATTCGTATCTAATTCTTCAAATTGACATCGCATTTCTCTGTTGGCGGTTGGTTTCTTTTCGCCCTGGTAAACTTTTTATTACCATCTCTGGCCTCTAGATACCATGTGATGCTTCCTCAGTTCTCTGTTGCATCAATCATGCATCTTCTCTATTAAGTCGCAGACTTATGGGTCTGTCTTCTTCTCTTCTTGATTGCTGCAGATGAACATAACACAAGGTGTGCCCACAATAACCCTAAGCGCAGAAGATTTCCTGCAAATCAAGATAGAAACTGCGGTCCCTACATAAATTTGGAAAGCAGTAATAATTATGTGGTACTGACTTTGACTCTTCCTATCACCGTTTTATGTACTATGCTCTGGCGCATGTTGATACTAGTAGGTTTTTTACTTTCTTCAGCATCTATGTATTTCTATGATTAGTTCATTTGCCTTGTTGGGGATCAATAGGTCAATAGTCTGTAGGGATTTCTTTCATTGATCTTTCTTTAAAAACATCTGGTATAGATACAGCCACTGGTACAGTTTCAGCATTAAAATGAATTAAGTAGACGTCAAAATGGAAGAACCCAGAGTATTTATCTATATCAGATGCACTGAATCAGAATATTCGTAGCACTGCTTTTTTTATTATTTTACGAACGTTGATTTTCTGTGCCAGAGGAGGTTTGTTGCAAATTGTTCCAGCAATTGTGCTACTCATGAGATATATTGTGAATACGGATTTTGATGGTAAATACTGGTCATGGGAATGTCTCTTGGGACATTCACTTACTTGAGTCTTGCATTACCGGATTCTGCAGTTTGACTCTCTGACAATTCCTTCATGAACTGCTTGTGCTTGCGCTGTTGTGCCTTGTTGCTTCAATCATGCTTTTTGTCTTGATTGATTTGTGTTCTATATAAAGTCATTAATCTGTGGTGTGATGCATGAGATCAAATCGTGTGCTTTTATTAACTGGCAAGGATATTATGTTTGGATGGTCGCAATCACTTGCATTTTTTGTGATTCTTTCTCTTTCCATCGCTCTCCCTCATATTTGATGTGTGCGTAGCTGGTCATTATGCCTGCAGACGGTATGTCTTGCACATGTGATATGTTATTGTTTTTGTAGTTTAGAAGTTGTGTGCATACATACACATTTTATGTTACAGAGGTGAATATAGAAGTTATTGTGACCTGTGGAAGTTGAATTGCAGACAGAAAATGTGGTGAGTCCACCACCGCCGCTGCCACCAAAGGAGCCGACATTCAGTTGTCCAATCTGCATGGGCCCATTAGTCGAGGAGACATCTACAAAATGTGGTCATATTTTTTGTAGAGCCTGCATTAGGCATGCAATAAGTTCGCAGGCTAAGTGCCCGACATGTAGGAAGAGAGTCGTTGCGAAAGATCTCATCAGGGTCTTTTTACCTGCCACCACAAGTTAAAGTGAGATTTCTTTCTGTTGATGGATTTCTCTTTGCTTCGATTGTGTACTTGATACTGCAGAGGAATAAATTATTGGTTAGGAAAAAGTATGATCTGTAAAGTGTATCTCCTCCGTACAAAAAGGCACCTGTGAAAAGGAGAGAATTCTCTCTGTGGGGAGTCTGCTGCCTTTAGCTCGTAACACCAAATCTCTTTTGCTGGGAAAAAGAGTTACTAAGCAGTAATCTGAAATGATATGGCAGTTGTCAAACTTTGTTTCATGGCTATATGTGAAGTCTCAAAGCTGCCTCCATTAGTCCTGACCTGAACTTCATCACTAATATCTATAGCACCTGTCGATGTCATGGAATGTGATAAAAAGGCCATCCCGTCCCGTCCCATGAAGTTGGAATTCATAATGTTATAAATCAGCTTTCTTCATGCAGCTGTTGCTCATTGCTATTAATTTTTTTCATTAATCTTATAGGTCGTGCTGATGCTTTGAGAGACGAGGAATGGCAAGAGTAATTTTTGACATCAGTTGAATTAGATTTTTCTCGGATGGGAAATTCTTGTACAGGTTGATCTGATATACCAATTGCTGATGGTTATCATATGAGACATCAAATATTAAAGCTCATAATGAGATTCATTGTCTGGGATTAGTTGTCACTGTCGAGGGACTCTTTAGTCTCTAGTTTTTCAGTTCAAGAGACGGGATGAACATCAGTTCGTGTATATTTTCCCTTTTTTCGGCTAAAAATTCGTGTATGTTTTCAGATAGAGAGTATTGTGCAACCTGACTCTCGGCATGGAAAATTAACAACAGATATTTGGCCTGTATCTCCAGATCCTTAGGATTTCTGGCTTGGCAAAAGAGCCAACCACAACCCAAGTGCATACGAGTGTCAGTGGCATTTGGGAAGTTCCTGAGAGATTCGGACTCTGTGATTCAGAACAGAACGGCTAATTACGTCAGTTAAATCTTTGGCTTGGTACTCTGATAGGTTTACTGTTTTGAATCTGCGCAGGCGTGGGGACTTACCCCATCAATATGAATTTGTGCATCTGTCAAGATATGTTAGCCCGTGTCAATGCAGATTTCGGGAGGGAGGAAAGCACTTATTTTCACTCATATTCGATTAGCTGCATTAAACACAGGACACAACAGCTTAAGACATGCACGCATGACTAGCTTATGTAGAATCAAGACACCAGGACTTGGACATTGCACACAAGGAGACACTAGCCTCGGGAAGAACTACATCATCACGAGGCGAAATTATTCATTATGGTCCCTAACCAGCATAGCTGCATTCAGACCTTCGAAACAAACTACCAAGCCGTGTCCCTATGGCGCACCTCTGCTCACTTTTAGGGGAGGAGCCACTCCACGGTTACCTTCAGTTTTCTGTGCCTCTTCGCTTGCATCAGCCTTGTGAATGATGGGGAGCCCTGGGAACCCGAGCCATGGGAAGTGAAATGGCCACAAACCAAAGAAGTTCTGGGGAGCGTAGACCTTGTCGTTCTTGGGGTTCTCATGTCCTCCTTCAGACATGCCAGCGAGGAATGCTGCAAGAAGGAGAATGAGAAGAAGAGATGATTTGAAGTCCTCCCCATGTTAGCTTTCGTGTCTTTTTTTTTTTTTTTTTTTTTAGTCGGTCATATTTTACTCCTATTCTAACTCTCACTTTTAGACTTTTATCATGCATCCTTATAGGGCGTGGGAGTCGAAACCCATATTTGAAATTAATTCGTCTCCACCCAACCTCTCTAAGAATGTGGGGATTCGAACCCCCACCTCCTTCCATGTTGAAAGGGTGTCTTTTACTTTATTAACTTTTGCATGGAGAAACCAAGGGAGACCTTCCTATTTTATAGTTGAAGTCCTGAGACATTTATCCCATTTCAGGTTCTCATATTTACTGCCTGATGCACAATTTGCAGACCATCTTTACAGCGAAAGAGAAGTTAGTTGGTCTGTGGCAATTTAATTTCGCCTGCTCATGTTACTATACTTGATTCGCTGCTTGAATTCTGGTTGGTGACTGGGGATTGGGGATTCCAAGCAAATCATCGGCTGTTGGATTCTAGTTATCTCCTGGTCAGAATGGGAATAAGCTAAACAGAGTTCAGTAATTTTGTGGCCTCAACGAGGAAAAAGGACTGTTGGGCCATCAAAGATGCTGAGCTGGTGCCAAGTTCGAATAGCGAGGGTCTAGATGGTGGGGACCACGAATTGCTTGATGGATTCATTAAGCGAGCAAAGCTTGCTGCTTTTGAATCTTGACGCTCCAGATTCCAATGGTATGTAAAATGGGAGTGGTGCAGAGCGTTATCCGCATATCGGAACAGATTGATTGGGGGTTCAATGCGGCAGAGTCCTTGATGATTTGCATGTTCGTGGATCGACTCCTTGACGTTTTATTTAGTCGGTTGAGACAAAGACATCATCAATTTCGATCAATGAATCCCTAAGACCAATTTTGCCGGTTGAAATTAGCCATGTTGACGATGGTATGGTTAACCATGTAGGATCTTCCAATCTCAAAATGCCACGACCAATGAGTTTCAGACTTCATCAATCAAAATAGAATATATTTAGGATTTAATTTACCGAAATATAGACGCCTCGTTGAAATAACCAGGTGCCCTGTCTTTTAAAGTTCATAGCCAATTCAGCACAATCGAGTGGTTGACATCCATTACAAAAACAAGAACTGCTTATGACATTGTGGTCGGAGAAACAGAGACATCATGAGAAAAGGATCTGGTTTACAACCCTGCATCCTGTGATGAAAGGAAGGGTACCTGAGATATGGCAACTTCCTCTTGGCCATCTTGAATTGATTAATAAACCAGTGTAAACTCAAGAATCCGGAGTACAATTACACATGATGAGCAACCCCAGTTAATTCTCTTATTCATCCCTTTGCACGTTCTACAGAGGAACAGAGTAATTACAGTGGCTCTGGATAAAATGCCCCAGAAAATTTAAAAAACTGTGCAATAGCAACAGTGGGAAAAAATTTACTTTGGTTTCTGACAATTCGGGCAATGCATCACCATCGAATGATCAAAATACCCATCTTGGTGATGAATGTATGGCACTTGGCCGGGGCCGACTAGGTTGCTCTGGGTTGTTTCGCTTCTTCATGATTGAAGAGACTGTAGGGCTGAAGTAGTCATTGCTCCTTTGGGAAGTCGCCCCCTGCGAATGCATGTTTCTCCCGTGGATGAAGCTCCTCTCTTTTTCTAGCAACTCTCTGCGAGCTGTCGAGCTTCTCTGTGCAGGCCCCCATCTGCTGTAGCTCACGCAACTCTGACTTCTCCCAACTTGTTGAAACTTTCCCTCTCTAGGGCTAGTGTAGTTCCTGCTCTCAGCAGTTTCTGCAGAGTACATAGTCTCTTCCTCACTGCTGTACCCGTAATGCATCTCTGAAGCTTCCAATGGAGATGAGCAAGACTGGACCTCACTCTGGGCCCCGTTCACCGAACCTGTAGAAGACATCTCAGCAACCACATGCGGACTGGTCAGTCCCACATCCTGCACTCCTTCTCTTCTCAGTGGGCTCTGCACGCGCAATTGCTCAACACAGTCCTTACCGGAACTCAGATGCAGAGGTCTAGCTGGCTGCAAAGTCACCGCAGGTTTTGCAATTCTCGGTGGGAAATTAATATCCAAAAGCTGCACCTGAGGAGCTTCTTTCTTGCGAACGGGCATGGAAGTTAATTTTCGCGATTCATATATTTCTGGAGTTGGGATTCCTTGAAAATGTGTAGAATTTGGATCAATGGCCTTCTGTTCCTGATCAATCATATCCACAGCAATGGAACAGCTTGGTCCAGGTGGATCTCTGGATTTGGATATTAGATTTGAAGAAGATGGAGTTCCATCACCATCAGCTTCTGTTGACTTGAAAACCTGGCGCATTGTGAAGGACGCACATGAATGCTCACTTTTCTGGCCTGTAGACATCAATCGCATGATTGGCAATTTAGGTTTATTAAGTTCGTCGAGGCTGCCTTCCCAGTGCTGGTTTAACCAATCACAAATAATAGGTATGGGGATCCCGAATTGCATCGTAAGATCTTTCTTTGATGATGATGAGGATGATGACGACGTGGAAGAGGATTTGGTGTTTGGAGACGTGGCTAGTTTCATAGGATCACATATCATAAATGCAAGATTTCCCTGAGCATCAAAACCAGCCGATCCAGGACTCCATACCACCCCCTCAGTTGATAATTTTATAAGATTATCGGTCGCTATAATGACTTTTCCCTCTCCAACTGTTAATTCCTTTTTCTCTGTAAAACCTAAAACGTATACAATGCTGCCCAAGTCAAGGTTTGGCTTGGCATTAGTTTTCAGGTAGTGAGGCTGCTGACCCTGGGCATTGGAATCTCCATCAATGGTATCTAAACCAACTATTGAAAGATCCAAAACTGAACTGGTGATAAAAAACCTGCAAACATATGGTTAACACGTGAACCTAACAGGGTACTCTTAAGCCAAGCACAATTTTGAATCTCAAGGAAGGCAATAGCAGATCCTATAGTTCAATGAAGGGACATCAAGTGCACGAGAATCATTGAAGTTCTGGTATAACAGACGTTATTCTTTTCTACTCTAGCACGTGGAAGAATGCTGTTGAGGTCAGATATAGGGCCATATACAGATCCAAAATCAGCAAGAAACTCCTCTCCTGCCCACCCCAATTTTCAGGGGGCACTTTTTCCATGCCTAAGAATATACGTTTTAAATGATCTCCATTCCCAACGACAGGAATTGGAGACTACTAAAGAAATTTAAAGAAGGTCAATTCCCAATTGCATCATCCCTCAGATGATATATAAAACCAAAAATATAAGCATAGAGAGAACTGGTGGATTATGAGGCAGAAAAAGGAAGAAAATTTATATTCAATCTCAAGAACCTGTTCAAGATTTGGTTTGACAGGAGATTTTACCCAAGCAATGCAAATGCAAAATCTATACCGACTGAAAACATGTGCCCAATTTGAATAAGCCTAATACATCTGGCATCTCATATTGCCCAATTTGCTTAACATATCTTACTAATGCAATTTCTTAACCAATCACTTCAGGACTATTTTAATATTAAATTCTCAAGTCCAAGATCAAAACTGATCCAACACATACATCTTCATGATTCTTATTATAGTAGTAAAGATCCCATGTCCTCTGGGTCTACAATTCAATCCCAGAAGCTATAGGTGGCAAAGGTGCAGTCGGACAGATTATGAAGCTATGATGTCTCCATCAACTATGGTCGAGGACCCCCCCAATTCAGCCGTTTGTTCACATCACAAATTCATAGATTTCTCTTCTTCAAAAAAGGACCCACCAAAATCAGATCTACCATGGCATCAAGGATCCTACAGGAAAAGGGGCATGGAAATAGGAATTTCCAAGAGCTGCAATTTTGATTGGGGGCTAACAGTAAACTCCAATGCATCTCCCCTGTTTTTTATTTCTAAGTTAGCGTTTATAGATTTGACCGTGCGACTCTGATGCTGTAAACAACTGCCTCGCGTAAAATAGGAATACTAGATTTACGACGTCAAATTTTCGTATTCGGCTTTAGCCCTTTTTCCTACCCAAAAAGACAAAAAGAAAAGGGCCGAACTCAGCGAGAAAGCCAAGTTAGTTACCTATGGGGAAACAAGGTGGCGGCGACCCCATTCTGGAGCCGGATCTCGGAGCTCTCGGCGGCGGCCACGGAGGGGAGGTTGACGTGGGTGGTGAGGAGGAGGTTCCGGTGGATGAGGAAGCCGGTGCCGGTGCCGGTGCCGGAGACGGCGGCCATGGCGGGGGACTTGCCGGAGAAAATGGCGGCCTTGGTCCTCTCGGACTTGCCGACGCCTTTGCAGAAGCAGAGCGACTCGCTCAGGACCCCCATCGCCGGCGCTGCCCTTCTCCTCCTCCTCCTCCTCCTAGGGTTTCCGGATACCCCGGCGGGGTCAGATCTGAGGGGAATGTCGGGGCGCCGACGGACCCGTCTCCTCTTTCGCCAGCAGTAGCATTCCACGCCTCCTCCACAGTCTCTAGAGAGAGAGAGAGAGAGAGAGTAATAAAAAAGGAGGAGGATAGTGTTGAGCTGGAGTACAGAAGCGTTCGTCTGTGAAATGTATGAGAGAGAAAGAGAGGAGAGAGAGAGAGAGGGAGAGAGGGAGATCAGCAGGTGCTTTTGAGCTTTTGAAAGTAAGGAACCACCTGACCCAAAAAAAAGGTGGGGAACGAACTACTTATAATATTTATTTATAGCTCTAGCTATAATTTTTATTCCTTCATTTTTTTTTTATAAATCTTTTTTTTTAGACAACAAATTTAAGGGATAGCGACGCAGACAGTTCATAAAAATTTAATTTAGTACGCAGTGTCATCCACCAACTTAAAATTTGTAACTCCTTATTTTCAAGTTCACGAAATATTTAACAAATTTACAAAGTGTTAAAGATGAATTCTCTTTTTTCTTTTTTTCTTGGTAATCCAAGATGGTCGAAAAAGTCTTTCGTGAGGGCAAATATTAACTCGAGGATAGTGGAGAATTCCATTAAAAAAGAAGGGGAATATATATAGATATATAGAGAGAGAGAGAGAGGAGAAATGAGAAAATGTTAATGAATGCGTATCCAAGAGGGAAGGGAACTATGGAGGATAGCGATGGTTACGTTGTTTTCCAATTGAACAGCACTCCTCAATGCACTGTCAATTCACCGAAAAGACAAGAGCCAGGACCATACCGTTCGGTCTCACATCCCGATCATCAAGATTCAACGCCCCCGAAAGAGAGAGAGAGAGATATGGCCCCGCAATCGATCGGCCGACGACAGCCCCCGCAAGCCGACGGATCGAGAACACGACGAACCCGGGCATCGACTCGTTTCGAAATTTGTGCCATTCGATTTTCGGCGGAATTAACAAGGCCTCGACTCTTTGACTAGTCGAGAATGCGATCGGGAGGAAACGTGTTGAGTGAGGGCGGGGGATCTTTGATTTTCGAGTGGGGGACCACCGGAATTTGACCCGACATGGTCGGGGGAGTGGGGAGGAGAGCCACATGCATCGTCTTCTTCGCGTACGCAAAGGATAGAGATGGGAGGGCTTGATGTGCCATGGAACATGTGATGCTTGCTTGCATTATTGCGTTGCACGTTTCTTGCCAAAAAATTATATGTGTCTCGCGAATCTAAACGAAAGAAAAATAAAATTATGATACCCCTTGAGAAAAAAATAATAATTTCAATTTGATTTTTGGCTATTGATGTAGGATAAACTTTACTCTGCCGCTAATGCATCCAATGGCGACAAAAATTGTCTTGACGAGGAGAATGCAAAATGGGTAAACAAAATTGTGCAGTTCATACGCTTTCATAACGTGACTGTTATGCCACAGCAGCCACACCCCTTTTCATAGAGAGCATGTCAAGATTAATGCCATAATGGGCCCACGTGATATAGTAAAAAGAAGTGTGTAATGCAACTTTTTTTTGTTAAAATTTGTTCGTGTAATATCGAAATTAGAATTGATCGTATCATCATACATTGAATTTGATTTTCCTGTCATGAAAAAAAAAATTATAATTTTCTTCCTTGCACTTTGACACTTTTTCTAATCAAAACTCTAAGGGATTGTTTATTAATAGTTAAAAATCAGAGAGTTTTATCAATTTATTCGATTAAAAATTAAAAAAAAAAAAAAGAGGAAAAAACGAAAAATTACCTCTATAGAATCTCATGTTTGTTTAGGAATAAAAAGGGGATAGGAATTTTGAAGGAAAATGACAAAATCCAGAAAAAAATAAACATTAGAGGCGCCGGAGATGGGACTCGAGATACTAAATCTAGCCCCTAATAATACTAGGCCAACACCACCCCTCGACTACTAACGTTTCATCCATTAGTAGCTTTCATGTTTCTCATAATAATCGTGCGAAGTAGTGAGGCGTGACCTTTTCAAAATTAATACATGTGTTTGAGTTTTGCTCGTAACCTTTTCAAAAGGCTTGTGTTATTTCTACCCTTTTTTTTAGCTCCTGACACCCAAATTTACATTTAATTGATTACACTATCCTTGCGAATCCCACTTTTAATTTAAGAATATTTCCTACATTTTTTTTTCTTCCTTTCTTTTGTTTTAATTTTACTAAAGACGAGATTAACATGCTCTTGACAAACAATAATTATTAAGGTTAAATATGAGGCCTATTCTTAATTTAAGACTAATGCTCGCCTTTTTTTTTAATTTTTGTTTTTCCTTTATTTTCTCATTTGAAACAAAATTTGTTTACTTCTTCCCTATAAATATTTTATTTGGTACTTTACCAAAAAAAAAATTATTTGATAGATAGTTAACTAATTATTGTGTTTTTGATTAAAAAAATTATTTATTTTGTTAATTACTGGCATATCTCTTTTTTTTTTTTTGTACTGGGAAAATATTATTAAAAGAATAACCTATGTACAAATGAGAGAATAACCTTTGAGTAGATTGTGTATAATGCATACATCAACCACAATATTCAATTTTTGAGTAAATTCTTGTAAATTTGTACTAAAAATCGAAGTCAAAAAATTCATGATCATGAGAATACATGAGGGAAATAAAGTAAACAATGTGCAGATAAAACTAACATTTTTTTTACTTCGATATATGATTAGTACTTGCTTAGATTATAATAATAGAGATTAATTTAAAAGAAAAAAAATAAATAAATAAATAAATAACGCTGAAATGTAATGGGAGTGGAAGAAGTAGCTAGAGTGAGAAAATTATTTGGAAGGAATGCGGATAAAATTTTCTTTTAGTGAAATTAAAAAACAAAGAAGAAAAAAGATAATAAATAATATTAAATTGAGAGTCGGACCTCCAAGAGATAATGTAGTTAATTCAATATAATAGGAGATATCAAGAGTCAATAAAGGGGTGAAAATAGCGTAAACCTTTCAAAATTAAACAACATTTATGGTAATCGGCAAAAGTCCTATTTAATAATAAACAATACTCATATATCTACCTCAAGTGTGGTAAAAAAGCTCGTTGAATCATAAACATTGTTGCAAATTAAATAAGTCATGGTGCGATCTCATGTAAACTCTTACTAATCATGTAAATTGTTTTGTGTAAATTGTGGCACATCATTTTAGCATTGTCAATCGTGATTGATTGTAGCTACTTTCTTGCTTGTTTTTTAACAAATGTCGTATGATTTAAATACAACGATTTATATAAGTCAACGATTTTACGGTGTAGTATTATTATCTATATATAACAATAACAATGGTGGTTCTAAAATGGCGTGACATGATTTATATACAACAATTTATATGATCGATAAAAATCTATGCAATTTTGTTCCATGACTTATTTAATTTGTAGAAATGTGCAAAATTGAGCGATCTTTTTTACCATATTCAGGTTGATTTTTTAAGCTATGTGAGCATGTTTATCATGAGAGGAGACTTTTGTCAATTACCTTCAAATGTTTTTTACTCAAAAAGGTTACCATTTTTCTTTTTTTATTTTGTGAAATCAAAATATGAGCAAACCTAAAAACATGTGCGCGCGCCCACACACACACACACACATATATATATATATATATATATTATTCACCTTTGCACCTCTTTGCTATGATAATTGGAGTCAACAGTCGCTCTCAACTTTTGTACTTCTCTATCACACGAAATATAGGGTGGTGTCATTCTCAACCTTCGAATTTCTCAGACGCGCGAACTAAAGGGTAGTGCTACACTAATTCTTCGCACCACTTTCCTAATATGCTCAACCTTTGTACCTCTTCGTCGCAGAAGCAGGAGTGGAGTGTACTCAATCTTCACATCTATCTACTATGCAAACCCGAGTGGGATGTTACGCTTAATCTGTACACTTAGACACTGTTTGGTAACCATCCAAACAGTACATAATTCTGATTTTTTGTTCCCAAGAGTAGTTTGAGAGCATAATCGTGTTTGGTAAAAATTTTATTCCGAGAATGAATTTCTATTTTTTTTGTTCTCGGAATTAGATTTGGAATAAAATCAAAAAAAAGAAAAAGTTGATTCTTGTTTTGGGAACAAATCTAAGAATCATATTTCTCTTCTTCTACCATTTTCTCTTCTTCTTCATCTACCGCCATCCCACAGTTACCGTCCGTTGCCATCCACCGTCCACCACCGTCCGCCATTTGCCATCGTCCGCCGCAGTCTACTGTCGGTCGCCAGAAACTGATCTAGTGAGCTTGCCGAAGGCTCGCTAGGCCAAGGCAAGGTTCAACGAGCTTGCTGGAGGCAAGCCAGGGGTGCATGATAACCAAAATTTACATTAGAAATAGTTTTTTACCTTCCGTAGACTTGTTTCGGAAGAGAATCGTTTGATAAACCTATTCGGTTTTCTATTTCGGAATAGATTTCATTTCGAAATAAGTTTGGAAGAGAAATCGAAGCTAAAATTTTCTACTTCTATTTACCGGAATAGAAATCGAAATAAAAATTATTCTCATCGTTAAGTCATTGGTCCTTCATTCGTCGCCGCCAACCACCGTCCGTCGGTCGCTCGCCACCACCGCCGCCGGTCGCCAAATAAATTATTTTTATAAATATCATTTTAAAATGAAAATATTCGAATAAATAAAATGATTTTTATTTTTATTTTTACGAATAAATATTTATTTTACGAATAAATTAAAAAAATCCTTAAAAATAAATAAATATCATTTTATTAAAAAAATAAATAAAAATAAAAATATTCATTTTATTCATTTAAAAATAAAAATTTATTTATTTTTAATAAATTTACTTTTTTATTAAAAATAAATTTAATTAAATATCATTTTATTAAAAATAAAAATAAAAATAAATAAAAATATTCATTTAAAAATAAAAAAAAAATTTATTAAAAATAAATTAAAAGTAAATTTATTAAAAATAAATAAATTATTTTTATTTATCATTTTATTTTGAGTTTATTAAAATAAATTTATTAAAAATAATTTATGTATGATAAATAAAAATAATTTATTTTTATTTGTCTTGAGTGTTTTGCCAAATAAATTTTTTCGTAAAATAAAATAATAGAATAAATAAAATAAATTTATTTTTAAGGATATTTTTATTTTAAAATAAAATGATATTTTTATTTTTATTTTTATGATTTATTTTATTTTATTTTTTCTTTATTTTTTGTTAATAAATCATTTTTATTTTTATTTTTTTATTAAAGGTCGCCGGTCGTCGTCGCGCCGCCGTCCGAAAGGAAGAAATTTTGTATCGATATCAAACGAATTTCTATTTTTAGAGTAGAAATTTCGTGTCGTTATCAAACGGTTATTTTCTTAAACTCTTCTAGAAATAGAAATAGAAAAATACATTTCCTAGCCAAACTATTTCTGAACAGAGGCTCGCGCCCTACAGCCTGCTAGAGATCTGGGTGAGGCCGAGCCTCGGCGGGGTTGGGCAATCCTCGTCGATGGCCGAGTGGGCAAGCCCCGCCCAACTACCGTGAGGCTCGGGCGACGAGGGCCGGCGACCGGAAGAAGAAGAACAAGAGAGAGAAAGGAAAAAAAAAGAAAAAAATTATTTAAAAATTAAAAGAAATTAATTTGGAACTAATCAATGAGCACGATCGAATGCAATTCTATTATAGAATTAGAAATTTTGGACAGTCACTAAACAACTTAAAATGTTTAGAAATTGTTCCCGAAAACAGAATAAAAAATAACCATTTCTGATAAGAATTTGTTTCTAGGAACAGAATCGTTACCAAACGTGCCTTTACTCTTTTGTGTGTGCTCATCCTTCACACCTCTCTACCGCACCGACTGAAGTATAGTGTTGCACTCAACCTTTACATATCTCTGCCAAGCATGCTCAACCTTCGTCACCTAGGCTTCGCACCTTTTTGCTGCGCAAATTGGAGCTTCACAGTCTTTACTACGCAAAACCTTCAGCTGATTTTTATGAAGTCTGAGGTGTAGTTTTCATGGGTTGCTTTAATGGAGATTTCTCCTACAAAATAAAGAAGGAAAGTTAATGCAAAGAAGATTCTAAATGTAAAGGAGTAAAAGATTGAAGAAAGGCATAAAAGTGAGTTGGTGGCCATTTCAAATTTAAAGACATTTATTAAAGCTGCCAATGCTTTCTCTTGTAGTCTAAGGGACTTTTAATTTGTTTTTATTTAATTTCAAATTGATCATCACGTTCAATTTATGATATAATCCGATTAAGCTCGTGACAGATTATCAACATAACACAAAAATATCATACCATTTATTTATCGATTGAGAGGTAAAATCAGAGTTTTCGTGCCAGATTAGCAGCGTGACGAGATAACATCATTGTTATTTGTTTATAATTGGGAGTTGAAATCGGAATTTTAATAGTTTACGGTGGACGAAAAAATTTATTAAACTCCCCAGGTTGTTCAGAGCTAAAGCAGTGGATAGGGCCCGTTTGGTTTGGGCTTTTGGGGAATCTAAAATGCAAATGCAAATACGCTTTGGGTGAAGGGGTTTTCGAAATGCAAATATCGTTTGGTAAAATTTGCATTGAGATACAATTTTGGCCAAAATATACCGTTGGTGAAATTTGCATGTGTAAATGACTTTTATTAAATTAAAAAACAAAAAATATTTGTAATTTTTTTTTTTAAGTCTCGGCTCGATCCGGTGGCCGGAGGCCGATCCGGCGGGCCGGATCAGCCAGGCCCGAACCGTCAGCCGGGGGTCGGGCAACCCCGGGCGACGGCCGCTTTGAGGCCGCGACCTCGGGACGGCCGCCGGAGGGTCGCGCGACGACCTGGCGACGGCAATCGCGCGACCTCGGGCGGACGGCCACCTGGTGCCTAGGGTCGCGCGACCCAACGGTTGCTTCGGTTCGCGCGGCCTCGGGCGGCCGTTGCAAGTCGCCTAGGGTCGCGCGACCGGGCGACGGTCCGCCGGGGTTCGCGACCCAGCAGCGGTCGTCGCCCGGGTTCGCGCGACCTGCGGCCGTCGCCCGGGGCGCGCGAACCCGGGCGACGGCCGCCCGAGGTCCGGCGACGATCGCCGGAGGACTAAAAAATTTATTAAACTCCCCAGGTTGTTCAGAGCTAAAGCAGTGGATACTAGCCTTTAGCTTTGCATTCTTCTCAAAATAGCCTTGGGTCCAAACTACAAAAGTTATACCCGGCACGGACTCCATAGGAAAACCTTAATGTAAAACCGAACCTATTTCCCCGGTCGTACTGCCACTAACTCGGAAGCACCGGTTCCCTTTGGCTTCGACCGGTTCGATTCTTCCCCACTTTGGAACCGGTTCAGCTCGCACTCTCCCCTCCTCTGCGCACTGCAAATCCGCTCTTCCGGAAATCCCTACATTGCCCTCGCCATTCTTCTTTCTTCTTCTTCTTCTTCTTCGTCTCTATCTCTCTCTCTGCGCGACTCAAAAGGAAGAGAGAAGAGCAGGAGGAAGCGATCGATCGCCGGGTCCAGCGGCGCCGGAGATCGGAGCCATGAGCGCGTCGGGCGGCGACGTGGAGGCGGGGTTCGCGAAGCTGCAGGGGGAGGACTTCGAGTACTACATGCAGACCTACTCCATCGTCCTCGGCCGCAACTCCAAGAAATCGACGGTGGACGTCGACCTCTCCAGCCTCGGCGGCGGCATGAACATCTCCCGCCACCACGCCCGCATCTTCTACGACTTCTCCCGCCGCCGCTTTGCCCTCGAGGTCCTCGGCAAGAACGGCTGCCTCGTCGAGGGCGTCCTCCACCTCCCCGGGAACCCCCCCGTCAAGCTCGACTCCCAGGACTTGCTCCAGATTGGGGATAAGGAGTTCTATTTCCTGCTGCCCGTGAGGAGCATTTTGGGCGGGCCGATCGGGCCCCGGCACCACGTGGCTGCCCCGGCGGGGGCGTATGGGTATCCGCCGCAGCCGGTGGCGGCGGGGAGGAAGGGGAGGGGGAGGGAGGTTTATGAGGAGGAGGAGTATGGGGAGGAGGAGGAGGAAGGTGGTGCTGGTGGTGGTGGAAGTGGCGGCGGTGGGAAGAGGGTCAGGAGGGATGGGTATGAGGGGGCTTATGGTGGCTACGCTGGTGGTGGGTCTGGGGGCAAGCAGGCACTGGGTGAGTTCTGCTCTCTCTCTCTCTCTCTCTC
This sequence comes from Eucalyptus cloeziana, assembly GCA_014182715.1. Taxonomy (NCBI): domain Eukaryota; kingdom Viridiplantae; phylum Streptophyta; class Magnoliopsida; order Myrtales; family Myrtaceae; genus Eucalyptus; species Eucalyptus cloeziana. The sequence goes on along the minus strand of CM024644.1, from coordinate 25,000,952 downwards.
TCTCTGCAATGTCCTCTTTCTTGATTACTCTTGATTAGATTTTGTTAGAAAAAGGGGCTGACAAATTGGAAGTCTGTGAAATCAGATTGGGGGTAGATGGGGGAGAATTGGGTTGAGTCGTCTCTTAAAGTCTGTTGCTTTGTCGGTTTTTCATTATACTGCCGTGGTGGTTGGATCAGTGTTAGGATTTGTTGTGCCTCCGCTACTTCCATATGCAAGAAATGAAATTGTTTGTGTTCTAATATCTCTGCCATTCCAATCTCTAATCGCTTCTCCCTGTAATGGGAACTTGGATTATCTGTTAAGTTTATTAGCATCTGTTATGTGTGTCATGCCTGGTGTGCTGATGCATTTAGTTCTCCGTATTGGCCCATTCTATAACATAACCCGAGCACACTATTTTTTTTTTCCTTTGTAGCAAAAACTGCTATCCTGAATTTTGAGGTCAATGCCTTGTTATGATAAATGAGCTGTGGGTAACAAACTGCAGTCTGCACAGATGTAGCTAATAATGTCTCTCATAAATTAGTCATCAGAAGAGATGGCTCTATGCCTATCTTTGCTTGATATTTAGAAACAGGACAGAAATTTCTAAATTAGCTCAACATCATTTGCCACAAAACCTTCTATGGTGAAAAGTGATTCTCTGCCTACTTGCAATACCCTATATTATGCACGCACTTACTACCTCTCCACATTCTAGGCATGGTTATAAGTGTGTACTTTTTGCAGAAAACATCTTTTTTTTTCTTTTTTTTTTGAGAGCTACCGCTCCTAACTATCATTATGGGAACACCAAATCTAAAAACAATCTACAGTGTGTATTCAGTGTGGTAGTGGCTGTAGTCCTTGCTTCTGAGATTGACTCATAGTTTGTCCTCTTCCAGTGTGCTTCCTGCTTTTTGTCCAGTGATTTTGTGGATGATGCCAAGTCTCTATGCTTTCAATTTGCAGTTCTTTTCAGGTGCTATGTTGCATGGCCTGTATATCTTGTTTGGAATATCCTATCATTTGTTCGCACACGCACACGCACACGCACACCCGTTGAGGACAAGGAAGCTCAGTAAAACCTGGGAATGTGAAGTAGTAAATTGACCTTGGTTAGCAGAGCATTATACTTTACATGTAAGTGTAATTGGCACCTCAAATGAGAATTCTAAGATCCTACTGTGGTTTGCAAGCCAACAGCACAATGTTTAGTCCAGCGATTCCTAGTGTCTGCATATTCCTATTTTAAAGTCGAAGCAGTAGTTCTTTAAATGTTGTCGATCCCCTAGTAGTATTTTTGTTCATCATCTTCCTTGTACACATTCATCAAAATCCTTACATGGCCTCTATGGTTAGTCCCAAGCAGCTATCATCATTTGTGCATATGATTGTAGGTGGTACCTGAAAGGAAACTTCTTAGGGTCTTTAATCCTGCTGCTGCTTGCAAGCTATTATTCTTAGTTGCATAACTCCTAAGCTCTGTCTATTCCTCCTCCTGTGGGAAAGCTTTAATTCTTTGAATACTGTTGACCTCTTCATAGTGACTTTGTTGTTCATCTTCTCTTACCCATTGGTCAAAATCTTTAACTGAGCCGTCTCTTTATGGAAGTCCTCATTAGTAGCATTCAAGATCCAATCACCTCTTTCGTTTTGATGATTAACCAGATTCTTCTACATAGTCTGGGCAAGCTTTTCCCCTTTCCCTTCTCTTCTTGGTAACTGCAAGCTTGGCAGAGTCTACCCAGTGATCTGAGGCTTCAACAAACATAATGTATTGCAATCAAGGTTTCAAAATGTCCTTTTCTTGATATCTTCAAGCTGATAGCATCTTCTGGTTTCTATGTAATTCCAATTTATATTTTTTGTGGTTCCTGTTATGGCTATTGTGGAGATTTGAATTCGGTTTAAAATTGTGTCATGAAATTGTGGATTGGTCCTTTTGTTATTGATGCTGGAGCATTGTTGTTTTTCTTAGTTGGAGATTCGATTGTGATTGATATCTTGTACATTGAAGTGATGATTTTTTCCTTTGCCATGATATTATCTCTAGTTTCTGCGGAGAAGAAGGGAGACAGCAGATCGAGAATTGACAGAGATGCTGATAACCAGCAGCTTATACAGTTGGAAGAGAAGGATGTGGTATCATCTGTAGCTACAGTATTGTCTGATCTTTGTGGTCCGGGAGAATGGATGCCCATGGAGAAACTTCATACTGAGGTAAGTAATTGAAGAGCAAATTTTTTTCTATTTTCTCTGATGGGAGCCTGGTCTACTTGCCTGTTCTCAATATTCAGAAACTACCTTAAAGTCACTGAAACAAACAAGTGGCTGTATCTGGAATGTCTATCTTCCAGAGTCCAGGCTTCTGATTTTGGCCAAAAGAAACCTGGTAATGGGTTTATTGATCCTGTACCAAAACAAGTAATCGATATGAAGTCTACAGCTCAAACAGTCAGTGTCCACTTGAGTTGGCTCTTAAATTTCACTTTCAGAAAACTAGGATGTATGGTGATATATTATCATTGAGCCATTAGGAAGATCAGACAAATTCCTGTCTTCAGATTCCAATATATTGCTTGAAATATGAGATTTTTCACTTATCATTAGTAAGTTCCCCTTTATGCCCATGGCTACCTGGCAACTAATGCGTTTTGTTAGTGTGCATTTGACTCAGCAAGAGATTGACATGATGATATGGGTTTAAACCAAATTCAAAGTAGCAAGCATGCTTTATTTGATCATCGTGGTTATTTGTAATATTTGTCTTCTTCTCTTGCTACTTGCATGGAATTCCTTTCCCGTTCACAAATTGTTCCCTTATTGATACTCTTATGTGATAGCTGTTTTAACTTTAATTCTGTCTAATATGGTTTGCAGTGATTTCATCTTCCAACTTTCTTGTATTTAGTGAATTATGTACTGCTCAAATTTTTTGGACCTATGGGTATGCTAACTCATGGAATTTGTTCCTCTAGCTGGTGGAGCAGTATAGCAATGTTTGGCATCACAGTCGAGTCAGGAGATACCTCACGTCTGAGGACTGGCCTGGCCCGGAAGCCAAGGGAAAACCTTGGTATGGTTTGCTTATGTTGCTGAGAAAATATCCGGAGCACTTTGTCATCAACACGAGGTCAAAGGGTCGGGTGACGTTAGAGTTCGTGTCATTGGTCTCTCTGCTCTCATAACATGATAATGAGAGCTGGTTCTTGCTGGGGTAGCTTCTAGATTTTCTTGTATCAATCTGATCTGGTGTACTTTTTACCTGGGATCTTAGTACTTATGGATGGTGTTGAGCTTGTCACAATTAAGTCGTTCCGTGTTAGGATTACTTTTAGTCTTTCCTTTTGCTAGCTTTTTCCTGTAAAGGATGTTATTTCTTCGTAGTTAGATATCATCTATTCTTTTGCCTTCGATATCGCAATACTAAGCCCCTTTTTAGGGGTAATTTAAGCCTGAGGAGGAATCTTCGGGACGAAGTGAGAGTATCGATTCTTTTAGGTCTTCTGAAATGACTATCCCCCAAAGGTTGGTGACCGAATCAATCAATGAAGACGAAAGTTAAAGATTTGCTGGAGTAGATATAAACCCCCACAGAAGTAAAAGGCTCTACAATTATCCAAAAGCTAAAACCAGCAACGTTGCTCAATAAGTGAACTGCTAGCGTTTTCCAGTTACCCAGAAAGAAAATCTTCGTTTCCACAAGCTAAAACGTGGAAAAACTTCAACACAGGCCATGTGGAGGATTCATGAATCACCTCACCACAAAAATCAGTCTTCCCTTTAAAAGTTAATTTGAGCTGCACAGGTTCCTCTATAGTGTTACAAGTCACAACACGCCTCTCATCCTAAACTTATCACCACCAGATTGAAGAGCTGCTGCCGATGTGACAACACGCCTCTCATCCTAAACTTATCACCACCAGATTGAGGAGCTGCTGCCGATGTTACAACACGCCTCTCAGTCTAAACTTACCACTACCAGATTGAAGAGCTGCTGCCGATGTAGATAGAACGTAATCAGATCAAATGAGCTCGTCCAAATCTCAACCACTTTCCAAGGAAGTGCTCTTTTGCCAAAAACATCAAATGGGAGATTGCCTTTAAAGGAGCCAAAGTATAACCATTCGTAAAGCAGGTACAACAAAGTTCCCAACTGGGTCAAAATTTGGGTAACATGATAAAAGAGTCTCCCCTCCAGGCACTCTTATCTTTATATATTTCCTATCACTAACCCTCAATTTCCTCAAGAATCTTCTTTGTTCAGTTTACCAAGCGTTGTTTGGGAATAGTTCTTCTGTTCCCTAGCTTTCTTTGCGGCAAGCTGTTCCTCATCAAGAATCTGGATGGGGGACCACTCCGGCAGTTTCAACAAGTCACTGTTCTTCAAAATTGGTCTCAGTTTCAAAATAGCAAAGTCCATAGCTGTCCCGGCTACAGCAAACAAAACTGAGTATTTCATGGCTCCAGCTTGTCCACCTGGTATTGCAAAGCAAACAGATGCAGATCCTTTTTCTAAGGCAAGATAACCAAAGTACCATGTAGAGTTGCTAAGAATGAATGACGGAAGTGGCTGTTTTAACAAACCAGCAAGTAGATGCAATGTTTGCACATTGACACTTGTTAAAAGAATACTAGGATGATTGAGCAGTTCCACCGAAAAAATTCTAGAGTCTATAGAGCTTGTAGCGTTAGAACTTCTCAGCAAAGCATAACGAAATATTAAATACTTCCTCATTTAGCTGTCTTCTAAAGCTGTCCTATACAGAAGATAAACCCAAATATCCTTGCATAACCTTATTAAAGCCCACAAGAAAGAGGGATGCAGTATTCAAAAGACAAGCAAATAAGGAGCTGAGAAGAAAAATACAAAGTCAACACAACATTGGCATCATAAGACAGTATACTGGTAATCCTAAACCCATTTATTCAAGATCAACCTGGACTTAAAACCTGAATCTTGTTGCAACAATCCTCAAAATAGAGACCGGTATGATGAACAATAGTAATCATTGAAAGCCATTGCAAGCTCAGTCCAACTTTATTCCGCTCACCCATTCATGACACAGACAGACAGAGGGACACAGAGAGTTAGTTCTGACCTTGGAGCCGCCCAAGGATAGCACCGCTAGCAAAGCCACCAATGGCAGAGTTTAACAGATCATCTGGTTCTGATTTACGAGTCACTCTTACAAACTCGCGGGTCCCTGTCCATATGGAATGCATATAGTTGGAAGACTTGCCATTAAAATACAATATAACTCCATAGAATCTCTAGATTGTGCTGCAGACAGACGTCATTGGTTAAATACTTCCCTTGCAAAAGTTAGTATGAGAGTTCTGATCATGGGAAATCAACTTTGGTTCAAACATATTACTCGTTCAAAATTAAGTATTCTGTCCTTTATTGATGTATACATACACTCCTTGATCTTTTCCTTTCCAGCAAAAACTATTTAACTCGGGTTGCAGTTGTGCATTTCAATCGGTGTGGAGGTAATTAAAATACAGAGAAATGAACCCGGCTCTCTGAAAATGATAAACTATATATTTGCATATACAAAGGACGATTCTGCCACAATTACATATAAATAGAGGATCATATGAAATAACAATGTATGATTCACGGATGAAACAAAAGGCAAACTAGATACCACTGTCCCAGGCATGACTATACATCCTAACTGGCTGTACCGCTCATTCCAGAAGCATAGCACCTGGCAGTACAATGAATAATCCGACGAGGACCGTGAATAATTAATGCATATCCGTGATTCCACTCTCGTGAGTACAGAAGCCCAACTTCTCATATTAGGTCGGTCAATTATTAGTTGATAATTCTAGAAGCTTGCTCGCTCACTTTGAAACCTCTACTACGGCAACCGCTCCCCTGATTCCTGCATTGTTTGTCCTCTTATGCTATCCTAGAGTCATGCAAGCGGCAATGGAACATTGAAAGTAGATGAAAAGAGGCAAATGAACCCTAGCAACGCAGTCTTTTACTAGTATGCAATCATCAGCTACCTGTTGAAGAATCTGAAGTTTAAAGCAGCCATAAGCACTTAAGCAATCATCAGTTCCTACCAAACGGTCGCCGCCCAATCGAGAGTATTCACCGCCATACACTTCAGACTAACATCTAGGAACACCATCGTCTCGAGCAGTTTCCGACAAAACTAAAGCCCCAACTCCGTATGTAAGCCGACTCGGATAGCGAAATGCGATAAGAGGAACTCACCGCAGTAGCAACCCATGACGATGGCGAAATTCGTAGCATAAGCCGCGGAGATATTAGCGAGGCCGTGAACTTTCCGGTGCTTCGACACCAACCCGTATCCGCCACCAGCAATTCCTGCCAACCCAGAACAATTCGAAAACCAAACGCCATATCAATCGGCAATTCAGCGACCCTCCTGGACTATATCAAATCGAGCAACAGGCAGAGAGGAGGAAGACGAAGAAGAAGACACGGGAAACTGCAACCGGAGGAGGAGACAGCGAGCGACGGACCTGCGAAGAGAGCGGGGAGAAACACACGGCCCTTCCAATCGTCGGAAGAAGACGAAGACGACGGCGACGGCGACGGAGATGGAGGTTCTGCTTGGGAGGGTTTCGGATCGCGATTCGAAGCCATTTTTTTTCTTCCGATGGTGCGAGCTCTTTCTCTGCTCGGGTTCGATTACTCGGAAGGGAGTGAAAAGCTCGCGTCGATCGCGTTCGGCGCGACTGGCAGAAGGCCTCGTGTCGCGAAGTGATGTTCCCCCGGGCCGTTTAATGCCCACGGTGGTGTGGATCCTAGGATCAGCGAATCGGCTTTAGAACACGTGTTGACGAGGCCCAAAAGAAAGAAAAAAGCCCTAACGTTTGTAGCTTCACCCGACCAGTCAAGCTCGACACGATTGGTTGGTTGGTAATCTCCAGGCACGCCGACAAAACCCTCTCTTTACTCCTGCTGGTAATTGCCCGTTTCCTCACGTTTACCGGAAAAGTCGACGGAGTCGAGGGATCTCGCACACGTCGAATCGACCGTGATGAGGTTCTCATAAAATCCCCTTACTCGAGGACCTTCTTGTATTGACACCGTCATAGCGTCGTGGGACACCGTTGTCCCCAAAACACCATGCAAACTCATGCATCAGCCATCGCCAAAAAGCCAATGTATAATGCACGCAAATTTCACAGAAACTACCGCGAGAAGAAATTGAGCTGCAAAATACCGAACTTTTTTCCCTTCAGGAAAGGCGAGATTAACATTTTTTTTTCAGTTCTCGCTGCAATTATATATATATATGTAGGTTGATCGGCAGGGGCGACATATCTGACATTACAACTTATTTCTCTTCAAGCTATAAGAATTAGCTCGCTAGGAGTAATTAGAATCTAAGATATTAATGCCCTAATAGGGGCCTTTAATGACCAAAAAAAAAGGGGGGGAAAAGTCCAATGCCGACCGGCTAGACCATTAAAACTGATCGTTCAGCCTCGTTTCGGATCAAACTTTTCAGGAGACTGAGGTGTCCGGCTCCGCCTCTTCTGAACCCGACAGGCTATTGGCTTCTTCGCCATCCCAATCGCCATTCTCCGGTTCGGGCTCGGATTTTTTCTCCGATCCTGCCCCGACCCTTCTCTTGTGTTCTGAAAAAACCTCAGACATGTAAGAATAAAGAATTCGGCGGAATAGAGTGGCAATGTTTCTTCAGATTAGATGCACAGAAACTATATTACTCTTATTGGTGATAGCATGGCGTGTCCTCGCCAGGAACTCATCCCAGCTCAGTTTCGCGAGCTCTTGTTTTTCCTCCTCTGAGAGCTCAAAGTTCGGTTCTCTGCCACACATGAAAGCAGCCCTGCAGCATGTAGCTTAGCAAGGTTAAGACTTTATAATTACTCTATTGCATTCTTTGAATAATTAACAAAAAAAAAATAAAAAAAATCATGGCTAACCACAAGTTCAGTATCTCAAAATCAAGCTTAAAACAGTGAGTTTCAGTTCCTCTTTAACGACAAATAATCAGAAAGCAGGACATACGGCATAGCAACACGAAAACATCAACTAGAATGGAACTCTAGCAATGCCGAGCATACTTACAGAAGTGTAACGCTATTATTAAGCTTATACCTAACAACCAAAACAAGTATGTAATTCCCACAAAATTTTCCAGTGATAGAGAATTCCTCTGTGTTAATCAAGATACAGTGATATTCCTCATCTTATTTGGTAAAGGAGATGTCTATCATCGGAAAGCCATTCATCTTAGAGAGAGATGCCTAATCTACTCATAGTTTTTCAATGCTAAATAAACTATGCCGAAAAAAAATAAATGGAAGAATATCATGAAAACACACGATGCAGCATGGTCAATGGGTAAAGACGAGTGCTTTTGACAACAATATCAATTCATACCTGTCATAAAGACGAGCGGCATCTACTTGGGAACCGACAGTGCCCAAGTGAATCTGTTTCTTATCGACTTTTATTGCAGCTTGCCATTTCATATTCTTAAAGTACACACCTCTCATGAGACAAGGTTCTTGGTTGTGATGATGTTTTCTCCTGTGCCGCTTTCTCCTTTTGATTGCTTGTCCTGAAAATGAGTAACCCATGCTTCAGACTTGAGTGAGGTTCATGGACCAGAAAGCTCCAACAGAATCCTCTGTCACCCTTGCATGCACTATTTGTACGCTGATGTTTCACATAATAATAAAAAGGCATACGTGATTCAAATTGCGGCAGTCAACTGACAACCAATTTTCAATCAAGGAGTTACTCTTAACAGGAGATCTATTCCTTAAAAAGAGAACCGAGTGGGGACAAGAGAGTCTTCATAATATGAATTCATAGCACGTCCACAGGATCAGATTGACAGCTTTCTGTACAAGCATACATCTTACAATTCAGAGACATGTACTCCAAGAGACCCCATTTTTCTTCATTTTTCTTCACTGGCACTTAGCTTTTATGGGCAATTAGTTACTTTAGCTACCAAAAATAGTTACGTGGTCACCAGAGAAGGTTACACTGGACATGTAATGGGGCACCAGTTAGGACACTGTGTATAGGGAAATACCAAAAGCACTGAAGAAGACTATTGGGAAATAACGATGGATCTATGAGTCAATTAAGGATCCTGAAAAGGCTTGGTTCATGAGATTAGTTAGGTAAATAAGACTCTTCTACATACTTAATATATATGGCAAGCCAGCTTGAATCACTTTAAGGAGTTGCAGAAGATACAAAAATAAAGCAAAAGCTATAAAGGAAAGCAAACACTTTGCTAAAACGAAGTAACTACCATAAAACCCAGTAGAAAAGAATTACTCATTGGCATTATTTTTTCCTCTTCTACTCATTTAGTCGCAATAATTCAGCCACGCCACCGTCACACCAAAGAGAGAGTGCAACATGCTGCTTCCTTTATTCTTATCACCATATTTTAGACTATACGAAGACACAAGTAACAAATCCATTTATCTCTAAACCATGCAGAAGTGTTGAATCATGGACTCAACTCACAGTGATTTCTGTCTTCTGATTACCATCACTTTTTTCTAGTGGTTTGTTGGGCGAGTACTAGTACATGTAGACATGCTACAAATAAGCCCAAAATTTAAAAAACTTTTGGCTCCTATCATAAGACCTGTCAGCTATTGATGGTAATGGTGTTGGGATATATGAATGATTTCTCTATTGCCATCTCTTTAAGGTGTCCTGTTTATTTTAACAGGCAGAATTTCCTCAAGTAAACATCTAGATCCTTATTTTAGCAGAAGTGGGTTAAGAAGGTCACTGTAGCAGCTACGAGCATCAAGCCAGAATCAATGGATCCAACTCAGAACCTTAAACAGCTACTCAGTGCATAAAAGTTCCTATTTAGGTAAACTCATTTGATAAAGGCTTTTTGTCATATCATATATACTTCTATAGAATGTCATAATACCCGGGGTAAATCGTTAAAATGTATGTGCACTATCATTTGAGGAATTAAGAAGATTCACCCACAATAAAACAGGACAATAATCTTCATCAAGGCACAAACCTCTTAAGGTCAAGTAGCTAGAAATAAAATCTGAGAATCAATCAATTTCTATAAAGGGAACAAAAGGAAAATGGCCGTGTAACCAGCAGACCATCTGAATAGTGTAGGGTATTAACAATTCAAATGCTTATAGGAAAAATCTGGCGGAGCAACAAACCTGAAAGGTCTTGATTATGTGGCTCCTTTGAAGAGCTAGAACCAGAAATATGGGAAGACATGGATCCTAATTTTGCAAGTATTTTCTGGACAATGACATAAAGAAGCTGTAAGCACCAGGTTGCTGGGAAAACAAAGAAGGTCCAGCAAGGATCACAAGGGATTCTATTGACAATAGCATTAGTGTTAGAAAGTCCAACCTAAAAGCTTAAGCTAATAGGTTGAGACAGACTATTTGAATATAAAGAGCATTTAAGACCCTAAGTCAAGCAATGCGAGATAAACTTCAACATCTTTTCTCACGTGCAAAGTGGATTACGAGCAGCACATGAAATTTTGACTATGCACATTCGCATGGAATTTTGACCATGCGCATTCACAAGGGGATAAAATTGGCTCTAATACCATGTTAGAAACTCCAATCCAAAAACTTAAGCTAATAGGTCAAGGGAGACTGCATGAATATAAAGAGCATTTAGGACCCTAAGTCAAGCGACATGGGATAAACTTCAACAATTAGTAAAATGCACACGCTTTGCATGTGAATCAATTAGAGATCTAACTTGGATGTCATGTGTGAAGGTTGTTTTTGGACCTCGAAGAATATAAACATTCAAATGACATCAGATTTCTATATGACTAACAGGATAAGTCGGACCATTTTACAAAACAAAGAGATGGAGTTATTTATTACAACCAAGACCCCATATCCATCTTCCAGATTTGCATGAAACTGAAAAGATGTTTACATTAGCAACCAATGTTCCAATCTAGCGCACTGCCATCTCAGACTCGTAAGGAGCAAGTACTCAGTCAATTTGGCCAATCACAACATAAAACCTTCTATGAGAGTACAATGCATCAAGAAAATTCACGAAACCAAATACTTAAGCTAATAAGGAAGTCCTGATTAGATTTTATAACGCATGAGAGGTAAGATTCTGAGTCCTTCCCAGTTCCAATTTGATTGAACTTCAAAAATGAACATCCACCAATTCAAGAAAAAGCCCAAAATTGGCAGATTTTTTAACTGATAATGCAGTAACGCATTGAGACAATCCTTTTAATGAAAAATATCTCTTCACCAACGTCCTAAAGACAGCTCCATCATAGAACGACATTTTCTCTCTAGAAAATAAACCTTTTTCTTTGCTAATTTTGCACAAAAATCTTGAAATAGTGGCGATAGTCCAGAGCTATGACTGTCGAAAACTAAAATAGGAGAATATAAAATCTCAATAAGTATCCAATGAGTTTCCTTTCCTGGTAATGGCCAAATTTGAAACAGAAATCTAGCGCAATAATAGCAGTTAGAAAGAAGCTGATCTCAGGAAAGGACAAATGGAGATACTTCTTACTTCTTCTGGCGGTTTGACATCATCCAGAGGCAAGGGATGCACTGTCACAAGTTTTGCGTTTTGGTTAGGAGTATCATTTGCATGTCCATCGGATGACTTGGGAAGTGGAGCCAAGAAAGAAGTTTTCCCTGAAAAAATCAATCATATGCAATAATATCAAATTACAGAACAAAAGGGCTGTCATGAAACCAAGAAGCTAAGTACCATTTCAACCTGCGTTAAGAGAAAAGAAAAAACCATATCGACAACAAAGCAGAGCCCAGAGTACGGGATTATACAATTGTCACAATATAAGTAGTTTACCAATATGGAAACTAATTTACAACGAGCTCTTATCCTACACTATGATTGACTACTGCAGTAAAAGACACAGTGAGATCGTGTAAAGTTTACCTGAGCAGAGTCCTAAAAGCTTGCGCCTTCTTAAGCTCACCATGGTTATTCGGAATCTCGTCTCTGTGCACGATGGTTGAGTTCTTCAATCTGGATATGCATCACTGCGGTACAAAAAACATAGAGGAAGATAATCCATGAGAAAGAATAAAAAGAGAATGAAAAGATCTTCAACTCTGCAGGTTTCTAGTAATTACCATCATCAACAACAAACAAGTCAGGTGACACGTGAACAAGTACTCAACTGACAAATCCCAGAACCCAGAGTTTACGCCGTATGCCACATCAAAAGAATATGAGCACACAATATGTGCCCTCCGCCAAACGCACTTAACAAGAACAGGATGATCGAGACAGATGATCTGCAGAAGTCCTTGGTTCGGAAATTTATCACCAGTGAGGACCGAATGGGTTGCAAGCTGGAGTAATGTGGCTCAACTCAGGCTATCTTCCAAGCACAAATGACCTAAATCAATCGAAAAAGGAAGCATCTCAAGAAGAGAACGTGTCGAGCTATGCCTCATAAGTCAAATTTATCGTGCTAGAGCATCATCATCATCTAGAGTAGTCACAAGTAACGCAATTATGAAAAAGAATTCCCAGCAAAAATCACATTCCAAGGAGAATTAGGACGATCACACTCCATCAACTCCGCCAGCTATTACTGCGATACCAGTTTTGGCTCCCACCAGCTACAACTTTCTTAATGGGCTAGGCTAACCAAAGCCGGATAAGATTATCAATACCATGCTATGGCTGTCACTGTGGCTATACCAAATTGAGCACCCGAGAAGATCACAGTTCTCTACGCTCTCTCGCTCTCACAAATCCGTCCCCAAAACAAAACCAGCTGCAGTTTCCTATGTAATTTATGGCAAGACCCATATTCAGATGATTACAACAGCAATAACGCAATGCCAGATTCCAGACCACCCAAACGAGGCCACCCCCACGATCGAGATGAACAGAGAACGCGTAAGGCCCAAAGCAATCCTCGATTCGATGCAATCAACTCGCACGAGCGCAGACCTCACTGAAGAACAAGAAAGGCCCGCGAAGCATTGTGGATAAGGTGACAGGGTCGGCCGCCAGCTACACATGTAATTCCTACTCCTGAATTCGTCGGAAAACAGAACAATCTCACACACTCACGCGCAAACATGCGAACCCAAAATCGCAGACCGAGAACGGCGGCGAGCATGGGCAGAGACGACCACCTCGGTCGGAGGAGAATCCATGTCCGCCATCCATCTCCCTCCGTCCACAAAAAAGTTAAGTCAACCCACCAACCTACCACCTTTCCTGGACTAGTCAACAGAACCCCCCATGTACGAAAATACACTCCCAAATACAAAAAGCTCATCCGAAGCAACCGGGAAAGACCCGACAAAAAATCAAGAACCACCCAAGCAGACCGGCCGACCGACCGGACCCAACCCAACCGATTCTCACGGCTTCCCCAGGAGCTCCCACCATCGCAGCGAAAGCGAGCGAGAGAGAGAAAGACCAAGTCAATGCGTACGTACCCGGGAGAAAGATAAAGGTGGCGACTTGACTGGAGGACAGGGAGGGAGACCGGGGGGCAATCGAGAGGGGCGGGTTGGTCGTGCAATCCGGGACGAGCTGGCGGAGGGAAAGATTGGAGAAGAAGGAAAGATGGCTAGTGAGAGAAGGAGGTATAGAGAGATAGAGAGAGAGAGGGAAGGGAGGGAGGGAGGGGGTGTCGTTCCTCATGCATCTACCACCTTTTTGTTTTTATTCACCTCCATCTATCTCTCTCTCTCTCTCCACCTTTCCCATTACGGCTGGTCTCCTTTTGAAGGGAGGGAGGCAGTGTGCTCTTCTTTGGAAAAGAGGAGCGAGGTGGCGGTGGCGGTATGGTGGTGGTGCTGCTGCTGGTGGTGGTGGTGGTGGCGGTATAATGGTTGAAGCGAGGGAGCGAGCAAGAGAGAGAGAGAGAGAGAGAGAGAGAGAGAAGAGAGAGGGTTTGAATAAGAGGGGAGAGAAAGGGGGACGTGCTTTGTGTGGAGTCTAGTGAGAGAGGGTGGAGTTTTCTCCCTCCTCTTTTACTTTTTTGCCCCTGTGATGGGGTTGGCCGAAATGAATCCCCCAATGGGGAGTGTGGGGGATCTTTCGCGATCCGCCGAATTACGAAATTGCCCCTCGCTCTTGTTCCCTTTTTTCCTTTCTCTTCCCACTTTTGCTTTCGTTTTTCCTATTTATTTTTATTCTTATTTTTATTTTTATTCTCATTTTTTCCTCTCTTTTTTTTGGCAACCCACGGCATTCTCGACGGACCGGATGTTACTTGCTTGGATCGGGTTCCACTTAATTGGCCGAGAAAATTGTCATTTTCAATCTTCGGGGGTCATTTGACCTTCTTTTAAGAGGTCGATGGATCTTATGTACTTGTTAACCAATCACTTTGGATATACTTAGGATATGTATGTTTCGATAAATAAAAGTCGATGAAGAATTTTTAAGCATAATTTAGAAGATAACTTACTCTTTTCAGCTCTGTTGATTCGATCCAACAAGTAGGATGGTTGTGTTCTCTTGGATATCATTAAAGAATGAGATGTCATTAATAGGCATTTTAAAGAAAGTATTTATGTACATTGGAAATGCCTTTATTGCAAAAGGGACTTTGTGGTAGTAATTATGGGAATATTAATTTATTGTAATCGCAAAAAGTTTCTATATGCTTGATAGGTGAAATGGAAATTTCATTTACCGTATATTCCTGCGATTTCTTCATCTCTTTTTATTTCTTGTTTCAAACATTCTGGGATGATAACGGGTTGACGACTCCTCGGGGAGCTCTTATCGATGGAGTCATTTCGCACCTCGATGTCAACTCGTCGTATTTCGGAAGGCGAAAAGATTTCCGAGGATTCGGTCGTTCGCTGATTAAAAAGGCAAATGATGCATCACACTTCTCCCTCCCCGAGGTCAAGCGATCGAGCTGAGGACTCGATTTTTATAATGGTGTTGCCGCACCAACCCCACAAGTGTGGCATTCTAATTAGCCCTCCTCTCGCAAGAGAAGAATTAAATAGAATTGACCTTGACATCCTATGGCATGCTTCTAGTATTATATATATAATATACATTCCTTCCTCGAAAGCATATAAGTACCCAAGAAACAGACAAAATTTAACAAAAAATGGGTAACTAAAATATTGAGATGAGGCTCATGCCAAAAGTTAGGAATCCAATTCGAAACAGTCGTTTTTTTAATACATGTATCAACGACGCCGGTATTTCTCAACATGTGTCCTGAAATATTTGAGGTAGAGGAACCCGTCTCGACAAAGGACACGGGTGTTCAAACACCACCCTGAATTCAAACCCGACCGGTCACACTCTCTTTAAATAAATTCCCAGAATAAGATATTGAACAGATCGATACGGAATACACAGTTAATTAGCGAAACATGTCCCGTGCTGCGTAATTCGATAGGGTTTAACCTAATTGACGTTTTTAATATTTTAACCGAGAGAAGCGGAAATAAGTTGGTAACATACTCTACGTCTAAAATTTTTAAAACCTTCTCTCACGGCGTATATGCTTTTTTAGGACCCATTAAAGTGAATTTCTCTTTGTTTATGCAAAAGTCTTCCGGAGTGCGTTTTGGTTTAAACCTGTCGTTGGCTTCTAGATGAGATTTGGACAGATTGAAGTCAAATAAAATCAGCGTCCGCTGATAGGGCGGAGAATTTCCTCCGGTGGCATCGATTGATTACGTGAATCTCATTCAGATATCTTTGAAAATCAGAATCCCACCTCGATCCATCCCCCAAAAAGCGAAATATGTTATACTCGTTAGAGCAACGAAGACCCTTCGAGAGATCTCGACCGTACAATTAAATGCTTGATTCGAATACGGTGGATTTCCTTTTGTTTTGTTTCCATTACGGTAAATTGTACTTAGGAGTTAACCTAGTGGGCCTCGCCCACCACTACGTGGATCTAGGCTTATGGGATACCATGTCATGTCTGTAGGGATTGGTCGAGGGATGGTTCCAAATATTCGGTGCCATAGAAAAAAAAAATTGGATATTGGTTAATTATGTTTGAATCAGGTCCACTTAGAATCTGTAAATTTGTTGTGAAAATGCAATCGAGTTATAAGATTTTCAAAAAATGCATTCAAGTCGTTAAACTCATCATATTGATACAATCAAGTCCTTTTATTAATTCCATCAATTGGGCTAACAAAAAATACTAACTTGATTTTTTTATTATTTCATCTTTCCTACATCGCATTTTATTTTATTTTTCCCCCGTGGTAGGCCACCCAATGTGACTCTTTCTTTCGTAGCTTGAGTTTTCTTTAATAAATTTTTAGTCTTTTCACTTCTCAATCTAATTTAACTAAAATTGGGGGAAGAAAATTTTAAAAAATAAAACGTAGAAAAGATATAATATTTAAAGAATGGTACGTAGAAAAAAGAACAAAATTCCAAAAATGCCCTATTAACATTTTCATTAATTAAATCAGCGGAGGGGCTCGATTTTTTTTAAAAAAAATTAGGATTTAATTGTACTTTATATTTTTTGAAAATTTTAGGATTTAAATGCACTTTTACCGCATGTCACCAAAAAGATATAACATGGATCATATTTTAGGGAACTCCACTTTATTTTTATTTTTTTGGGAAGGATTTTTTGTGAGGTGCACGAATACGAGAGAAGCAAAACACTAAAACAAAGGAGGCGAAAAAAAAAAAAAAAGACCATTTCAAAGCGGGCGTCACTATTTATGTAATTTCGTCGGTGCAAATCACGTCATAAGTCCCTCTGGTGTGGGGGAGGGCCGTACAGATGTGGGGCCGGGTCGCGGGGGCACGTGGGTAGTTCCTGGGCCGGATGAGGGGCAAAATCGGAAGAGGGGAATTATTAAATAAGCGTGAGTTAGTTGGTGGCTCGCGAAGGGCACCGACGAGCGGTGATTGGATGGGCGGCCTGCCATATAAGCAAAGCGACCTCTTGTAGATAATGTTGCGGTGTCCCGCCAACCCCCAAACCCTAATAACTCCAATCATTTCCTTAGCATAAACGTACATATTACATATACATTCATTTCCCAAAACTCCCCCCGATCAACTTAATGACGATAATAAATAACAATAATTAATTCCTAATTATTCTCCAAAATAAACATCAACAACATATTTTCTAAGAGGCTAACCTCGTAGCTGATGTTCGTGTTCGACCAGAGGAATCACTTGTTCCATTTAACTAGCTCGAAATCATATGATGGGCCTTGTCGTGAGATTGTATTATTGAGATGGTTCGTGTTATGCCATTTTTTTTTAACTCGATAGTTTACTTGGATTGAGAAAAGGAAGGGAGTAATTCAACTACTTAATGAAGTTTGCTTGACTTTGTCTTGATCGTGATGGGCGGTGATGAAATATAAAATCGGAGATTGACGTTTTTAGAGAGTTTATTAATGTATCTTGGTTTACTAAGCCATAAACTAACAATAATGCCCATTTTGTGGGATGGAAAATCCAAAATTACAAGATGTTTCCCGATCTTTCGGGCAACTGGACTTTCGCCCCTAGCTTATTTTAGAAGAAAAAATTTGTCCAAATTAATACACAATCGAGTTCAGTCACTTAGTTTATCAAGGTTTTATTTAAGCTAAACAATTTGTCCAAATTTTCGAGAGGATCATCTAGCCAATGGCATACTAAAATGTCGCCCAATTAAAGTGTAAGACGGTGTTCGACTACCCAAATACCGAAAATTGTTTCTGAGATTTTATGAGAAGTAACATAATATCATGCATTTCATTGTTCAAAACATTGAAAAACGTTTCCTTTTTAATAAACTTTTCGATGTTCAATGGCAAAACATCGTATCATAAAAAAAAAAAAAAGACTTGCACAACATAATATCATGATATAAGAAATCTTCTGGGTCCATATCGAATCTCATCACTTGACGTAATAGATCAAAGGTTCGGATTTAATTTGTTAATAAAACTCATAGTGTATTTCACGAGTCTTTTTAAGTAGTCGGAGCTGCATGCTTACGTCGCTGATCGAGGGGAAAAAAATAAAAAAGAAAAGAAAAAGAAAGTAGACTTGCCGGATCCATTGAACCATCTTCCGAACGCCAACCGAAAAGAATATATATATATAAATATATAATAAACATATGGCAAGTGAGAGAAACCCAAGAAAAGGTTAAGAAAATCAGCTTCGCCGGCACGTGCCAATAAAAGGGACTGTGCCGTTCACACGAACCGGATGTGGCAAGCCTCGTGTCGTCGAGCTCACGAACAAAAAGCCGAAAGTAGCCGCATGATTGTTGACTTCGCGGCGCGTCCGTATTCTCGCTCACGGAAAAAATGGACATCGGACACGCGATAGGTCCACGTGTGGAGGCTTGCCGGTTTTTGGTAATAAAGAAGGAATGGAGCCTCGAAATTGACAGTGGGCCCTCCCGAGGCCCATGGCTCATCATCTGATCTTCCTCGGCCGACCGGAGCCCATTTATAGGAAGGAGTTCGGTTATCTTTCCTCGTATTGGTTCCACCGGATCTTTTGATTTCTTTCCGTCTGGGTTTGGAACTGAGTCCGGCAATCTGCAGCTCGTTGGCTGTGCAAAATGCGTAATTAGTCAATAAAAAAAATTTCATTGTCGGTACCAATTTACATCTCACTATTTCTATGGATGATAAAAATATTTTTATTTATTTATTTTTATAAGAGATATTATTAATTATTTAATTTTTTTTTTTCATATTTTGAGTTTTCCATAAAATAAACGTACCTTTTGAGATGTGTTTATTTCGAGGAAAACTTCACGAAAAAATAAAAAACCGTGGGAAACCCTTCTCTAGGAAAATGTTTTTTCCTTTTCGGATTAAGAAGTTTGTTTTTCGAACTTTAACAGCATACAAATTTTCGTTGACTGTAAATAATTTTTCGTTGGCTAATCATTTTTAGCAAACCAAATGCATGCATCGATTTACATTTAACTATTTGTGGATGATGAAAAGTCTTTTTCATCCATTCATTTTTTTGAGCAATATAACCAATCATTCTTTTGAAAATTGTTTTTCATTAAACAGATGCGGCCTTTAAGGTGTGTTAGTTGAGTAATACTAACAAAAATTTAGGAAAATGTTTTCCCCTTTTTTGGATTAGGGAATTCGTTTTCCTAACTTTGAGCTTGCAACATTTTGTTGACCTAAATGGTTTTCCATTTGTTGAGATAACTCTTATCAAATTTTGAAGTTGACAAAATTTTATGATTCTAACGCGTATGTTAGAGCATGTTTTGGTATTAGTATGTTTTTAAGATACTATTGAAAATTTCTGTCAAAGTCTATTCTATTTCAAAAGCATATTCTACTCTGACGAGTCCATATCGTATTGAAGCCAGAACGAGGAAGAGTCCATAACCCATCTTATCAAAATTGCGGCCTAGATCTAGGATGAAACTATTTTAGAAACTATTCAACAACAACTAGTTTCCTAGCAAAGGATTCCCCTTTCCATATAAATAGATTAATTGAGTCAATCCTAAAGATAAGTTGCAAATGAGGAAATATCACTTATGAAAACCAAGATTCTATTTGTATATGCGATCAAAATCAAGTGGAAATTCCATCATTGTTTTCAATGGTCACAGGATTTCTTTAAAGCATTTTGTCCAACGGGTAGATTGGAAGAAATTCCTCAAGTGATTGACTAACAGCTAGTGCATTTTGTAAGAATATTTAAGGAGGTCATTCGATCAAGAAAAATAGGCATGTGAATTTGAAATTCCACTTCGCGAGCATTTCAAATTATGATCAAAAGAGAAAACACAAAAAAGAGTGTTTAAGTGAGATAGTGTGATATACTATTGAGTGTTTGCACTCGAAATTTGTAATTTCTTGTTGATCTTATAGTGGAATTCGACCAATAAGCTATTAGCGTAAAAGAGTGTACGTAAGTTTAATATAAGTCAAACCAATATAAATTTTGTGTACAATATTCACTTCCTTTAACTCTCTTTCTTTAAGTTTGTTGCATACTTATAGATTCTTGCAGAAGGCTGGTGTTTTGCATAACTGATTCCAATCCTCATTCAGACTTTGCTAGCAACTTATTTTATTCTGTAATCATTTATAAAAATTTCTTTTAAATACTTATTTACCCCCCTCTAGGTATTTGTGCTAGCTTTATTACCGTTGACTATTCTTTTCAGCAAATCCAACACATGATTTTCAAAGTCATGGGATTTTTTGTGAAACAAATGCACCACGCTAAGGGAAAATTATTCAAAAAGTCATGAATCTATTGCACTCGTGCCAATTCAATCTTAAGCTTTTAATTGTGCTAATTGAGTTATAATTTTTTTTTTTTTTTTTGGGTCAATTGAATCTATATGGCTAATTTTAACTTAAAATTGTTGATATGGACGTTGGTCATTCTATGTAGGGGTGATCGATTTCCGATCTAATCTAATAGTTTGAGTCTAAGGTGGAATCGAGAATTGAATCGAGAGGATTGGTTCTCAATTTTGGGAATCAGGGACTGGACCATTTGGTTTTAGGACTAGGAACTAGATTGGATTGTTGATTTTGGTCCGGTCCATTGAAACTAGCCATTTTTTTTCCCACTAAAGAATAAAGAGTGGCTGTGCACAATGAGAGAGAATGACAAATCTTCAAATATTGATGGAATCGATGATGAGTGAAGAGTTATTGTGCTGTAACTTGTGATATCATTGGATGAGATAATATTCAGTTCACATTTTACTAAGTTTTTTGAAGAAACAATTAAAAAAAGCTATATTTAGCTGGTTTGGCCTGATCCGATTCCCTCTTGGAAACTAGAACTGGACTACTTGGATACTGATTCCAATTCTATGAATCAGGAATTGGACTGACACTCCCAAGAATCAGATCAAACTGGCCAGTCCAGCCCAATCTAGGCAATTCCCTATTTGTGCAGTTTGTTTTGCACACCCTTAATTCTATGTGTCACGGGTGACATTGACATAGACAAACTTTTTTCTTTCTTTCTTTCTTTTCCTTTTTTTTTTTGTAAGCCTATCAAGGGTCATAGGCTAATCCTCGCGTGGCCCTCACCGGGCTTAGTAGAAAAAAAATGAAAAGAAATAAAAATATAAAAATATAATTTAAAGAATGTATAAAAATTGTTTACGTCAGTACTGACCGTCCTACGCAGTACTACTGGCATTCACTTTAACTATTTCCAGCTAAAATTTGTTGAATAAAAACTTGATTGAAAAATGTGAAAAATATTTACAATTCAATTGGTATAATCGAAAGATTTATGATTGAATTGATACTAATATAATAACATTAGGTTTATTTTGATAATTTTCCCACCACACGAAAAATCAAGTTGTGAACGAGTGTAATGCTGCTACTATGTTAGTGTTGAAAAGAAGAATAAGACCGAGGTCTTGAAAGTGGAGAACGTGCATTATTTGTAATTTCACATGATCAATAATATGTAAGGAAAAACTCGATGATTAGTTCATGTATTAGAAATATCATCAGCTTGCTTAGAATGTCCTTCGCTCAAACACTCCATATGGAACTTAAAAAGTGCATTTGGCTACACTTCCCCATTAGGCCGATGTAACGAATGTTTATTTGCCGAGTATTCTTTATTAGAATTTTAGGAATTATCAGAACAATCTGAATGATTTGAGAATAAGGAAGTGCATAAAAGTCTCTCGATAAACAATTTGACACGGGATTTTTCTTTTTCTTTTTTTCTATTCTAATCAACGATCAAGTGGAGCTCGGACCAACACATTGCATTTCTGTTCAGTCCCCGGTCTGCCGTCACTAGGTAAGGCTACATTCGCCCAATTCACCCAAAAGGAAAAAAAACATATGCTTACTATGGAATTTTTTTTTTTTGGTCGGTCTTATTATGGAATTTTTTTTTTGGTCAGTCCTACGCTAATCCTATTCTAACACTCACTCTCGGACTTTTTCGCACGCCTCCTTGCACGGGCGTGAATCAAACCCACTCACGAAATGAAATCTTCCCACCCCCCTGCCCCTCGAGAATGTGGAGATTTGACCCCAACCTCTTTCCAAGATGGAAGGGTGGCCACTGGGACGGACCCCAGTGGTTTTATTATGGAATTGGAAAGTAAATTATTTCAAGGCAAAGAGGAAAGCAAAATTACCTCATTGGGTTCGAGATAATTTCGATTCCTCGAAAGTGACAGATCCGGAGAGTGTCCTTTCGTCTATGATTCAAGGAATCTGAGGGCGGCAAGTAAAGCTCGCCCGTCACTTTCCTGGAGGAATTAGCCCTCCAATTCATACCATTTTGCCGGAGGAAGTGCTTCTTCTTTGGCAAAATTGCACCATTGGCCCCGGAGTGGGGACTCATCTTGAGAGGGATCGTCTTTCATGCGATTCTAGATGGGCTTACCAGAAAAGCCCAGCGTCGCGTTTTTTGGGGCTTCGATTTCAGGCCCCGATTACCTTTTCAACCCCGTCCACATATAAAATCCCGTTGGGCTCGCGGGGGTGAAATCGCGAACCGAAATCGTGAGCGAGAAGAGTTAGGGTTTTGCTTCGAAGCTCGAGGACATCCCCGTCGTTTCTGCAGCTCCTGAAGTTTTTCCACCACCGCACCGGAGACGATGATCTACGACGTCAACTCCCCTCTCTTCCGATCTTTCCTCAGCCAGAAGGGTGGCTCCTCCGACAAGAGGTTCCTCTCTCTCTCTCTCTCTCTCTGGTTATTCGCGTGCGTGCGAGTGCGTTTTGTGATTGCCGTTCGAATTTTCTTGATTATTAGTTATTTATCGAGTTGATACGATTTGAGCTGGGTTGGTCGCAAGATTGTGGAATTTGGGCAACTTTGCATGATTTCCGCTGGTTCTCTGCCCGTGAGTTACTATTGGCCAATCACATGGGCGAGCCATTCCCAATCGTTTCACGGCCGAGGGTTTATGTCTTTTGCGCGGTAAACATATTGGCGGCGTGTGTATGTTGCATAATTCAAGTCTGGACGGTTGTGGAGCCTTGAAGACTCCAGATTCATGCGCATATGAATTTGGCTGTGATACCATGAGTAATGATTTTGATTAATAAAGGTTTCTTGTATCGGTTTTAAAGTGAAGATGTGGTTTTGAAAATTTGGTTTTCACGGTCGCGTTTGCTAAATTGAGCTTCATTTGATGAAATGGTTCCGATTGCTGTGTTCCAGGCAGTAATCTTTTATCCTGTCCTATTTTATGGTACTCTCTATATCTCTTTGTGCAAATCGAGTTGTAACTATTCATTACACCTTCGATGCTTTCATCTGGTTTTCCCTGTTTCAAGTCCTTTGCCTCGTGCTTAATTCTCACTGAGAAGAACTTTGGAGCTTGTGTAATTCCAATATATGGCCTCGGTTCTTTCATTTTCCCTGGCCTTTTTATTTGCTTTTCAAGGGATTGCTATACTTGGCATGGTGGTATTATTGAGGCCTCGTCGTCAGTGTCGTAGTCATCGCCCACAAGTATTGATGAGATTATTTATGCATATTTAATTTAGCCAATGTCAAGTTGTCTTACTGGGGAAGGGATGGTGCATGTGTTAGTATGAACTGTGTGGTTACGGTCTCCAGCATTGTATTCTGTCCTGCTTTTGTTCAAAGGCAGAGTTAAACACATTTTTGATAGTCAAGGATTTTTACATCCACTGCTGGTATTAGATTTTAACCGGAGGTCCTGATGCTGGTTTTTGTTTTCTACTTGTTGGGCCGTAGATATCTCATCTCCTTCATTGCCACACCATGATATATTCAAAATTAGATAGTTGAGTGAAGTAATTTTACGGATGGAATGGTGAAAAGTGAAAGTTAATCATGGACAATTTAGGCTTTGACAATTTAAGGGGAGCTAACTTCCCCGTTTGCTTTTAGGAGCTTTAAGTTGTGTCTGGCTTCTTTCCATTTGGCTATTTATTTTTGTTCTTACATTGCAAGGTTTTCTGGCTGTTGAGGTTGTATAGCGGTCGGATGCATAGGATCTATTGGCTAGACTCAGCTTCTTAGTGGCTTTGCATTCCTCACATTTCCATGTTGTATCCTGTGTTCGAATTGCAGGAAGATGGAAGAGCAGAGGCCAAAGGAGCATAGGCCCAAGGCCAATGAAAATAAACCTGTCATGACGGAGTAAAATTTTACTTGTTGGCATCTCCCTTCGGAGTCAAAGGTGGAGGAGCGACAGAATGTTTCATTTTGGAAGTGTGTCTGTCTACCACAATGTTCGAAGGGTTTACTTTTTGGATGGGGATTGAGGACTGATTTCAATATTAAAATTTCAGTGTGATATTGGTTTTTATGGCAGGTTAATGAAAGCCGATTGTTTTTGCTTTAATAGTTACAGCCAAATAATCTGGGCTTGCTTTTACTGCCAAGAATTTTCAGGATGCCTTTATGATTGATGGCTCGCTGCATGTAATTTCTCTGGGCTCGGTGTCCATTAGAATAATATGTGGAAAACTAAGACCACACATGGTCCAAACGAGGGGTTGTGATGGGAAAATCATCCACGGTCTAGTAACTAGTCGCTGTTCAGATTCAGCTTCGCAATCTTTCCTCATATAGTAAGTAGGTGCTTTTGTTGTTGCCTCATAACAAGGTGAAGCATTTCGGAAGACGGTTTGCAAATGCATGGTTTGTAATTCGTTCCTCGCTGTGAAAGTAATAATTGAACCCCGGTTCGGACGCTGCCTCGTTGACATATTTTTGGCTCTGATAAAGCGAATTGCTTCTGAAGGACAGAGGTCGGATGGGTATCATGGAAAGGGCAGGCAGAGCAACCTCCCATCAATGACAATGATCAGATTTAAGGAAAGGTGAAAGATCAAAGAGAAGACACGTTTCCGACATAGAAAACTTTGGAGAGGTCAAAAAGATGGTTGCATGCATCAACGGTACTTGAGTGGCCATGAGTGCTTTTCCCATGTGGGGTTGGATTGACATTATCACTCGTACTCTCCATCTCTCTGCTTAGAGTCCTTCGCTTGGCTCCAGTCTCCCGCTTCTTTCATTGCTTCTTTGTATTTTATTTGCTAATAATAACTCCAAATTATTATTTGGCAAGGTAAAAATGTAAACAATTTTAGAATGCGCCCGAGTCGGTTTGCTCAGGCACCTTCCTTTTGGCTTTGCTACTTCGGATTTTTACCACGTGGGGAGACAAATACTCGTATCTCCAAACCTAGGGTTACCAGAAAAGAGTTCTTGGGCCAGTGGCATCCTTGTGGTTCAATCAACTTCAGAGACAATGATTCAGATCGAGTGTAAGGGCCGACCGTGGTGGTGAAGCAATTAGGATCTTGCGCGCTTCTGGACCCGAAAGAGCCGTTGATGGTTTTGTGGGAGTGTGATGGGTTGGATGAGATTATGTGCTCCAAACAGGCTGGCGTTTAGATTGGATTCTCTAAGTGGATGGGAGTTTTGTCTTCTTTACTTAGTCTAATGGTGAATTGGATGGAAGATCCTGCATCCGCAAGATCCTACTTAAGGTCACAACCTCAAGGGAGCGCATATTTCCCTTTGATGAGAGGAAAATCGCCACGAAAGAATGTTATCGACTATCTTTAGTACTGCAGCAGTCAAGATACCACTCGGTTGTAACCCTGAACGTCGGAGATCGTCTGTAGAGTGCCCTGAATTTACTCTCTATCGCAAACTCGCACGGAAAGGCTGCGAAAAACTGTCGAGCAGACAATGCGTTCGCCAAAACTTCACTTGGGATTCCATTGAAGTGAAGTCCATAGGCAGGGACTGCACGAAAAAGCTGAGATTCCAGCCACACAAGGTATCGATATTTGCCTTATTGTAATAATCACAAAGGCATTGCAATGATTAAGGGAGAGTTCGGTACCCACTGTGGTCAGCTTGTTAGTTGTGTATATTTCAATTATCCGAGTCCAATAAGTCTTGGCATGGACACCAACCACATGTGCAAAGCAATTAAGCATTCATCAATGCTGCAACTGTTGCACCTGTGACATAGGCTGCAGAAGTCTTGCTACGGGACATTGTTGTTTTTAAAAGACGGAGAATCAATCTTTCTATTCGACTAGACTATATCCACAAGGTGCTGAGCGTGACTTTTAAGTTATTCCTGATGAGATATGTTGGGATTTAAACATGAATTGTGCACATGCTGCATTTAAATCAAGCGTTTAATCACTCGATAAGTGCTTTGAAATTGTTTTGGAAGAATTCACAATTATGAAGGAAACATATGTAGCCCATTGTCAAAATTACTTTCTCTAATTTATTTGGAGTGGGGGCATACTTGGTGGTTATAGACAGACAGACAAGGAAAGGCTTCAAAAGATGCCTTTTTTCGCCAATGTCCATCACTCCTCCATTCACTCTCTCACTCACTCACTCCCAACCTCCCTGTCTCCTCCTTCTATCACGCCACTCCGTTCCAAGTCTTCACACTTTTACCAATTCCTCTGTAAAGCAGTCCAATTTTCTTCTTCTTTACTCCATCGCTAGCTCCATTTCAGCTTTATTTGCTCTTCCACTTCTTTCAAGCACTCTGGAGCAGAAAAATGACTGAGTTTTCCATGTCAAGCACAGCCAAGAATGCACCCTTGTCTAGGGTTCTCTTGTCCTGTTTAGTTCTCTTCTCTTCTTTCTTTCTATCTCACCCTGTGTGGTTCTCTTACTTCATTTTCTTGTCACCTTACCTTCTCAAGGTTGTGACTTTCCTCTCTCCTCTTCTCATCACCACCTTCCTTATCCTGCTCGCCCTCCTCACTCTCTCTCCAGGCCTTGGAGGGTCTCTTGAAGAAACACCAGAATCCAAAGTGGGATTTGTTTCAAAGGTATGTTCCAGGGTTTTGGAGAAGCTGAGATCAAATTCAGCTGATGAAGATGAAGGGATTGAGCTCTCAAAGGACCTTGAAGTGTACAAGATTTTCTTTGAAGAAGCTTCCCTGTGGGACTCCGGGAAAAGCCATGATGAAGTCTCTGATCAGTTGAAGCTACCGGGGGATTGTGGGTCTGAAGAATCTGAAGCACCAGTTGACAAGTTCTTGATCTATGGAGACAATGTCGTCAAGGGGCACTCTGAGGCATCGGCAACCGAATTCGAGGAAGACCCAGCTGAGATTTCTAAGCCAGAGTCCATAGTTGAGGACAAACTTGAAGGACCGTTAATCCAGGAGAAGGCAGCATGTGAAAGTGAAGGTGCGGTTTTCAAAGCGGAAGAGAAAGAAGTCAAACTTCTAGACTCCGAGCCCAAGAAAGTTGGTGAAGAAGAAGAGCAAAAAGAAGATGATCCCCTGTTCAAAGGCGGATCCAAGGAAGTGAGCGATAAACTAAGCGACCTAAAAGTAAGGGATAATCATGGAGGAGAGTGCTTTTCAAGAACAAGGCAGAATTCTAGAAGACTTGGTGAGAGTCTCAGGCTCTTTGATGAGTACGGCGGAGGAGAGCAATCATGCTACTATTCACCAGATCGCCTCTCCGAGAGCCATTATGAGAAGATGGGCTTTCAACATCTGGGGAGCTTTGGGTCGATGAGGAGAGAGAAAGAGTGGAAGAGGACACTGGCGTGCAAGCTCTTCGAAGAGAGGCACAATGCGGAGGGTGGCGAGGGGATGGATCTGTTGTGGGAGGCCTACGAGAACGATTCCTCCGCCAAGCACGCGAAGGACCGAGCGAAGAAGGGCAAGAGAGGAGGGAGACTCGAAGGGCACGCGAAGGATGCCGGCGAAGTCGAGGAAGAAGAGGAAGAAGAAGAAGAAGAAGACAATGACGAGCAGTTCTGCTGCCTGCAGGCGCTCAAGTTCTCCGCAGGGAAGATGAACCTGGGCATGGGGAGGCCCAACCTGGTCAGGATCTCCAAGGCTTTCAGGGGCATGGGGTGGTTGCACCATGTGGGCAAGCACACCAAGAAGGGCTACAACTGAGAGAGATTTCATCCCCTCTCTTTTCTCCTTTTCTGGGTTCTTGCAGACTTGGGTTTTGAACGACAAATGCAAGCTTAAAGCAAAGAAGAAAGAGTCCTGTATCTATTCGAACTATATCTGTATCAGAAGCACATCTTTGTCCTCTAAATTAACATCATTATAGCCGCCTTTTTTTCGCTTCTCTGGTCTCATTTCTCCCTAATGCTGCATGATCTTGAGGTCTGATATGGCCGCCATCGTGACTTTTTTGGTTGCGTGTTCTGTTTCTTGTTGCTTTGATCCGCTATCTATGGCGATGCCGGGGCGTAGAATGTAAGTTCGGGAGCAAGAGAGCATAGCCTGTAGAATGTCCGAGCCACAAAAGAAGTCAAGACCGTTTCATGGACTGAGATTAGAAGGAGAGACTTGACTATTTAGTATTTACATTTGGTCGAAGCGTGTTGCAGGAGGAGTTGCCGTTATCAGAACGTACTCCTAAAATCTGGGCCAGCTTGAACGTGTTGACCGGCTATAATTATTGCATAAATTGCGCTGTTTTTTTCTTTTTTTTTTGGTCGGAAATTGCGCTGGTTTTATTTGGCAAAAAAATGAATGTTTGAAACATATTTTCTTTTACCACTGGGGGTTCGCCCCAGTGGCCACCCTTCCAACATGGAAGGGGGAGGTGAGGGGTTCAAATCCCCACATTTTCGGGGAGGATGGAGGTGGGGACGCGTAAGTTTGAGAGTGGGTTTTATTTCCCGCCCCCGCAAGAAGAGGGCGAAAAAAGTCGAGAGAAGGCTGGGAATAGGCGTAAAGTAGGACCCGACAAAAAAAAAAAAAAACATATTTTCTTTCCTCTATCGTAGTAATTATTGGAGAATGAATTTCATATGCTTATCAGCGATATGGTATGAGATCTTGAGATCGATCGCCAATTGTTTTACATGACAAATCTATTCTTATGGAACGAGTGTGTGTTTACATGAAAGTCTATGTATTTCTCATAAATCCTTTTAGAGTAATGAATACAATGTTATTTCGATAAAAAAATATTTTTGTAAAATAATCGCTTGAAACAATTAATTAATATTATAAACAATTTCGTGGACGATGAAAAAAAATTTCATCCATTTATTTTTATATGCAATACAATCTATTTTTCAAAGAGTTGATTTTTCGCAAAACAAACAAACCCTTAATCATTTTTATTTATGAGAAAAAAAGGGAAGAGAGAAGATTATTCTAAAGATTACTATTAAAAAGAATTATAGGAGATTTTGTGGGATATTATCGATTGCTTTAAAAGTTTCATTTGTTAGATGAAAGCGTCATTTAATATTTAAATATTGTAATATCATATAATCCCTTGAAAGCAAAAACATACAAAACTTATTCTTAATTTTGTCGGTCGTGAATCTTATTCTTATTTTTATAGTGAAGCCTCTTTAGAAGTTTATTACGTGCCTGCCCCTGTTTATTTTGTATTTTGCTAAAAAAGCCCTTTTCAACGAACAAGCCTTATTCGAATCAAAAGCTACTTGAGCTTATCTAAAATCAAACAATGGAAAGATTTCGTGTCCACTAGCGTGCGGTTAGAGCACTAGTGCTGGCAATGCACGTCTCAAAAAACCGTAGGGAGACTAGCAGCAATAGTCCGACAACCTGGTGCCCAGCCTACACGCTCTATTGTTTAATGCGGTAGAGCTTCCACCCCCTACCCCCTGATTCTCGGCTAGAGATCTTTTTCTTCATTTTTTTATTTTTTTTATCGGTCCTATTCTACTCCTATTCTAACTCACACTTAGACTTTTGCCCTGCCTCCTTACAGGTCGTGGGAGTCGAAACCCATTTCTGAAACTAATTCATCCATACCCCAATCCTTCCTGAGAAGGAGAGGATTCGAACCCCCACCTCCCCCTTCCATATTGGATGGGTGGTCATGGAGTAAACCCCAATAGTTTCTTTTTCTTCCTTCAGATAGGAAAATGCAAAGACAGTATGGGTCACCCACCCTAAGGCGGATCTCCCGCTTGTTCCTTCCCTTTACCCTTTTAAGGACATATACAGGTTCATCAATTTTTATTGTAAGACCGATAAAGGTATATGCATATACTTATTATTATTATTTTTTTATGGACGGTAAGCTACATGTATACACTTGGGCGTAGATAAATATAGAAAAGTCTTTTGACCCATAAAATAATATAGAAAGGACAAAAAAAATAAAACCTTTTTAAACATTTTTCTTCGAGCAAACCAGATGGACCTAAATGCCCCGAAAAATCACATATTAATTAGGGAAAAAGAGAATTGATTAAAGGGCAATTCGGTCATTTCGTCATGCCATTTAGTACGTGGAAAAAGAGCCGATCTTTGATTATTATCCGGGTCGGATTGATCTGATCGCGTCGAAAAAATATACGTAGCCTTCCCCGCATCGCCAGAAATTCAAAACTACAGGATCCTACAAGCATCGCCGACTTCGTTAATCATACAAAATCATTTTCGTACGGCCAAAAATATCGGACGCGTTGAATATCGCCAGTTGGCGATCGAGAGACAGTGGGCTACAGCCCAAAAATAACAATCATAATAATAAAAATTAACAAACAAATTAAAAAAAAAAAAAAAAAGAAGCTTTGAATTCCTTTGCTCATTAGATTGTGGAGGCCAGTTAGTTAGATTTCGGGGAGCGAAAGCGAGAGGGACGCATTGTTTTCCCACGATCCATCACCGTTTCCATCACCCCCGCGTTTCCCCCTCTGTAATTTTCACCTACAAATCTCCTCCTCCATCTCTCTCTCTCTCTCTCTCTCTCTCTATACACTGAGTGAGCGACTGAGTGGGGGGAGGTTCGCGAATGGCGAGCCACCGGAGACCCTGCGGCTTCTCTCCCCTCAAGCTCCTCGCCTCCGCCGCCGCCGCCGCCGTCTTCCTCCTCCTCGCCTCCTCTCTGACCGTCACCTCCCGCACCGACGCCTCCCGTCTCCAGCGCCTGGTACGCCCCTGCATTGTCGCCGTTCCTTTCTCGATGGAGCTAGGTTTTTCTTTTCTTTCGTTTCCTTCCGTTTCGCGATGTCTCGGTCCTCGATTCGCGCTCTCGCGTCGCCGTCGCGCCAGATCCGATTCGCTCCGGCACCGCGTCGGTGGATTTGGATGGGCGATTTGTCGTTCGCGTGTGGTTGGGCGGTTAGGAGTTTTGAGTCGGGCGGAGTTTGGTTGAGGCTTTACTGTGGTGCGTCTCTTTGAGGTGCAGGGGATTAGTTCTGCTTCTCATGGATACGGATCCGTCAGGAGATCCATTCTCGCGATGAAATCGGATCCTCTCAAGCCTCGACTCGACCAGCTGCAGAAGCAGGCCGACGATCACCGCGCTCTGGCCCTGGCCTACGCGTCCTACGCCCGCAAGCTTAAGCTCGAGTACTCCAAGCTGGTTCGGATTTTCGCCGATCTCTCGAAGAACTACAGCGATCTCGTCAAGAAGCCCGGGTATCATGCTCTCTTCGCATCTGATTCGCTCAGTATCGATGAGACGGCGCTTCGCCAATTCGAGAAGGAAGTGAAGGAGCGCATCAAGGTCACTCGCCAAGCCGTGTCTGAATCGAAGGAGTCGTTCGACAATCAATTGAAGATTCAGAAGTTGAAGGATACGATTTTTGCAGTGAACGAGCAATTGACAAAGGCAAAGAAGCAGGGTGCCTTTTCGAGCTTGATTGCTGCTAAATCGATACCTAAGAGCCTGCACTGCCTTTCGATGCGGTTGATGGAAGAGCGGATTGCGCACCCTGAGAAGTATACAGATGAGGGAAAGCCTCCCAAGCCAGAACTGGAGGATCCGAACCTTTACCATTATGCGATTTTCTCAGATAATGTGCTAGCAGCATCTGTGGTGGTGAATTCTGCTGTGAAGAATGCAAAGGAGCCATGGAAACATGTCTTCCATGTGGTGACTGATAAGATGAATCTTGGGGCCATGCAAGTTATGTTCAAGTTGAAGGAATACAATGGGGCTCATATTGAGGTTAAGGCAGTTGAGGATTACAAGTTCTTGAACTCTTCTTATGTGCCCGTGCTTAGACAACTGGAGTCTGCAAACTTGCAGAAGTTTTACTTTGAGAATAAGCTCGAAAATGCTACTAAAGATACCACGAATATGAAGTTTAGGAACCCGAAGTATCTCTCAATACTGAACCACCTGAGGTTTTATTTACCGGAAATGTACCCCAAGTTGCACAGGATTCTGTTTCTGGATGATGATATTGTTGTGCAGAAGGACTTGACTGGTTTGTGGAAGATAGACATGGATGGGAAAGTGAATGGGGCAGTTGAGACGTGCTTCGGCTCTTTCCATCGGTATGCGCAGTATATGAATTTCTCACATCCTCTGATAAAGGAGAAATTCAACCCCAAGGCTTGTGCATGGGCATATGGAATGAACTTTTTTGATTTGGATGCTTGGAGAAGGGAGAAGTGCACTGAAGAGTATCATTACTGGCAGAATCTGGTAACAGCTTTGATCCCTTTTCTGGTAAAATTGTGTCAATTAATCAATCCCCTCCCCCTCTTTTGTAACTTCGGCTTGATTGCTAAGTGATATTCATTAGCTGGTAAATTCTACAACAAAGTAAAGGGTAATCTTTCTCAATCCATGCTGCATTTCACCGATTGTCTTTTCAGTGAGGGCAAATGGACTTATTTCAGTTTTCATCGTAATACAGAACTTTATCTGTTTCGGCAAATAATTCTTTTAAGTTCACTAGGACTAGGAACTGAAAAAGAAAGTAAGATGAAATTGAGGAGACTAAAAGTTATGCACAATGTTTTTCCAGTTTGTCATGTGATTGTTTTTGGCCACCCTTGTCAAATATGCAAATTTATTACTTGAGGTTGAAAAATTTTTGTTCATTCTCTGAGTATAATGCTGTTTTCTCTCTAAATTACAGAATGAGAACCGAACCTTGTGGAAATTGGGAACTTTGCCCCCAGGGTTAATAACATTTTACTCGACAACGAAGCCACTGGACAAGTCATGGCATGTTTTAGGACTCGGCTACAATCCCAGCATAAGCATGGAGGAGATTCGTAATGCTGCTGTTGTCCACTTCAATGGGAATATGAAGCCATGGCTTGACATAGCCATGAGTCTGTTTAAGCCACTATGGACAAAGTATGTTGACTACGAGTTGGATTTCATCCAGGCCTGCAACTTTGGTGTCTGAAGAAACAGTCGGAGCTGAATCATCTTCCAATGGGCTTTCTGCTGGAATGGTTCCAATCATGAGATATTTGGGACTTCGATCAACATTTACCACGTATCCTTATTAGTTGCAGCAGAAGGTTCGTCGCTATCCAGGTTTAGATAGTTTTGTGCCATATTCACTACACAACCCTGCTTCCTTTGTCCATACAAGTGCTGCAGTCTTAATTATTTGGCAAATGTTTATTATCCAGAATGCAGTTACTTTCCTAATGAAGTCCCTTTGTCTTTCGTCCACTCAAACCCCCACAAGTTTAGTGACCTCTTTCAGAAGACTTCTCGATTTTGTATACGCTTATATACAAGGAATTTAATTATTGATCCTTATGAGATGTTCTGCTTTCTTTATCTTGTCGCAATGCATGGTTAGTACAAGAAATGTATGACGTGGTTCTGGATGTTCGGTTAAGCTGACGCTGATGCTTCATTGCGGATGTCATGATTGCAACTTTTGTAATGCGTGTGGTTGGTAAGTCAGGACATCATTGGTATATTTGGAAGATCTCCATTGTTTTGACTTAAAAGATTATTCCAAACCTGTCGCGTTGAATTCGATCAAGCACTTCTGAGAGTGATCTGTCTCTTAATTTAACTTTTCGAAGTACTTTCTAAATCCATCGCGTGGCATCATACCGCATGCATTCTGTCGTTTTTTCCATACGCAACGTCATGACATGCAAACGCTTTCAAAATTTTTCCAACGAACGTTTGAAATCTATTTACTAATTGATCCGATGGCCTATTTAACTCCCTGCGGTTTTGCAAAATCCTAATGGAGGCAACGCACACTGCACCTGGGTGAGTTCATTCTTTCAGCCCCCCGTCTGAGGACCTTGGCTCGCCGTTTGCGATAGTTTAGCTCACAAATTAAACCAAACCACTGTTCATCTCATTCGGTGTTCAGCACTTCTCACTTTAAAATTGAACCTTCTGGTGCGTAATGTCTCTTTGCTCCTCTTCCCTTTCTCAACAGCTCCCGTCTCTTTTGAAAGGATTTCCGGCGGGTCAAAGTTCAGCTTTCCCACATAGCCTGAGTCGCTGGACATTGACTCATCTTCTTTTCTTTTCGGTTCTTTGCTACGATGCGTTTCGAATGCATCAGTGCAAAATGTATCGTGCAGCTTCTTATTCAAGTATTGAAGCTTCCCCAGTAATTTAAATTAAAAGAAAAAAGCTTTCTAAGATGCTAAGAAGTAAGAACCCTAAGAAAGCTTTCCAAAAGTTGCGCCAGGAAAGCATTAATTTTAAGATGACGAGCCCATGTGATCTATCGGGGCCTTAAGCTTCTGATAAACATCGGGATTTGAATGCATGTCTGCGTGGAGCTAAACTGCTCAGAAGAATCCACGACGATGGATGGAGCAAGAAGTATGTGCTCCTAAAAACCTATAATCTAGCAACTGAAAAGGAACACGAATCAACAGTTGCACAGCTCTCTCCTTTTAGATTGGCCTAAGAGTATTGCGACATTCAAAAACACACGATACCCTCTCATTTCACAGTTGGAACTTACCTAAATGGCCCTGATAAGTACATTAATATGTCCAGGATCTCCATACAACAACAATGCTGGTCTTTTCAGTACTTTTATAAAATGGAACAGCTCCAAAATCGGCAGGATAATCCCACCAAAGATAGACAAAATCTAGTTTGGCAGCAGAAACTAAGTACATCTATTTCCCACCAATGAGACTCAACATGGTCAACAGCCAAAAAGCTGAAGAATAATATTTTGATTTAGCTCCAAAAATTATCATGTGCAAAAGAATCTAAAAGATGCATTCTTGATGCCTATCCAGCAACTGAGAAAAGTGACTACCAGGTGGTTCCTCAAGCAGTTGCAGAAACTCGTGGGGCCACGCTTTTGGCAGCATCAACAGCAAAACCAGCAGCTCGAGTCGCACGGCCACCATTGCCTCCTGAATGATCAGCCCTATGATATCCATCGCCACGGTTAGCATATCCTCCCCTGCCACCATTTCTGTTACCATAATCCATCCTGTTATTAAGCTCGCCCCTGTTATAGCCTCTACTACCAACATAGCTTCCACGCCCTCGCACACCCTCATTCCTGTAGCCAGCCCCCCTTCCAGATGGAAAACGATCCCTACCATTCCCTGCATAAAGAACCATGCAAAATAGAAATCATCCCATATGATCGGATGATCCACAATAAGCGTATCAAAGTTCTGCATATAAATTTATGGTATCAAGATGGGTAGAGATAGGTTGGACCCAATTTCCCCCATAAAATTAAAAGGTTGCATATGCAGCACAAGAGGAATGAGAGAATGTTTAAGGACTTGTTTTTGGTAAAATGTGGCTCTTTTGTAAAATTAAGAGAATAATTATACCCCCTATCAAGCAAAACAAAAGCAGAGTTCTGAAAGTTGAACAAGTAACTTACCTCGTGAGGTAGACTTCTTTGGTTCAATAACCACTTGTCGTCCACCAATAGTGATTGGAGAGGCCTGGGATATTAGCGTTGAAACTTGAGAAATGCTCAACATAACTCATGCAATGCATACATATAGACAAGTGAGGATAAGCATGTCTAGATAGCTGAATGGGCGCCATGAGGGGAACTTTATCATATGAGTAAAACAAGCGACCAAATGGCAGTTTATTGCAAAGGTGGCAATCTTCGCAGCAGATACACTTACAGATGATTCTTATAACTGCGATACTAAACCCAATAAAGGTGAAGATGCAGAATGTTGTGACCACAAGCATACAGAAAGATTGCAATGATAAAACCACTGGAGATTTCTAAACAGTTGGAAAAGAAGTGGGGTTTTCAAGTCTAGTTTACCAAGTAAGAGCTAGACTAGAGGTAAACGACAAATATATGATAGCTTATTGTTAGAGATGGAAACTAATCCAATAGCCACAAACAAGAATGAAAATGTTTGCATGCCCCTCTCCAACTGCTCCATCAGATGTAATGAGTAAAGAGCTAAGTAAACAGACTTACCTCTATCGCACTTTGGGCAGAGCTTGACTCTTCAAATTCCACGAACCCAAAGCAAAACCCCTGTTGTTTGAGAAAGATTGGTAAGACATAGAGTTCCAATGTAGCTAGAATTGCTAAAATCGAACCAACCTTTTGGCTCCTGATCTGAACACCACCAGCTTTAATTACTCCAAACTTCTTAAACTCGTTCTCAATTTGTGGATAGGATGCATTCATAGGCAGCCCTTTCAAGTAGATGGAGTGCCCATCAGCTGCCCAAAATAAGCACGTAATCACGTGAATTAGACTTTGTAGACGCTCCTCAATATTTATAACTGAAAAATATTATCAATTTACTTTAACAAAAGAAGACTAAGTGGACCACGCACATTCAACCTCTTGAACATTCCCATTTTCAGTCGCTTTTAAACTGGAAACTTGAGTCTCAAGTATCGGGGCTGGAGGGGGCGGTGCAGTCATCTGTGGTTCTTGGCTTTTTGGAACAGGTTTTGGCAAAGGTGAAGAAGATGGTACATTGACAGCACCCTCCTTCATGACTCCCAACTGTAAGTCAAAGTGACAGCAAATCAAGTTACTAACTACCAAAGCTATCAGTCCAAGAATCATCTTTTTACCGATCTACTTACAGCACAACAAACAATGCAGTCACTCATATTACCTCTTCCATGACAAGTGCAGAAACATTTAGCGAACATGCATCAAATAGAAAATTCTATGTAGAATCAGCCCAACTTACAATGTAGGCATACGATTTCTTTGGAAAATCTTCATTTTTAGCATGAGATTCAGCCACTGTGTGTGAATCAGCTGGAGTTTCATTAACTACTTCAGGCACTGGGGCTTCCTCTTCCACAACTGAACCATCTCCATTCTCAGAGGGGTTGTAAACTTCCTCCTGACCAACTTCTTCTGAATCTGCAGCTACCTGATGAGGAATGTTGTTCTCCAGCGGAGGCGTTGACTCTGCAAACCGAATTATTTCAATGATTGCCTCATTTAAGCATATATGAATTTAATCACTTCCTATTACCTTGCTCGATAGTTTGAGGAGCTTCCATGCCATTAACTGAACCATGGTTTGGCTGTTGATGATTGGGTTCCTCCACATATCTAAAAATATCATTCAGAACAAAGTAACCTTTATCTTGCGGTGCCAAGAAGAAACTCTGGGTGAACTTCCGCTTCGTTTTGTCTCTCCCAGTAAGATATCCAGTAACGAGTACAGTGACTCCGCTCTTGTAAGAGTCTTGTGCATCCACTGTAATGATCTCTGCGCTAAATCCACGATAATCAAGCGACTGTATCTTCTCATCAATAGCCTGCATCAGGAGCAAGCAGCTTAAGTTCTATCAAAGAAATAACACCCACTATACCACTAGTAATTAATCAGACCATCCACAGATAGCATTCACCGTGTAGTTAGTGGAGAAAAACACTAAAAATGGCTCAACCAACACGTCAGAGAACCGGAATGTCTCTAGAGAGAGAGAGAGAGAGAGAGAGAGAGCCTAATGAAACAAAATTAAAGGCACATGACAAAAAGGAGCATTGCACAATCAGAGATAGGGATGGAGATATAAGACAGCTCACTTTCATGGTTGATGTGATACCCATGACTCCATTCTCTTCAGGACGGCCAAGCTTGCTACTATCTTGATAAAATCGGTGAACATGTTCAGGGGATTGGTGAAGGATGTGGTAATATTGATGAACAAATGCATTGCCAACCTATTCAATATGAAGTATAATTTAGGGAAGCAAAGGCGGGGGAAAATCATAGAGGAAATGACACACGAGCATAATTCCCATTTTACACTCGACATAATACATACAACATCAGCTGATGGAGGGGGTGCTCCAGCAGGGGCTTGCTGCACCGCCATTACCACTTGGTCACCAGGAATCAATCACAACCCTAAAACACAAAACCAAATGTTACATAAAAAAAAAAAAAAAAAAAAACATTTAACAGATATCTTGACGCCACGCAACTATCTGATACCACTTTACAAATCCTAGAAGTACCCCCTATCTTTCATTTCCCTTCTATTCCTTCCACTTCCCTCCACCCAACCTCGGCGTAAAGCGACCCACAAGTCTTACAGTTAAATACAGAGAAAATCAACAAACACACCGTTCCAAGAAAACGTCTGCGGAGGTACGTATACTAGTAAACAACTAACAGAGCGACCAGTTACCATGAACCCACGAAGTCATGGCCAGGATCAAATCAGATTTAACCATAAACGCCATTTTCGCACGCGGTCGTCTTCCACTGAAAGCTATAATACAAAGGGAAAATAAAATAAAAAAAGGAAGAGACTTCCAGCTTCTCCGGAACAACACCATCGTCCACACGGCAAATGACCTAAGAAAAGAAGCACTGATCCGACCGAACTGCGAGAGTCAGTACCGCGCAGTGATTCGCGGAACGATGCTCGCGCCGAGAACGAACGCCGGGCAGCGAATCGCAATGCCGATTCGGGAAACGAAAGCGAAGTTTACCTGGAAGCTCTGCGAAGGGGATCTGCCGAGCGCGAGGCGGGAGAGAAGGATTTCCTCAGCCCTCTCCTCTCTCTCTCTCTCTCTTCCTTCTCAGCGCAGCGCGGGCTGTGGCGTGGTTTGGCGGTTTCTAGGGTTTTGGCTGCGATCACTGAGAATGTTCGCAAGGCGTGACAGTGAGAGAGCAAGCGGAGGAAGAGAGAGAGAGAGAGAGAGAATCGGAAGGGTTTACATATATATATATATATGCGCTCGTAGTTGTTAGGAAGCTGAATTGTCCGTACGAGTCCCCTATAAATGATTTATATCCTATAAAACAAAAAAATGACCTAAGGCTCGTTTGTTCTTACTTCTTTTTTTTTTTTTTTTTTTTTTTGTTTTTAAACATTTTTTCTATTTTTTTCCAGGGAATAAAAAAAGGAACAAAAACCGTTTGTGTGCGTTTTTGTTCCAAAATTATTTTTTATTCCCGAAAACACATCCGAATGTAAACAAGAAACAAATTTTTTTGTTTCATTTAACAAAATTCGAAACACTTCTTTTCTTCTTTTTTTTCTTTTTTTCTTTGGTCGGTCGTCGGCCTCGGCGATGGCCGGCGACCGGC
Organism: Eucalyptus cloeziana; assembly: GCA_014182715.1. Taxonomy (NCBI): domain Eukaryota; kingdom Viridiplantae; phylum Streptophyta; class Magnoliopsida; order Myrtales; family Myrtaceae; genus Eucalyptus; species Eucalyptus cloeziana. The sequence continues at coordinate 24,961,766 of CM024644.1, read as the reverse complement.
CGTTGAGGGTCGGCGACGCCGTCGAGGGCAGGCGACCTCGCCGGGGCGTCGCCGGTCCCGGCGAGGCCAAGCGTTGCCGGCCCTTGGCGAGGCTCGGGCTCGCCGGGGCCGGCGAGCCTCGTCATGGTTGGGCGAGGCCGTCGGCCCTCGTCGGTCGGTCGCCGACCATGGCCGAGGCGGCGACCGGCCAAAAGAAGAAAAAAAGAAAAGAAAAAAAGAAAAAAGAAAAAGAAAGAAAAGAAAGAAAATAAAAATAAAAATATTAAAAAATTAAAAGAAATAAAAAAAATACAAATTTACCAAACTTGTTTCTGTTCATTTTTATTCTCGGAACAAGTTTACTAAACCCCTTTTTTTGTTCAAAAATTGTTCCCCCGAACAGAAATATTTTTTTCATTTTACGTTTCCAGAACAATTTTTAAACGAAATGTTACCAAACGCACCCCTATTTTCCTTCCCCTTTTTATTTTTTTCCATTCATGGAAATTTATGGAAATTAGAATTCCAGCTGCATTTTATTTTTAGGGACAACTAAATGATGAATTGCTTTTTCCTACCATTCAAGTGGACAGATCTACCTACTTTTTTTTTTTTTTCTTTTTTTGCAAAGGAAAAACATTAAAATATGTCGAGGTTAATATGGGAGAGGAAAAAAATAGGTAATAGTTGGGTGAAAATCGAAATGTTATCTTGATTGGAGATAGATTTGTAATTTTTTTTTCATTCTTGACTTCCAACAATAATTTAGGGAAGGTTCAATAATTATCCGTCGGCGAGATGTAAATTAAGATTTGAAATTTGATTGTTTGTTGATTTACAATATAAAAGCATGGAGAAATTATGCAAATTTCATTTTGAACGAGAGAGTACGTAGATTGTGATTTTGATGGAATACATTGATTAAACTTTATGGGTGTGTGCATATGCTCCTAATTTTTTTTGTCATTACTTCTATGTTATTTCGTGACGCACAATGATGACCATGGATCATGGCCTATGCATACGCTCCATCCTATTGGTGTTAGGTTGAATTTATCAGCCAAAATGGCCAAAAATGAACATGGATCATGGTTGGTGTATACGGTAGGGGCAATTGGTTCTCGGTTCAGTCTGATCCCATCCAATAACTAGGAATCAGATTAATGGAAGTAGTTTCCAAATTTTGGAACTAGGTTTTTGGATTGGTTGGTCCTAAGACCGGAATTAGACACCAATTCGGTTCGATCTAATGGAACACATAAGCCAAAAGCTTAGAAAGAGATACATTGCTTAAGTCTCTCTCTCTCTTCCCCTCTCTCTAAAAACTTGAACCCAAAAGCCCATAAAGAGAGAGCATCCCGAGTGAGAATGGGGAACTGCTGGGGAGTTTCGTCTGTTGATAGCAACATAATGCATTCATCAAACACATCCCATAGACAACCTTCACAACTTCTAGGTAATTTTGAAATTAGCTCATGGATTGTGTTCAAGCTCTGCTATTGATTGAACAGTTCAATACAACTTTAGAATTAGTTCAATACATTGAATAAATAGAAAGAAACAAAAGAAGACATATCTAATGCACTAGCAATTGAAATTTCTCCATAGCCTGAATAGAATTAGTTTCAAACTTTTAGCCACTTCAACACTCACTCCGGCCATAAATGAGCTGCCAACTAACTCTTCATCAAGTTCCATGTCTATGACAAAAGTTCCTCCTTCATGTCTAATATTATAGACACCCTTGAGAGCATTTGCTTAATAACCATATCGTCGTAGCTCTTGCAAAAGCACATTAAAAAAACATGGTCACAACTAATTAGGAACAAACTCTTCGATGAGTAAAAAACGAGATGAAATTCCACAATCTACACAAGAAAAAGATGCTCTTCAATATTAAATTGCCAAACTCCACACATCTCACTAAATCACTTAGTGTGATGTCCTGTGAGGGGAACACATTTTTTGATCAAGTAAGCGAAATATGATCAAAGCTGAGAGCCCAAAAATCACGGCTAAATTTGCCGATAGTCCTACAATAAGTATATATAATCGCTGAACATTAGTATTGAATGAGAAATATCAGAAATTGAACTTAAATAGATAACCCAAAATTTTCACCACATATATTCCTCCCACTTTAACTTGTGAACTATATTTATTGGTAAGCTCTGTGCGAACATTATCCATATTTAACAAAACAATATATTAAATAAAGCATTCGGTCATTAGATATAGGAAAGAATTACAAAATGATATATCCATAACTTAAACTTTTCCGTATCCTCGATGCACTCTTAAACATTAATAGACATGATAACCACTGTCAACCAATATTGAATGCAAATTAAAGTTTCTACCACTCGAATAGTCGAAGAACTTTAAAAGTCATCAAGCACACGAACATATATACTGAAAGTTGACTCCGAAGCAACAACTGTTACGAGAGTAGAGAAAGTATCCCAAGCTATCAAAGAGGGGATTTTAAACTTTTGGTTGGTAGTTTTCCACCATATCAAAATGTCAAGATCATGACTTTCTTCACGTTTGGCTTTAAGATACTTATTGAGCTTAGATAAGTTGCTTGCATATGCTTTTCTATCCTCGTGAAGAAAGAATTCAGATGCATTTTTCAAATTGAAATCCACAATTAAATCAAGGTCATCATTATTATCCTCTTGGCTATTAGGATCCCAACTACTACCAGTATCAAGTAAAATTTGAATGTCATAAGAACCAAGATAAGATATCTTATAAAAATGAAATAAACGTTCCATGGCAAACCTCGCCTTATTGTACATCTTGACAACTTTTGTACTATCATCATAGTTTAATCTATAAAAATATTGCACATAATTCATCTTTTTCTTGGATTCAACACTACCGCAATCAACACTATTAAAATTACTTTTTCTGGAACTCCTATGATATTTATCAAACTTATCATTCATCTTTGCATCCATAGCTTTCACCCTAGGATCCAAAGCCTTTTTCGCTTGTTTCAGAATTTTATACAAGTAGTTATCTCATTAAAATAATTACTCGAAATAATATATAGAGTCTCAGACATTTTGTTGGTGGCATCATAAAACTTATTCAAAAATAGGAAAAGAATTTTGGCATTTTTCTTATCTTCATGTTTAGGAGTTTCATGGTCAAACTCAATCATCTTCTTCAATAAAGCTTTTATGAACTTTAAGACGGTGTTTAACATGAGGTAAATGGAGTTTCACCTAGTTGTCGCATCAAGACAAACTGAACCCTTAGAAGTGATCCTTGCACTCTCAATACAATCTTGGGATGTTTTAGCTTTTATGGGAAAATTTCTCACATATCTAACTACGTTTCAAATACATGTAATAGAGTCATGTATTTTAGTCAATTTATCACTCACGATCAAGTTTAATATACGAGCTGTGCACCTCATATGTAAAACATTACCATCTAAGAGTTTATCGTTTGATAATTTATCTTCAAAAAACCAATGGCAACATCATATGAAATAGAATTATTCATAGAGATTGTAGATACTTTTTTTTTTTTATTCCTCACTCATAAATAGGGGTGAGCGTGGTTCCCGGGTAGAACCGGGAACCGGAGAATTGAACCGGAGGTTCCAATTCGATTCCCGGTTCTAAAGGGACCGGTTCCGGTTCTGGTTCTCGGTTCCCTTTTTCTGGGAACCGGCGGTTTCGGTTTTGGTCCGGTTAGGGCTAAAAAAACCCCAAAATCAAAAATTCACTCGCTTCTTCCACACGACACTCTTAGTTTTCACTCACAGTTCTCTCTTCGCCCGTCTGTTCTCCACCTTTGCTCGACCCCACCGCCGGTCGCCCTTGATGCCACCGCCGGTTGCCCTTGACGCCACTGCTGCTGATCTCGGCTTGAGGGTCGAGGCCACCTCCGCTTGCCCTTGATGGCACCGCGGCTGACCTCTAGATCGCTGTTTGCCCTCGACGGCATCGTCGCTCACCCTCGATGCCATCATTCGTTGATCCCTGCTCGAGGCCACCTCCTCTCGCCCTCGACGGCACCACCGTTGACCTCGGCTCGCCACTTGCCCTCGACACCACTGTCGCTCGCCCTCAATGCCACCGCCGGTCCACCGCCACCCTCGACGCCACCACTCGCTGACCCCTGCTCGAGGCCACCTCCGCTCTCCCTCGACGGCACCGTCGTTGACCTTTGGCTCGTCGCTTGCCCTCGACGCCACCGTTGCTCGCCGACCTTTGCTCGACGCCACCATCACTCGCCAACCTCTGCTCGACGTCACCGCCGCTCGCCCTCGCCACCGATGACCTCTACTCGGCGAGCCACTGGTGAGTGGTGACCTCTGCTCGAGCCACTTCTTGATTGACATGGGATCATTTTGCATGCCTGTTGTTGTTCATAACTGTTGTTCAGCGTCTTCTGTTCTTTTTTGTCCCGTTTCACTGGTCAACGTCCCCCCCCACTCCTTCCTCTCTTCTATTGTGTCTCTACTATTTGTAACTGTTGTTCAGAAGGCTTGAATTGTTGAATTGAGGTAGCAACATTCAATTGAATATCACAGTGGGCAATCTAACTACTTGAAAAGCACAGGGAGATGATTGCTATGGTCTATAGGAATGAGAGGGTAACCCAAAAATTTTAAGGATCGATAGATTTGGAATTTAGAACTCACAACAATAATCTTGCTGTTATTGTCCTTTTGCCGTCCTTGTGGTGATAATCTTTCAGGTGTATTGTCGAGGGTTGGATGTTTTGTATTTCTTACTTATCAGAAAAAAGAAAAACATTCTTGGAGTATTTCTGTTGAAATAGTGGATATTCTCTCCAGGAGGCATTTCTTTTGTCAATGTGATTAATGTGATGTATGGTGATGGAGAAGTATAGTGGGGGAACTTGTGGTATGTTTTTCTGGAGTGGTGGCGATGCAGCGATTGACATAAATGGTCGTGGTCGATTGCGGTTATTGGTTCACGCGCATGTTAGCTGTGGTTTGGAATGGATAGCAACTAATGTACAAGACAAAGATTGTGCAATTGGATGAACTTGACCGTGATTCATTTGAAAAGAGTGAATGGCATGAGAATAGCATTTTATGTTCACCGTTGCCTGGTGGCATTAAATATTTGGTGGCAAGATGTGATGAAGTATGTGTTGGTGATTGAGGTAGATAGGTAGGTTCATCTACAAGACAAGTTTCTCTTTGGAATTTCTAGTTACACATTGAGCATTTTCTCTTGAGGATTTCTCCCTTTGGCTAGAGAAACAAGGAGTTTGGTTGCACTCCTCAGTTTACTTATTCACTTTTTTTTAATGTGTTATGCTGTACTTGGTGGCAAAGGCCAAGTGGAGGTTTACAAATGAAGGCAACTTTGATCTTGTTATATATTAATAGTGAAATCCTAAAAATGTTTCGAGTTTGAAACTAGATCAAACTTTTGGGTGAGTAGCCAGCCTAAAACAGCTTAAGAAAAGCTTTAATGATGCAGAAATTGCTCAATAGCTTCGTTCTCACCATATGTGTTGCTTGGCTGTTGTACTGTATTTCAATGATGATAACTATTTTCACCTATCAAGTGTCATTCTTGCTAGAAATAAGTGGTTTTGGGTTCTGCATATTGTTTAAAAAAAATACACACAGACTAGAAATATGAATAATGGCTTTCTTTCACTTGGTTAAATGAATTTTCGTTGATGTTCTCATGCTGCCTCTTTATCTTCTGGTAATGATGGAGTCTTGGGCTAAACTTTTTATAATAGAGACAATCAAAAGGTTCATCAGGTAGAAACATCATTGCTTCTAAAATATGTTTTCTTAATACTTTTTTTAATCTTTTATGCATGTAATAGATTTATATAAATGAAATAGCATGATTGTTCGTTTAGTTTTGTTCAATAGACATACCATCTCTTTTGGTTTTTTCCGCACCTCTCTCTTCCTCAGCATAACGGGTGAACTTTCTTGCGGTTGCAGCTCGCCCAAATTGTTTTTTCTTCTTTTGACAAAAGGAATTCTGTTTGTAGTATACTCATTATGCATATGTACTTAAGTAAGTGCTAATCATCACTTTGTTATAGGAGTTCACATCTATTATTTTCTATGAAACTTTGTCAGGTATCCAGATCTATAGGAGATGCGTACTTGAAGAAGCCCGAGTTCTCTCTTGATCCTTCTTTTCCACGGTTTCACCTTGTCGAGCCCCTTCGTAGGCCTATGCTTACAGCTAAACCGAATTTCAACATCAATCCCAGAGCTGTCAGTCAGGGGCTTTCTCGACACTGTCTGACCATCAAATTTCAACATCACCTGTAGATTTTAGTGAGACGACTTTGTAATCTTTCTAGTTCAAAGGTAGGTGATGAAATGAACAGACTGAAATTGGTCTACTTTCCCATGGTTCGTGCTATATTATGTTTCTATACAGCATTGGTATGCTGTATTTCAACATAATAGATTTAGCTTATGTATAAAAGTACTGTATTATGTTTCTATACAGCATTGGTATGCTGTATTTCAACATAATAGATTTAGCTTATGTATAAAAATGCTATATTATGTTTCTATACAGCATTGGTATGCTTTATTATACTGTGTTAACATTGTTATCAACTAAATTAATTATATTCTGTTATTGTTGTGTAGTGCGAAGTTAATGTATCAAGATAACACATCAATGGAGGTGGAAGGATATGAGGAGATGACTCCGATAACAGAATTGGAGTTTTCTGGCCATGAAAATGAAGAAGAGGCACCCCTTATCATGAGTGCCACGAGTAAGGTACCTGGTTCTCATCTTCCTCAGGATAAGAAATATACATCCGAATGCTAGAATCATTATAAGATAATTAATGATAAGGATGGAAAACCAAATCAAGTGAAGTGCATTCATTGTGGGACAATGCTTAAGTATCGTGTTGCTAACAGTACTTCTGCGACGAGGAAGCACTTGACCACATGCAAGAGGTTTCCCTGTAATGTAGATAAGAGACATAAATTCTTTGCACCACGTAATGTAGACATGGCTGGCAAGTTAGGAGGTGATTCTAATACTGGTAGTATCTTATCGACATGGTCGTTTAATCAAGAACGTTGTAGGCGAATGCTTGCTTGATTCATCATCATTGATGAGCAACCTTTTTCCTTGGTTGAGCATGTTGGATTTCGTGAATTTGTCAGTGAGTTATAACCTCTCTTCAAACATATATCACGTTTCACAATGGCAAAATATTGCATGAAGTTATATTTAGATGAAAGAACTTCTTTGAAGAATTATTTTCGACAGATTAATTCTAGGATTGCACTCATGACCGATACATGGAGTTCCATTCAAAATCTGAATTATTTGTGTCTCACTGCACATTTTATTGATGAAAATTGGAAGTTGCATAAAAGAATCATCAACTTTGTGGTGATGCATAGTCACAGGGGTAGGGAGATTGGGAAAATGGTGGAGAAATGCATTCAAGAGTGGGGAATTGAAAAAAAATGTGTCCACAATCACTGTGGATAATGCTAGCTCGAACGATGTTGCAATTAACTATTTGAGGGATAAATTTTCCAAAGAAAAGTCGTTGATATTAGATGGTAGTGTTTTGCACATGAGGTGCACAACTCATATATTGAATTTGATTGTGAGAGATGGCTTGATTACGATACGTGACTCCATTGCATGTATCCGGAATGTGGTTGGGTATGTAAAGAGTTCTCCCGCGAGAGCCAATGCATTTCAGTCTTGCATTAAGAGTGAAAATATCACTTATAAAGGTTCGGTAGTTCTTGACGGTGCCACTAGATGGAATTCCACTTATCTCATGTTAGACACCGCCATCAAGTTCTAAAAAGCTTTCCAAAGAATGGAAGATGACAATTTATCTTTTGCAAGTGAGTTGAATCATGAAACTCCTAGTGATGATGATTGGGAAAATGCTATTATTCTTTCAAATTTTCTAAAAGTATTCTATGATGCCACCAATTGGATGTCAGAGATTTCATATGTTACTTCAAATGATTATTTTGAAGGAATAGCTATTTTGTATAGATATTTAAAAGATGTGGTCAATGCTTCGGATCCTAGGCTTCAAGATATGGGTGTGCAAATGAAAGAAAAATTTGATAAATATTATGGAAGCTTGGATAAAGTGAATATGATGGTGTTGATTACGGTTGTGTTATATCCTAGAGCCAAGTTGAATTATGTGACTTTCTTGTATGGACAAATTTATGATGATGAAGTGAAAGTTAAAGAGATGCATTACAAGGTGAAGGATGCATTGGAGCGTTTATATGAATTTTATGAGCAATCTTCTCTTATTTCAAATGATCAAAATTTTGGTGGCCATAGTTCGGGTGCAAGTAGTAGTGCTTCCAATGTTGATTCGGGTGGTAGTGAAGGAATAAAGAAGTATGACGCCTAAGCTTGGAAGAAAATATTTTTATACTCGAATGAACAAGGGTGTGATAACAACAAGTCCGAGCTTGATCAGTATCTTCAAGAAAAAAATGAAAAGGATCTTGATCTTGACCTTTTGATGTGGTGGAAGACTAATGGCTCAAAATATAAGATTATTTCTTTGATGGCTCGAGATATTTTGTCAATTCCTGTAACTATCGTTGCTTCCGAGTCAACTTTTAGTACATCAGATCGTGTGCTTGATGGCTTTCGAAGTTCTTTAACTCCCAAAGTAGTGGAAGTTTTGATTTGCACTCAAGATTGGTTGAGAGCCGTTTGTGTACTGATTGATGTTGAGGAGTGCATCGAGAATGTAGAAAAATTTGAGTTGAGTAAGTGACATTGTTTATATATTTATATATTGTAATTCTTTTTGTATATCTATAAGTGAATATTTTATTTAATCTCTTCTTCTTTTTATTTATTTTTATTTTTTTATTATAGATATGGATGGTCTTAATGCGGAGATTATTGTTGGTAAATAGAGTTTATCACTGGGAGGATGCCTTGCATTGAAAAGTAAAGCATAGCTTTTATTTCAGCTTTCAAGAGATAGTATGAACCAAATATAACTGTGTTGTATATCTTTTATGTTTCAGGAGCAGTAGGTCTTATGTGGGCCAAGTGAAGGTGCTAGTGTGGAATCAGATTTCTTGTCTTATTTATAGCATTACTTTTTTATCTGATGAAATCACCTTGGGATTGTATTATTATGAAGGCAAGTATGGACCATACTATATGGTTACTTAAGATTATTTGATCACGTCCCCTTTTACGTGACAAAAGTGTATAAATGTTGAAGTGCTGTAGTATACTTACATGAGTGTTAAGTGTAGCCTATCATCTCATATAGCATAGCAATTTTGTAATATTCTTTTACCGAGCTCTACTTATTGATTGGGTTGTTAACCAAGATACTCTTTTGGCAGATTGAGAAAGGTGACACTGGAGCAGATTTCATGGCACTTTTTTCTTATTGTGCTGATAGATGTCGAGATGTGACTGCCGGTTTCTGTTGTAAATTTTATGTATATATAAATGACATAGCTACTGAAAAGATATCTACTTGACATAGCTTTTCTCGTCCAGCAGTTGCCCTTGCTTCATTGTATTCACCATTGCTTTCGGAAGTTTCCTGCCTTGCTAATGGATATTCATTTTAAATGGTAGGTTTCAATGCCTATTAGTTTGATTTTGAAGCTTTATGCTCTTGGTTTGTATATACTTGATGGCAAGGTTAAACCAAAAGATGGTGGTTCGAGAACTTCCAAAGTTGAGGACAATGGCTCTACAATGTCAATACTCTTAGGCAATGGGCACAGACTCAACTCTTTACCATCTTTATTCAGTTTATTGAGAAGTTACTTCCACATTGAGTCCAAAAGAAATTATTCATCATCCAATGATCTATCCGAGGATTCTTTTAGCCTTACATGTTCAAGGATAGATCTTGACTCTGGCACTTCTATATCCTCTGAGGAGAGAGGCGATGAGACTTATTTTGTGTCTTACTTAAGTGCATTGAAATTTTTGTGTCAGCTGCTTGCTGAATTGATAAACTCAGAAAGGAAACACATAATTGCTGGAAGTGATGTCGATTATGCTTCTCCCCAGTTCTGTGCCATGCAGGATGCTTGCAATCATTTCTTGGATGTTTTTGTTTTCTTTACAAGGTATGTAAATCTTGCTTATATCATTTGAAACATGGGTGTTAAATTCCTTGGTGATTATTCTAGCCTTAGCTTCTTGGTTTCTTCTAAGCTAATGGTGTCACAAAATGGTAGATTGTTAAGTTTCTAAAGAATCAGTAGTACCATATATGAGTTTTGGCTATGAAGATAGCATTTATAGCACAAGTTGAACTTTTCTCTACAGAACTTATGGAGTCATGGATCCATTTTTATCTTCTCTGGTTTTTTTCTTTCATTGTGTCATGATGGGTTACTTGTTGACAAGAACTCGTCCATTAAAGCCAGTTGTTTGATGCACCTTTCGCTTTTATGCTTTAGTGGATTTGTAGTAGGTCAGATCACTGTGGAAGATGATTTATGATCTTCATCTTTGTTTTGTTAGTATTGTCTTTCAAGTCTAGTACATCATACTTTCATAAAAGGGGGCCTTTGACAGTTGAGGCTTTTTTGTGCAATAGCAAATATGGGAAGGACATGGATAGATATGAAGAATACAGTAAAGCAGTACCGGCAATATTGGTGGCTGCTTTCACTCTCTCTTTTGTGACGAAGCTCAACTTGTAGGTTATGCCTTTCCCATGTAATACTGCCATTCCATTTTCTTTGTGACTCATGATGCTTCTTGGTCCAACATATTGGCATTATACATGTGGCAATGGGATTGACACGTTTTCTTTTTCTTATCAGGAGAATATGCACTTGATAGATTATGTCATTGCAAGCGAATGGGTTCAACCTCAGTGGCTGAAATTTTTGTTTGCCTCGCTTTATAACCTCAGCATCCTCTTTTACAGGAATAAGCAAGTAGAAGAGGTCAGTGGAAAAAATGTCTTTGAAAAATTGATAGCTGAAAATGACAATTTACTTGCTTTGCCCATAACATGTTGAAATGTGATTGAGCGACAAACATGTAATTTCTCTATGACGCTGAGATTGGCTTTGCTTATCATGATGATTTTACCCCATGACTTCATAATTACTCATTCTCTTTCCATAAGAGTCATGTATGCGATTCTGACTTGTCTGGAAGTTTTTGTTTTCTTTTTAATCTCGAGTTGAGGAACGTTTATATTAGGAACCATCTTAAAGGCAATAAGTGCCCTTAAAGTTGCTTATAAGTAGAAATATATTATGTGAGAGGAGCCAAGATGTCTGTGTTTAACAACAAGGACATCATTTTTTGAGGCAGACATATTAACAAAGCATCCTATTGTTTAATCAACGCTTGAACTTTGTTGAGCATAATGCACTGATTAGCTGCAAAGAAGCTAATTGTGAATGAAACTAAGGGCAATGTTGTTATGATGAGTAACAAGCTAACAAGTTGATCAGTTATGCCTATGTTCTTTTGTTTAATGATCACTTTTGTAAACTTCGTATGGTTACTTTCTTGCAACTTACAGTGCTGTGTCTCTGAATGATTTGTCAATAATCTATCCACATCCATTATATTACAAGGTATCTAAAGACGTGATTTTTCTGAATGCAGCAGCAAGGATTTGTAAGGAATGGACATGCTGATAAATGGGAAAGGGTTCACCAAATTCGAGATAAGTTTGAATATGATAGAGAGAGAATTTGTGCAAAAAGATGGCTCCTCCTCTTGTTACGTTACTCTCTGCAGAACTAGAGATACAATATGTTGCCTTAAGAAATATCAACCTCATTGTCCAAAGGTGGCCTACTATTCTCGCCCATGAAATTAAGGTTGGTCCATTTAGTCTTGCCAACTCTAAGTGACCCATATTGGGTGCATTATGAGTAAGAAAGGCATGCTTATTGATCTCTCGTCATTGCCAGGTGTTTTTCTGCAAGTACAATGACCCAATTTATGTGAAGATGGAGAAGTTAGAAATCATCATAAAGCTTGCTTCGGACAGAAATATTGACCAGGCATGGAAACTGAAGAGCATTTAACCTGTTGAATTTGCTTGTTTACTCAAAATGGTTAATTTTATGTTGTCTTATTAACTAAATGCTGCAGGTTCTGCTGGAATTCAAGGAGTATGCTACAGAAGTAGATGTCGATTTTGTTAGAAAGGCAGTCCGTGCTATTGGTCACTGTGCAATCAAGTTGGAGAGAGCAGCATAGCGATGCATCAGTGTTTTGCTGGAGCTGATTAAGATTAAAGTCAATTATGTGGTTCAAGAAGCCATTATAGTTATTAAAGACATATTCAGAAGATATCCTAACACGTTAGTCTCGATATCTGTAATTTTTGGAGTACGTGAACTGAAAAGCAGTTCCATTCATCTCTTAATTCTGTTTTCAACTTTTTTATGTTCTACAGCTATGAGTCCATTATTGCTACCCTATGTGAGAGCTTAGACACTCTCGATGAGCCAGAGGCCAAGGTACTCTTTAAAGTATCATTACTCTTTTAGTGTAACAACCATGTTATATGGACACTGTACATTTAAGCTTCCTTGATTCATTCTACTCAAACTTTAACCACCTTGTGCCTCTCCTTTTTTCACTTGACAGGCATCAATGATTTGGATTATTGGCGAATATGCAGAAAGAATTGACAATGCTGATGAGCTGCTAGAGAGCTTTCTGGAGAGTTTCCCTGAAGAGCCTTTACAAGTCCAGTTGCAATTATTGGTAATTAAATTGCTTCCTTGCTATTCTGCTGGCTTCTGGCTTCTGGCTTCAGCATGCTCTGTAGTCTGTAATGTATCCCTGAATTAGTGTTTTGTCGTCTTTTATCAGATTGGTTATCTCGAATGTTGCAAGCAACGAGGTTTTGCAAGCTGCTTTATCTGGGCATGCCCTCCTTTGAAAGGGGAAGATTACTTGTTTTATTGTCATCCTGAAAATCAGAAAACACCACATAATTAGAAACTGCAGAAATGGTTTGTCCCATTTACCTTTCTCCTTCTACAATTGTCTGTTCATCAATTTGTTCATGTACATGCCTTCTCAAAAGACTATGCCCATTTTTTTCCCACTGATTATTCTGTTATTCTTTTTTTTTTTTTGGATGCTTTTGCTCCCAAGGAACTATTTTTGGCAATTTATGGACATAGAAGCTTTGGTTCGTCTCTTTCCTTTTTCGTTATAGTTCAAATCTTAAAAAAAAAAAAAAAAAAAATATGTTGGAACCTGGAACTGACCTTGGAATCGGTGACAGGGTAGGTTCTAGGTTCCAAAAAATGAGGAACCTGTACCCGAGGGGAGGTTCTAGGTTCCAGCCGGAACAACCAGGAACCGCTCACCCCTACTCATAAATGCACTTTTCAATCATCTTCCCAATATATTTGCCCTTGTGACTAGGCATCACTACAAAATTAATGATTCTTTTGCGTAATTTCTAGTATTATCAAAAAAATGTGCAATGAGACATGCATAGTTCAACTTCTAAATGGAACTCCTTGTATCGGTCATGAGTGTGACCCTAGACTTAATCTTGCTAAAGTAAGTCTTCAAACCTTTTTTTTTCCACATAGATACGACTTTATGCAATCTCTAGCTGTCGGAGAAACATTTCCAAGCGATTTTGATGATGTCGAAACTATCTTTAGTATAATGTTTACTATGGTGTATGCAGATATTTTTAGTAGAAAGGACTACGCAATATTCATTGAATGATCTAGTGGATGAAAATATGCAACAAGTCTAGGAATGGTATTTGCATAAATAGTACCAGTGGACCTAAACATAATCTGATGGCAATATTTACATTGCAGCTGCAAATATCAAGTTGTTGGTACTGTAACAACCACGAACATCTGGTGAAGTTAGTCGGGTCATTAACTAGCAGTTATGGCTGAGGATTCGCATTGTAGCATAATCCAATTGAAACTAGTAATTGAGAAGCTAGGTTATCAGATAGGTTTATTAGAGACTATAGTGATGGGACAACGGCAAAATTATTAGGTAGACTGCAAATGTTCAGGAAAAAGGATTATATGCGTGTTCTATTCTTGGGTAGTAGCTTAACGGTAACTCCAATGGCTCCTTACTTCTCCAATCTTCTTCCAATGGATAGATTGGAGATGGATATAAAAGAAGCCAAGAGGGAGAGAGAACGACACTATCTAAAGATTTGCATTCAGCTACGTTCCAAGCAAGAGGGAGAGAGAGAACGGCACTATTTAAAGATTTTCATTTAGCTGCATTCCAAGCAATATACTCTCATCCAAGTGTGTCACTAAGTTTCGTATTCGTGTTTTTTGAGTAATTGTACTCTAGATTAAGTGTATAAAAGTAAGAGTACTAGCTGGGTCTTGATAGTGTGATTTATCTTGTGATAGGACCAGTGCTTACCTGTTGTTTGGATATATTACTAGTGCAATCCAGCCTAACTTGTGACTATTAGTCTTCTGAAGAGTGGACGTAAGCTTGGGGATAAATTCGAACCATTATATATCGTTGTGTGCCACCGTTTTACTTTCTTTTACTCTCATTAGCACATAAAATGATCACGAGTTTAGAAACTTCATATTGACCCGATCTTTACTTAGCATTAACTAATTTATGCAAAAAACTGTTAAGTTCTAAAATAACATATTCACCTCGTCTAGGTTGTTGTTGACACCTAAATTTTGGCGACCAAGTTATTTATTTATTGTATAAAAATTAGGGATTAATTTTTAAGCCCTAGGAAAAATTAATTAATTGCATATCATATAATTTTAGGTACATTTATGTATTATTATTGCATTTGCATTGGGCTGGTGACGTATGGGTTTGAATTGATAGTTTTGAGCTTTAAATTGACAAGTTGGACTAAGCCCACGAAGAGAGCAAATTGACCCAAGCCTGTATCCTCGAGGAGATATTGCGAGCTCATCTTTGCAAGATTTGAAATTTGAGAAAAATCCTATTGCAATTTTGAATCTTTGGCAATATGTGATAAAATTGGTGGAGAATATTCATTTTTGCAAAGGAAATCTAGAAGAGATGTGGAAAATAAAAATAAATATTGCATTATGTTGATTTGAAGGAAATAAAGCCCTAGTCCACTCACCTACAAAAGGGTTGCTACACTACAGAAAGGGGGAGGCCAAAAAAAAATACTGAATATATGGCCACGTGTAGGTGAAGAGTCACAATTCTGAGAGAGCCCGTTCATTCATGAAAAAAGAGATGAAAGCGTGGGAGACAGAGAGAGAGAGAGAGAGAGTTTAGAGAAAAGTGAAGAGTTTGCCTTCTCCTCTCTACACATTGACAAAAGTCAAAGGGGACTCTTTCACGCAAAAGGAAAAAGAGACCCGAAGGAGGAGAGAGGAAATTCGGTCTTCTTCCTCAAGCGTCCCCTTTTTGGCCACGACCAGTGTGGTCGCCGGATTTCCTCGCTGCCTTCATGATCACCACTCCCGACGCCACTGCTTCCCACCATCCCAAACGTCGCCACTGCTGCTCCATCCCGTGATCCACGCCGCCTCCCGTTGCTGCACCGAAGCTGCTGTCTAGACATGCTACAAGCCCGACGCTCTGAGCCCCAGCAAATTCAGCAAGGCCATTCCTTTTAGCCAACAAGTTTTCAGCGTGCACTAGCCATGATGAAGCCGTCACCTCGCATCACTGCTACTCGTCCTTATCGGAGCTGCCAAACACATGATAGTAGGGGGTCACTCAATTGATACACATGGCCATTGCGATATAAAAAGAGCCGTAGCTTAGGAGAGGAAGAAGTATAAACGAATGAGGTCTTCAAGGTCTTGAGTCGGCGGTGCTTGCTGGACTTACTTTGGGATCAACGTTCTGCACTTTGGAGAGGACACACTTGAGGTCTTTGTGGAGCACTATAGACTCCTCAACTATTAAGCATATAGACATGTACGCAAGCGAAGAGACATTCGTGAGGACTGCTTCACTCGATGCCGTTGTCACGAGCGGTTTCTTTGGTCTCATCGTAACAACGATCAAGCAGTCTCACTGCCACAATCGCGAGCCTCCTTCTCGTTGCCATCAGCTCAGCGACAAACCGGTTCAGCACTTCCCGCAGTGGTCGTGCAATTTCGACGAACAACGATTCTGGTTATGCTCGTTGTGACCAGACCAACCATCGAGTGATCCCAATAGGCCCCGAGTAGTACTTCGGAGGTTCCCAAGTCGTACGTGTTGGTCTCTTTGCAGGATTAGAAGTCCGTTGTCCATCGCCAATCTAAGAAGTGCTCGTGATCTCCTCCTCTCTCTAGGCCTCAGTGCTTAGCCGTAAGCCACTGCTAGTCATCCATCGAGCCAATTTCATTGAGTTCAAATTTGGTAATATTACTTGCGAAATTAGGTAATTATCTTATCCAAATTTGATTTGGATATTTTATTGCCTAATACATGCTTTTCAATATCTTATGTGCATATTTGAATGATAAGCTCATTCCCAATTAGGATTTATTGCCTAATTTGCAACCGCACGTCAATTTTTTTATTCCATCTATAAGGCTTTAGATGGAATAATTAATCACGCGAGAATAAAATTGATATCTTGATCTTTAAGGCTTAAGATCAATTTATCGATTTTATTAGCGAAATAATCAAATTGATTAGATATTGTTTCCCAATTCGAACAATGGATAATGTCTTTGATGACCGTGAATGATTTGGTGCTTATCTTTTAATTGCTTTATTTATCCCAAAAAATACAAAAAAAGATTGCATTTGCATTTGCATGTTTCTCCTAGATAGATATGATAGAATAGTTAGATTCTTTTCTAATTATATTAGAATGCATGTTTATATAATATAATATCTTTGAATTAAATTGCATGTCGGGATAAATTTCTAAGTTAAGATAGGATTCAGATTGGTCTATTTCCTAACTTAAAATAGATAATATCTCACTTTAGTTAGGTTTTTATTTTTAGCAATTTTTAATTACGAATTTTTATAAAAAAAATACAAAAATATCATGTGCATGTCATATATAATTAGGTTTATGAAATGTATGTCATTTAGTGATTGTTGCTAGATCCATTTAATTAGAAATTGTCTGTCATTAGAATTAGGTCATTTGGTTAAATTGCATTGCACATAGATTATATTTTATTAAACAAGACAAAATCCTAAAAATTTGGAGTGACTGCGTGTTAATTAGAAATCATATCTAAGGTTGTTGTTGTGAATTCTGATATAACATTGCAGATGCTTTCGATGCCATGAGGTAAGTCTTGCAATTTATTCACGGCTTTTTCTAGGTGTTGAATTGGTGGTTTGCACATCCGCATGATCACCTCACATATTAAGGAGGTAAATTAAAATCAATTCAAGTTGCCTACAAAACATTTTTTTCAAAATAAAAGAGAAATGTACTGAAAGGGCGTTAGAGAAATCTAACGTAATCAAGTCCCCGAACTCACAATCTCTGGTTTGTAGGAGTAAAGTAAATATCCTGTTACTTTGCTTGGGTTTCTAATCGACCCACCAAAAATAGATTAGTGACGACTTCTAATTAAAAATCATTTGCATGTTAATAACTTGAACCTAAGTCACGAATTGGTATGGGACTTGGGAGAGCTCGCGCTAAGTTTAGGCTTAGTAATTCATTAGCCAAACACTAGGTGGTGCACCCGAAATTTAGGTCGAGACAGTTGTATTGTTAGCCCTTAACATTAGTCATTGAAAATTGGGAGATGTGATTGAAGAAATGTTGTAACTGATTAATAAAATCACTGAATCATCGAAAAAATGTTGTTAATCTATTATGATCATCCAAACAAGCATTTATCTACAATGATCCTGATTGAATTTCCATGTTGATAAGACATTAACACTACCAATTGAGAATGCCCCATTGTCATTTGAGTCATATCTACTTCATGTGCGGCAAACAATTTTTGCCTATCATCCATATTGTAAGGATACTTATTGCATCTTTTTAAGTGCTTTAGCATAGCAGAAGTACCGTTATCAATGTAGTATGTATACTTGGCCCTACAACAAATGCAAAACACCTCAGTTTTCCCATTATCAATTTTTGCTTTATTCTAGGGAGTCAATTATCAAATTCATAGCATTATTGGATTTGTTCACTTTCAATGACATTTATATAGATCACCTGAATTAAGCAAAACATAGATTAAAGCCATCAAATCGGAACACCTACCCAATTCAGTTTTTCGTCAAACTTTGAGATGGATTCCTTGTGCAAATTAGGACAACTACTAGAAATCCACTCAAACAAGCACACTTTCATGAGTTTGATAAAATTATTTTTCCAAGTGTCCACGGGACAAGACATATATCCAAAGTACAAAAAGACCAAGGCCAGAAATGCATCATCACAAACAAGTCTTGACATTTACCATTGGAAAAAAAAGAAAAAAAGAGAGAGGTTGTTTTCAAATAGAGGCAAACAACTTGCATAACACTACTAGAGAAGAAAATAACTACAAATAGCACAAAGATGAATTCTTTAAAAAGTAAAACACTGAAATAAAGAAGTTCATGAATTAGCACAATGCTTGTAATCTAAGCACTAAATTTGAGGTCTGATGTAATACTAAGTATCGGCTCATAAAGTCGATCGAAGTCTCTAATCTATGCAAATCTCCATCCACAAATCCCGTCATTGCTCTTGGATAGCAAATAAGGTAATGTGAAGATTAAGAGAGGCACAGAAGGACGGGACCAGAACGATGCAAACCGGAAGCCAAAACATCGATCTACATCTTAGCGATAAAAATGAAGCATTCACATATTGGAGTTAGGTATGATTCACATTGTATGACCATATTCAGGGAAATAAACTATTGTAATCTAAGAAAAAGCAAAGATAACAGAAAGTCAGCAATCCAAAGAAGAGAAAAAAAATATTGATTACAAGATTACAACAATGGTGGATTGCGAAAAAATTATTGGAAAAGGACGTTTCAGATTGAGAGCTGAGTGAGAGTCGAGTCGTGGAAAGAGTGAAAAGCAAAAGAGTGAAGAGCGTTGATTTCGAGTGAGGTGTGAGGCGAGAGGGAAAGACAGGATTAGAAAAGATTTGAAGGAGAGATTTGATTAAGGTTTGCTTTTTTAAAGAAAATAAAATAAAAATGTTTAGCTGGTTTGGCTTGGTAGGTTTGGTTTCCACCTTGGAACTGGGAATCAGATTGATTGAACATCGGCACCCCTTAGAATTGCCTAGAACTGGCCGATTCAGTCAATTTCTGGTTTAGATAGTTCATCTTACTTACCCTTAGTATATGGCCCTTCAAATGTATCGACCAAAATGGCCAAGATCTTTTTATTATTTTGGCATGCTCCTCTCTTCTATATACATGTGTGTGTGGTGTTCACAGGATCCGAAACTTATACCTAGTAATCTTTGGTAGACTTGTCGAATGGGTAGGGTGGGTTGGGTCAGGTTGAAAACAGTCCAACCCAAATTGATAGATTCAACCCATTTTCAAATCAATTACAAACTTATCGATTCATGCTCAATCCATTCTCATATTGCTATGACACTTTTGTTTTTAACTCAACTTAGAAAAACCCATACTAAATTGAGGTAAGAGCACGGAATAAGTGAGCACGAGATTAAATAAGGGTGAGAGAGAGCAAAGAAAGAGTTATAGAGGTGACTTGAGTCTAAGTAACGTATGAACTCATTTAAATTCCATGTTAGTTTGGGCTTCACCTATGATGCCCTAGGCACGACACCTTCATTACGACTCGTTTCTTTTCTTATTTTTCTTATAAGCATGTAGAAGCATGCCAAGAACACCATCACAACACAAAGATATATCAAATACTCATATAATTTGTCGTTGGCTTTTCATATGGTGGGCATTATAATGGCTCTTTTAGATTACATCACATACTTATACTGGGGATAAGTTAGGGGATCCTATCAATCGCTACCAAAATTGGTTCCCTTCATCCTCCGTGGTCATGGGAGAGGCCTCCATTGTTGGATCTTGATGGGCCGTTGAAGCCCCAGAGTGGCCCACAAGATCCTCGTCTATTATGACAAACTAGGTAGAATAGCGATGGGGAGCCATTTTGCTAATCCCGACTTTAATCCAAATAGTTGAGTCATACTTACGAAAAGTTACTTCATGCTTTGCATCCATCACGTTGTGAATGGAAAATTCTATGCTCATTAGGACTCTGAACATATAGGGAGGAAGGCCGTGTGCAACCATATCTACACGTTTATGAAAGAGAAAAGTGAGACAAACTCAGTATGTAAAATCACTAGCGTGATAGTAAGGGATCGGTTTACCCTCTAACTTGGCACGAAGACGTGTGAGATGGACATAGATCGCCATTATGTATCGATGACAGATCAATAGCAAAGTTAAAGCGACTATTCAACTGCATGCGTGTTAAGAATATGTCTTACCATGCAACTATATAAGAAACATGAACACGTGCAAGGTTTCTTTCATCATTGTCCATCCTATCATCAAATGGCGCATCTTGGCTCAACTGAAACATTGCACACTATGGCATCTTGAAAACATCCAACTCAAGATTCTCTCGATTTAACCAGGGCATGGCCCTCTTTGGTGGCATCCCAAAACTCTCTCTGGGACATCTTGTTGTCAAGAGGCATTTTGGCTCAATCGAGGCATCGACACCACTGTGGAGTGATGCTGAATCTTATCTTTTGTTAAGTGTTAATGTGAATGAAATCTTCATAACAATTCCCGCATTCACCAGTTTTTACTCTTTAACTTAGCCAACATACACATGGCTTGAAGGCGTGATATGCAACAAGTGTCGTGATACACATGCAACTATGACACGACCGGGTAGTGACGCATGGCTTGTGACCAAGATCGGTTCACGGCTGGCTGGTACGCAATTTGCCTGTGGCCCAGGACATGTAGTGACTTGTATACACTGAAACATTATCAAACCAAAAACTCAAGCAAACAACAAGTTTCAAACAACAAACAGACCACCAGACTTAGTTATAAGGATTTCAATTACACTTTACGGTCGGTGGCAAGATGGGCGAGCAGGCGAACGGCCGAGGTGAGGGGAAAAGGCGAGCAGCCACAGAGAGAGAGAGAGAGAGAGAGAGAGAGAGAGAGAGAGATGTTGGTGAGTGGTGGTGGAAAATGAAGGGAAAGGGCCTATTTGTACCCATTCTTGTAATAATGACCCTCATTAATGTATGTCAAGTGATCTAATGAAATTTTTACACATTTCCTAGCTAATGGCAAGAGGTGGCACTCTAACTTGCTTATGTGTTTATCTAGGCTCACAATGACATTATTTACTTGGCCAATAGTTTCCCAAGTGGTTTTAACATTTAAGAGCCTAAGATTTGATAATTATGAGTCTTAGATTATACTAACAAGGCCTAGGCATAAGTGGTCCCATAAGCTTGGTTTACTTGGCTAGTCTAAGTGAAGATGTGGCGTGTCTAGATTCTTCAGGTGGTAATCGTTAGTTGGTCATTAAATGAAAGGGAGTTAGCTAGCCTAGAGAGAAGAGGTGGCTAACCTAGGTGGATATGTGTCCTTTGGGGGTGGCCATCATTGGCTAGTTTCATAAAATTGAGGGTTATGTGGTCCAATGATATGGGCTCACTTGGTTAGGCTCAGGGGAGAGTGTGGCATGTGTAAGTGATGAGGTGTGGTTTTAGTATAATCATTGTAGGATGAATGAGTAGCCACCTTGAAAGAGCATTTCTCCCAATGTCAAGTAGCCCTATGAGTCATCTTTGTAATTATGGCTTAAAGATTTGGGCATAATGGCATGATATTTGCATCACTATTCACTTGCCAAATAAGATTGTGAATAAGTTCCATCATTAATATTTGACTCATGATTGAGGCTTGGATGTGGGAGATGAAGTAAGCACTTGACTTTAGCACCAATGTCATTGGGCAAGGTCACTTGCGATGACCCATGGCCGGATGTGCATCCCCATGGTCGAGGGTCATGTGTGGGCTCATGGCTAGGCCCGTCGAGCCAAATTCTTGGATGTCACATCATCATTCTAAACCCCACTTGTAGAATTAAACTAACTCATATAACAATCTAGCACATCAAATATGAGTAAAAAATAGGTGTATTTTTGACGGCCTACTTTTCAACCCACCTTCCAATCCCTTTTTAGACAGGGCCACATGCCTAATGGTTGCCAAGATCTTTTGTTAATAGTATCATTTAAGCACTCTAAATTCCGCATGTGCTAATAACTAGCAATATCACATTAGCAATATAAATAAAAGGTTGGCAGGGGTAAAAACGCTAGCAATCCTTTCCAGGTGCTATCTTTAGAGTCCCAAACTTGTCATGAAACGTTAGGTAGGTTGGCAAGTTTTTCTATCGCAACCCGACTAGGATGTTAACAGTTAAAAAGTCTCTTTACATAATAATAACCTTTTTTGGCAAAAATTGCTCTTTTGATCAATATATCCAATACTCTAAGAGGGGTTGATAATTTCATCTATCATGAAAGACCATTTGACAACCCATTTTACTTAGGGTCTTGTTAACAAATATTAATATCTTAATAGTACTTAATAAGAACCTAAAGATAGAAAAAACAATTTTTACTACTCATTAGAGTAAATTGAAAATTGAATAAAAGCCTCTTCCTAACATGTCATAATTAAAAACTCATTATACAAAAGCATTAATACTTCTTATGAAGTGTTTAACAGGATCCTTTTTATTTAGTCCATTATTCATTACACACTTCGAAGATTAAAAAGAAAAAAGAGGAAAAAGGAAAGAGAACCACTTTCATCCATTACATTGAAGTACTAACTGATAACCAATACAGCAAGGAAGGTATTCATAAAAAAAAGCTCCGGTCATATTATCCCCTTCCCTCCACTTAGAGGCCCTCGTAGAGATGAAGCGGCAGGCGTGGCTGCAGCGCAACTCGGAGCGGGTTCACCTTGGGCAGGGCAATGCCGGGCCCTTCCTCCATGTCCACCCTTGCCCCCTCGGCCAGTGTCACCTCGAATCCTTGAATTATCCGGGCCAGCGTGAATTCAACCACCTGCAATTTGTACTTGCGTATCAAAGTCGAGTTTATGCATTCAAGTTAGACTTGAACGTCGGTTCTACGAGTCATTGAGTCCCATCAGACATATGCTCAAGCCGATAAGACACAACGCACGATACGGTGAACCTGTGTAAGTAGTTTCTTTCTTGGTTTTGAGCTTGTCGGCATGGGCCAGGCCCAGTTCAAATTGTAACTCGATCAGTATATTTGAAACATAGATGGGCTGGATCAAGGACATTTAGGTCATGTGCCTGACCCGACCCAGCCCGACTATTGATGTAAGTCCAATTCTAGTCAATCGTGTGATTACCGAAAAGAACGGTCTTGGAGAATAATAAGTTGTCGTGAGCTATAATTTTTGAAAGGGTACACAATAATTTGTAATTATTTATTATTTCATTTTTTTTTATTTAGAATATACAGTTATTCTCACGATATATCCTCCAATCATTTCTCTTATCAAAACATTATAATTTTTAACGAACTCAGTTTGTCCTTTTATAAAAGCGTGAGGATCATGCCAGAAGCGGCCCTTACCTGCAACCCCAGTGTGGCCCCCGGGCAAGACCTCCTGCCCGAACTGAACGGAATAAACTCGAAGTTCTTAGCTCTCAGGTCTACTTCCTTGTGCTCCTCCAAGAATCGCTCCGGCAGGAACGCGTCAGGCTCCGGCCAGACCCGAGGATCTCTTTGTAACTTCCAAATGTTGATGAGCACTCGAGTGCCCTTACGAACCTGACAGCCGCTGATGTGACAGTCCTCCATGGCTTCTCTGATCCCCGTCAAAGGAGCTGGAGGGTATAAGCGGAGGGTCTCTTTGACAATGGCTTGGACGTATTTGAGATTGCTAACGTCGGACTCCTGGACCCATTTTTCTCGTCCGATGACGGTGTCGAGCTCCTGCTGGGCGGATTTGAGAGCGGCTGGGTGGTTGAGGAGGAGCGAGAGTGCCCATGTCATTGTGATGGATGTGCTCTCTGTCCCAGTTAGTATCAGGATCTGCACAGAGAGAGAGAGAGAGAGAGAGAGAGAGAGAGAGAGGTGTCATGATGGAGAAGTGAACTGAGAAGCATATATAGATGCGATCGTAAATCTTCAATGGATGTTTGACAAGCAGATTCAGGAATAAATCAGTTAACAACATTTCGTCTACATGACTGATAAAATCTAAGAAAGTAAAGTTATTTTCAGTATATGGAGAATCAAACAAATAAATTTTTCATGAAGAGTGCCGAAGTTGAAGACATCTTCTTCCTTAGGCAAGGTCCAGAAAAGTTTTTTCAGG
The DNA here is from genome assembly GCA_014182715.1 of Eucalyptus cloeziana. Taxonomy (NCBI): domain Eukaryota; kingdom Viridiplantae; phylum Streptophyta; class Magnoliopsida; order Myrtales; family Myrtaceae; genus Eucalyptus; species Eucalyptus cloeziana. The sequence goes on along the minus strand of CM024644.1, from coordinate 24,937,465 downwards.
TTGAAAGGAGCGACTGTAGACTTTTAAATCAGGTGTGGCTGCATCAAGCAAATATATATTCGTTCATGCGGCATAATCTCAAACTTAATAGACAATGATGATAATGGAACGCAGAATTTGTTACCAAAGCTGTGGCTTTGATTATGTCCTTACGCTCGTGGCCTAACACCACATCGTCTTCGGGCAGGCTCTCCAACAGAAGGTCCATGAAATCGGCGTCACCGCCATCAACATGGATCCCTTTGTTTGACCTCTTCTCAAGGTGCTGTCGCAGCCACTTCTCGAGCACGGAGTCTAGCTCACGGCCCGTCTCTTTCATGGACCTCACGTGCCCCTGAAAATCAAGCCACTCCAGCCACGGAATCGCGTCCGAGAGCACGAACACCCCGCAAAGATACAAGGCCTTGTTGATCGCTTTCTTGAACCTCCACGCGTCTGACCCGACCTCCTCGAACTCCTCGTCCTTGTACCTGTTCCCGGTTATTATCCTCAGGTTCATGTTGAACGTCATGTGCTCCAACTTCTCGCCGATCGCCACTCCGCTGCTGGCGGGTTGATGCCACAGCTCTTTAGTGAGGGCGTCGACCTCAGAGCTCCTAACCGGGCGCAGCGCCTGGAGGCGCTGGCTCGAGAAGAGCTCGAGGGTGGCGATCTTGCGGACGAGGCGGAGGTAGGGGCCGTAGGGGGCGAGCCCGAGCACGGCACTGTTGTAGCCCATGTGCCGGCCAGCCGCGATGTCTGGCCTGGAGGCGAGCGCGCGGTCGTTCGCGGTGAGGCACTCCCTGGCGGCCTCCCGGCTGCTCAGGACAACCACACGGTGGACGCCAAGCTGGAGCGAGAACACCGGCCCAAGCGCATCGGCCATTGCCCCAAGCTTCCGAAAGGCCGGCCCCGGGCCCCAGAGGAGGTGGAGGTGGCCTACCAGAGGCCATGCCCCGGGCAGTTCCAGGGTTCGGCTTCCGGTGGCCGTTTTGTTGCCGGATTTGATAAGTTTGTTAACGATGCGGAGCGCTAGAAGGGAAAAAACTATAGCCAAAACGACATGCATTTCGGCAGGGATGTCCATGGGATGCAAGAATCGATTGTGGAATGGTGCGATTTGCTTGTAACAATCTATGTTTAATGCACTTGCATGCATGCCTATTTATCTACTCCAGTGACAGATTTTTGGGAAATGAGAAGCTCAATAATTTTCTCAAGGAAACGGCTTGACCTGTTTAACCGGTTTTATTGACAAAATTAAAATTGGAAACTCTTGTTTGGTGGGATTTCCTCAAATCCCACTAGGTTAGATTCTATAAATATGAAGAAAGAAAATCAACATAAGGAAATAAATAATTTTATAGCAAATTGAATACCACTATATAGATAATTACAAGTTAAAAAAAAAATTATAACTACATGAAAATAATTCGTTAATGTCATTAAAAATATTTATTAAATTTCAAAAATGATTATTAATTAGCCCATCATTGACAAGTTTATATTTGCGAAAAAAATGAATAATCACGAGTAGAAATATACTATCAATTTTTCTCATAAATCACGGGTAATTAAGAGAGAAGTCTTTGACGTGGCATGTTTCGGAGGCCAATGATGAGAGATTGATGATATTGCAGAGAAGAAATGACAATAATGACAAGAGTAGGAGAATATTCCTGTTTCCATCTCTCGGAAACTTACATTTGGGGCCACATAACCACCGTTAGATGATTTAGGTAACTATACCGTTATGATACCACCCTCCTACCAGGGAGAATCCAAAAAAACTTCTGCCAGATAAGGTTAAGTTATGAATAGATTATGTATCACATGTTGTCATGGCAAGAAAAAATGGGTGAACAATTTTCCTTTGATTAAGATGGATCGTATGACTTGTCAGCCATCGCAACGAGAGCAAATTTGTTAGATAGTAAGTAAGAAAAGACCATTGACCACAAAAAGGAAGACAGAATGAAAAAAAAAAAAAAAAAGAAAAGAAAATAAAAAAAATGCCACCCAAAGGAAGAGATCTTGCGATTCAATTGTAGGATGGGATTGAAGGTGACGAATATCGGGATATTCGAAAATAAAACAAAAAGTTCGCCCTTAAGAGTGGGTAAAACATTTTCGACCAGCAAATTGAAAGTTTAGAAAAATACAAAAAAAAAAAAAACCCTCATTTTTAATTTTAACACATTTCTAAATAAATCTCATATTAAAAAGAGCAAATAGTCGTTTATTGTAAACTCATTTTAACATTTTGCTAAGGGTTTGAGCGATTCGGTTTGTAATTGGTTGTGATTGTTGGGTGGGGTATTCTTGGAAAACAAAAATCAACATTTTTATAATAGGGACACAAGGATAACTAATGAGAACAAGAAAAGTGATATCCAAAGTTAAAGTCAGGTACATATATAATAATTTCAAAAAAAGACATATGTAAGTGGTTATTAGGTAAAATACGAGATGTGTCTTTTAATTTTTTTGAAAAGTTTATATGTATATATTGAGATCTAGAAATTGAAATTGCATTTTCATTATCACAAGCTTAGCATGGTAGTTTAGAAAAGATTAAATGCACCCGAGAAAAGTCCCTGAAAGTGGGTGTCGATTGGCTCATCTAGCAATTATATATATCTTATGTTAGAATCGAAAGAATGCTCGCTTGCATACTCGTCACGTGGAACCTAAATTTTTCTTTGTAATTGTCATTTGTGCATGCCATATGGTGTAATTGTGCCATGTGGTCCATATTTATGCAATTATCATTAGTTTGGTAATTTGTCATCTCCAAACGTCCATCACTAATTCAATGATCCAAGAATGAAAAATTAGAAAGTATCTTCAAATGTATTTGATCAATAAAATATATAAAATAAAATATCTTGAAAAATACCCTCTTATCTTTCCCAAGCATCCATCTCTTTCTATTTATCTTATTGGTTTTAAATTGAAAAGAACAAAGATAGATAAAGAAGTTCAAATATATGAGTTAATGCATTTAATTTGAAATTAAGTCAGAAAGAGAAATCTATCGTACTAAATAAATAATACTCATAATTTGAAGTATAGCTTTGTTAACTACACGAACTAGTGCAATATTTATCCATTTAATTCAAAAGTAGATAAAATTAATTTGAACAATAACTTATTTTTATTGTTTGAATAAACTTCACTCGATATTCACAAAATTCAAATCACAACAAATAGATAAAAATTGCAACTTAATTTGAAACATGTGTGTTTACGTTTTATTTGGTGTTATTTCCTTCTTTAAAAGCTCACTTATGTTAAATTCCACTTATTTAATATATGGCTTACCCATGAATTCTTAATCTGGAATTGACATAAATGACATGCACTTAAGTGCTCACATCTTTTTAACATGTCTAGATAAAAATACTAACTTTTGCAGTGAAACTGCTTGAAATGAATTAATAACCCAAACATAGTACACAATCACGGTCACCATCACGAGCCTCGTCCAATGAATTAATAACCCAAACGTGATACACAATCACGGTCACCATCACGAGCCTCGTCCAATGAATTAATAACCCAAACGTGATACACGATCACGGTCACCATCAGAAGCCTCGTCCGCCTAATATTCACTCAATCAATCTTGGAGCACGGCTGGAAGGAAACAAGAGAACCCGGGCTCACCCTGCGGTACGAAGTGACGCAGAAAAAACCTCCACCACAATCTCCACAACATCGGCAGAAGGACTTGGGAATTCAATGATGTGAGAAGATATGGCTACGAAGCTTCATGATTCAAGCCACAGGAGTGGAGGGGAAACGGGCAATTATCAGAGATTGAATCATACCATCTTGTCCTTAAATAGATGAATATTGAAACGAATCTAATGTGTGTTTTGGGTGAGTACTGTCATGACCTACCTTTGCCGCCTCCCATGAATAGATTTAGAGGCAGTAGCTCAAAAGATGATCTTAATGATTTATTAAAAAGAGTGCTCGAACGCATTATCTTTTCTATTGCCCTAAAGAAGGTTCATCGATCAAGAGCATAGACTTTCTCAAGTGCATACGTCTTAAATTCTTAACAACCTAAATATATTTTTTAGGAGCTACCACTAGCCTCTTAGGGTTGGCTAGAAATCAATTGAGACTTGGGAGTGTTGTCTCAATCCTTTTGTAACTAGAGATTCTAGATTTGGGGACTTGATTAACTTTATTTGAAACCACTTTATAAATCCTAGAACTATCTAATACCACTTTATAGTCCATTAGGTGTTCTAGGTGTTCATTGATAAAGATTAGTGATAATTAACCCTCACTTGCATTCAGAGAGTGGAATACTAACTCACTAATCACTAGTTAAAGCTAATCAAACCCGTGGATACATGCATTGATACTCGTAATTAGGCCTAACATTCATTTAATCAAGCACATGCAAACTCAATTAAACAAGCAGTTAGGCCAACTGAACTTGGGAATCAAGAAAACAATTAATTGATCAGACCAAGCGGCTTAAGTTTTATCAAATAAATAACACCAAATACACTACCATTAATTAATCGGACCATCCACAAATTCGCATTCACTGTGTAGTTAGTGGAGAAAAACACCAACAATGGCTCAACCAACACGTCAGAGAGAACTGGAATGTCTGTCAGAGTAATATACAAATTGCCTAATGAAACACAACATTTAAGGCACACTACACAAAGGAGCGTTGCACAATCAGAGATATCTTGATAAAATCGATGAACATGCTCAGGGGATTGGTGAAGGATGAGGTAATATTGATGAACAAATGCAGTGCGAACCTATACAATATGAAAGATAACTCAGGGAAGAAAAAGCGGGGCGAAATCATAGAAGAAATGATACCCAAGTGTAATTCCCATTTTACACTCACCATAATACATACAACGTCAGCTGACGGAGAGGGTGCTCCAGCAGGGGCTTGCTGCACCGCCATTAACACTTGATCAGCAGGAAGCAATCACAACACTAAAACGAAAAACCAAATGTTACATGAAAAAAGAAAAAGATTTAAGAGATATCTTAACGCAATACAACTCTATGATATCCTCAAATACAATCGTCTTTTTTAACACGTCTACAAAAGAAGATTAATTTTTATGGTAAAACTTCCTGAATCAAATCAATAACCCGAAAGTGACATACCATCGCGATCACGATTCTCATCCGTCCAATATTCACTCAATCAATCCTTTGGAAAGGAGCTGATGGAGACTGGAAAGGACTAAAACGGCAAATCAAAGAACCCCAAGTTATGGACTCAATTTCACGTGAAATACTATATTGGAGCATAGCTAGGAGAAACGAAAGAACCTGGGCCACGCTACCGTACGATGTAATGTAGAAAAAACCTTCCCCCACAAGCTCCACAAACATCAACGTCCGAGCTTGGACGAGATGCGTTGGAGACGGAGACCACACGGGTCGGGGCAAAACATTGGTTAGGCACTTCCCGTGAGCCTCGGGATCGGCTGAGTCGCTTCAGGCCAGTAGACGGGAGCCGGTCTGATTTGCAATTCGGCAGAAGGCCTTGGGAATACAATGATGTGATAAGATATAGCTAGTAGCTACGAAGCTTCATGATTCAAGCCACCGGAGTGGAAGGAAAACGGGCATTTATGAGAGACTGAACTATACCGTCTCATCATTGAATTAATGTTGAATCTGACATGCGTTGCAGGCGAATGTTATTGCCACCTACCCTTTGAGGGGCTGCCGTTCAGAGATAATTGTTCAAGAGACGATTCCACGGGTTCATTGAAAAGACGGCTTGAACACGTCATCTTTTCCATTGCCCTAAAGAAGGTTCATCCCAAATAAGGGAAATGCTTGCATGACCGGTCACAACACAGCCGCAAATTCATTTTGTGGAAACCGGTGGACTTCTTAAACTGGTTTCAATTTTTGACTCTGTTTCATTTTTGTTTTTGTTTTTTTACTTATATATTTCCTTATTACAAACTTAAATGTAGAAACGAAAATCAAAAGAGAGCCTACTAAATCTATGTTTTTAAATGTTATTACTTTGATTTGTTCTTTACATAAGACAAGAAAATCATTCTTGTTTTATGCATAACTGATATCATTGGTCATAATTTTAGGTCACTGAAGATTTCTTTTATAGCAATTTGATTCGAGCTAAAAAATTGAGGAGCTATTTCATTGCACATTAATTTCGTTATTAATTGTAAAGTTAATGTTTCAAGTGTTTTTTTTAATCTTTTAAATTTAATAAATCTTTATGATGACATTAATATTTCTTTTTAATAAGTGATATTTTTTTCTAATTATAATTATTTAGATTTTTGTATTTAATTTATTTTCTCTTTATTCATATTCAAGAACATTAATTCGGTGGTTCCCTTCTGATTTTTGTCTCGAAGAAAAAAAAAGAAAAGGAAACAGAGTCTAAAATTGAAACCAGTTTAAGAAGTCTACCGGTTTCCACAAAATAAATTTGTGGCTCTCCTATGACCGTTCCACTGTCATTTGGCAATGGACAGTCATCCTAGCAGCGCCTCCCAAATAATTACGTCGATGAGATTTCTCTTAAATTCTTAACGACCTAAATATTTTTACTAGGAGCTACTACTGGCCTTTTGGGATCGGCTAGAAACCGATTGAGACTTGGGAGTATTATCCCAATTCCTATGTAACCAAAGATTTTAGATTTGGGGATTTGATTACACTAATATTACTAATAACACATTTTCAGTACCTAACTAGTCGATTGTTTAATTTAAGTGCTCAAACACTCTTGATTTTGCCAATTATGATCTAATGGTCTTTCAAAGTCGTTAAGTGTACATACAATTGTTTTTGCAGGATTATTTTGATCAAAGTTTAAACTAGATCTAGCCTAATTTAGAAAAGAAATTAACACCCGATTTATTAAAAAGTGGTGTGAAAAGTAGGCACTCAAGCTATTGAAATATAGTGTGGTAAATAAATACTCAAGTACTTGAAAACTTCTAAGTAAATTATGCTCGTCGAGCAAATCACGTAACATGGACTTATTATTAAGCTTTAGTATAGTAACCCCAATGAGCTTGGTGTAACGACTCGGGCCCACTGTGTAATATTGTCCATTTTGGACATTGAGTCCTCACGGTTTTAAAATGCGTCACATAGATTGAAAGGGCCCCAAGCCTTTATAAACAATCCTTATGTTGGATGCAAATTACGCAATCCCAAGATCTCCATAACCAGAACAAGAACATGTATAATTGAGTAGAAAGATTAACGCACCTGTTTTGGGATTCATCGTTTTTTAAAGCGGAAGCGGAAACACAATGTTCCATGCACAAGTCCTTCTTCTCTATTACCCTCCGTATCACTGGTTTAATGAGGTGGCGCCCCTTCACGTTTATTGTTAGGTAAACGCTCCTTAGGTGATGATACATATGAGAATTAAGGTTAGAGGAGAGACTTGAGCACTATTTATAGAGTTTTCAGCTAGGCCCCCTCATTACGGGCCAGGCTCAACTCGGCCCACACTAGCCAGCCCCATATTAGACTAATTAAGAAACCTTCTATCTTACCTTAGACCAATTTCCGTAAAACGGTAACCGTAAAACGGTAAATTACAATATCAATTAATGTAGTCTACATTAGGAAAACTCTTACATTCTCCCACTTGGACTATATTAATTGAAATCGTATTGTATGTGTGCACATCGGTCTGGAGATAATTCTTAATAGTCAATCCTATCCCATAAAGTTTCAAATACCGAATCATGGTGGTAACTGCATATATACACACATAGCCTTCCATGGTCACGAATATTCTCGACTCTATTGATATGGATCTAATATGGTAGCGTGTCAAATGGACAACATCTCTCATAGAGAGATCCCATTTGTCAGTCACTATTTTCTTACCTTAAGCGTCACAAAAAACTTGTGCCACTAGAAAATGTTCATTATCTTATTTTAAGCGTCACAAAAAACTTGTGCCACCAGAGAATATCTTTATGGTTCCATGAATTCACATATGTCTTGTCCTTACGGTTAACCATTCTTTATGTATAACAAGACATATGGATAAAGCTAATAACCGAATGCCCCTAGCCTTTACTCATGGTTTATACAGTATCTTGAGACTTTATCAATATGTATTCAACATAATAACAACACATTCAAAAATATTTTATTGAATGCAAAAGTTGATAGATATCAAACCGTTACAAAATGTAACGAACACAGATGTAAACTTTATTAGAGTAAAGCCAAAATAGCTCCCATTAAACAACAGTATCTCAAGATACTCCTAGGCCCATGCTAATGACATGTTGCTCAAATACACATGTAAGGTGAGCGTTTACCACCGAAGTCCCTACCTGGCTCAAAGATGGCGGCCGGAAGGCAAGCTCGAAGCAAATTGAACTAGAGCCGACCATCTTGCGAAGTCTTTGGACTGAGATTCTCGGGATGAAGAGTGGGACACAAACTGAGCGACTAGAGAAACTCAGCAGAAATGTGAAGAATTAGGAGAGGAAGGACGCCAGAGTGAAGGCGTCGGGACGGCGATGGTGGAAGTGGCCAATTAAGCAAGTGCGAAGGATTTAGGAGTTCGCGAGCATCCATTGAAGAAAATCGCCCGCTCCCCCCTCCTCTCTTTCTTCCTTTGCCTTTTTTCTCTTGACTCTGCCCCGTCTCTATTGTGTGTCACAGGCCACTCTTCTCTCTCACTCTTGTATTGTTCAGAACAATGCCCAGATCTCTCCCTCTTCTCTCTTGGTTTGCTCCTCTTCAGCTCTCTATTTTCTCTCGCTTCCTTAATGGAATGATGCCCTCCTTTTTTCTCTCCATCAATGCCTTCTGCATTTTATTCGCAACCTCTACTTCGCTCTCCCACTTGCTAAATTGTTGTGGTTCTTAGGAGAAAATATTTAGCGGTATCAAAGTGCCACATTATTTGTGGACATGGCCCGTATTTATCTAATTGATTTTCATGATTTGACACATGACAAATCATTGTAATAAAAAAAAAGACCTAGAAAAAAATTGAAGATGGGAATAATCAATGCACAACAGCTTTATTAAAAAATTTGAAATGATTGCTCAGCTTTCTCTCCTTCTTCAACCTAAAAAGAGAATGACAAAAACCGCAACTTTGTTCTCTCCTCGTTTGAACGCTCCTTCCCCAACTCCACCTTCATCCTCTTGCTCTCACCTCTCCATTCCTCTCCTTAACGTCTTCTCGCCAAGGCTTGGACCCACCCTGCCCAAAGACCCCCCATCTCGCACTCGCTCTCGAAGAAACCGTCGCCCAATTGTGGCAACTACCTTCTCGAGGAAATGATCCTCCTTGATGGCTGCAACTACGAGCCCTAATTCATCGTCATGGAGTTCCCCACCGACCGCAAACCTTTTGACGAAAGATGATCAATGCTTATGTCAAAACCCTAGCCTTCGCTCTTGCAAGGTACAAAGTAGAAGAAATGCTATTGTTTGTTTGTTTGTTTTTTTTTTTTTTTTTTTTTAATTTCTGGACCTAGTTCAAGATGAATGTGTTCACTTTGTTTGTTGATTTGTTTTTTGGTGCTGATTTGGATGCATTCGAAGTTTCAACGAGGAGTCTCAGTTGGTCATTGATGCTACGGTGGTGAGGACCGAAAGAAACGTGACTGTGGTTGAGGTTAGTGCAAATTGAAAAAAAATTGAGAAGCTTGCCTTCACGACTCGAGCTACCTTTTTAAATATGCCCCTTGCCAAGTTTTGAGAATCTGAAGTGAAATTATAGGCAAAATCTATGTATGTAACAAGAATAATGGTATTCATAATCTTTATTAAGCACATTAAGACATGAATCCAGCATGACTTAGAGAACACCAAGTAATCCTATTCAACCAAGATGAAGCATTGATCATATTCAAGCCAAGATGATCTGACACCAAGGTAACGTAACACCCATCCTCAATTATTGAATTAATTTTTTGAAATCTCCAACTAGAGCATGACTTAAAAATGACCACTAAACCTATGACCAAACTAACCAAAATCTCCAAGCTAAAAAAAGAACACTAGCATCCAAAAATCATATAAACATCATAATCACCTATTACTTTGTAAGGGAGCTCCTCGGAGATCAAGCATCGTGTAGTATTTTATTAATACGTCCATGATGGGATGTGATTAGAACGCACCGTTTCGTCTTGATAAATTATCATGGAAAGACACCCTTTGAAAGGGTATGAGGGAGTTGTATAAAAATCTTCTAAAGATAACCGTTGGCACGGTTGGCAGAACGTACGATGAGAAAGAAATTGTTCTCATTTTCTTGTCCCATTTCCATCAAAGAAAAAGAAGGCATTCCATTTCTCCTTTACGAAAACAATTGGTATTTACGTTGTAAAAATTGGATGTTTTCCTCGTGATTGCATTCAGACCAACGTGAAGTAATATTGTTCGTCATTCATCCGCAATTCAACGATCGTTCCGGGGTAAATTGTTCATCGCGTATCAGAAAGAGGTAAGTCATCTTCTGCTGCTTTCTTTTGACGCATCGGAGTGCAGTAAAATGAGTCATGCAAACCGAGTAAGCCTTCTTCTTTGACTCCTCACTGAAACCTTAAATGTGTCCAAATCAAACCAAGAAACAAATAAACAAACTAAACTCATTCAACTTGAACTTGGACCATAAATTAAAAGAAAAAAAAATAGCATCTCTTTTTCTCTTTACCTAGCAAAGACAGAGGCTAGGGTTTTGCCGTAAGCGTCGATCATCTTTTTTCAGAGGGCTTACAGTCAATGGAGAACTCTATGATGATGAACCAGTGCTCGTCGTTGTAGCCATTAAGGTGAATCATCTCCATGGGAAGGCAGTTGCTCCCCTTGGGCGACAAGTCCTTTAGGAGTGAGTAGCAAGATTGGGGGTCATTCACACCCTGAATCTTATAGGGATAGGACTAATGACATGATTGTCCTTTTACCCAAAGGACACAACCTCAAACTATATCCAAATAAACTCCTAAAAGTACCCACAGTAGTGCTCTTGTACTATTGACCACAAACTAAGGAACCTATAAAGATTGGGAATGAATGGGATGAGCAATCACAGTTCAACGAGTAGTGCATATCTCTTCTAAGCATATCAATCACTCACTATGCATGTTGTAAAGCAATATCAAAACTGAATACCCTACATGTAGTATATAACAAACTCATAAGATCAAAATGAGTTCTATAATAGTACAACATAACTATGTTGATAGTAGAAATACCATTTTTATCAATAATATTAAAATAAATAATCAATAGTCCAATCTATTGACCGATCCGAATCACATGTTAATGGTCTATTTCATTGATCAAATTCGCATCACATCACATCTCAGAACCCTAGAGGTGGCTCCCACAAGACTCTTATCATCATATAGTACTTAACCCTTGAGTAATAAAAGGCCTTAGAGGTGCCTCCCAAGAGATTCGCGTCATTGTGTATCACTTAGCCATTGACCAACACAAATCAATGGTACATGGCCTTAGAGGTGGTTCCCATGAGACTTGTGTCACCATGTATGTAATATATTGGCCTGTAATATATTGGCCTGTAAATCTAGCCCATGCCTAAAAGCCTAAGCTCATTTTCCTCATCCATCAGCTCGTGCATTTGAAGCACGAAAGGAAAAGAAAAAGTTGAAGCCGACAGAGAAAATGAAAAGAAGGGAAAAGAGAGAGATATTGTGAGCTCACGATCCGGACAACTTGTCAAGTTGATTGAACTTTGTTTTGCAATGTTGGGTAAGTGATCAAAGTCTCTATTTGTCTAATCGAAGAAATCATTGAAGTTAGGGTGTGAAATTTGGATTTATGTCAATTCGGAGTTGTTGCATTCGATTGAGGAGTTGTTGGGATATGTATATATAGAAATGATAGTTTATAGCATTTTAAAAATCTCAATTTAAGCTTAAAGTTGAAATTTTGAAATTGGCTGTGCATGTTGAACATATTGTGAATAGTAAGTTTGGGTCTGTTTGTAGCTAGATTTTGGGTTGGCCAAGTTATGGTTATTCTAGTATGTTAAAAGGGTTTTCTATTGGCTATAAGTTTGTTTGAAGTAAAATTCGATGGAGGAAGTTCTGGTGTGAACAAGCTCAGCACGTGAATTGCACATAGCAGACAACAATGGATTTTTGCTATGGACGAGCTTTTCGCTAAAGCGTAGGTATCATTTTATCGATAAATAGACGTAGTTTAGTCAAGTCATTTGTTAGAATATTATTTTACTCAATTTTTTTTATTTATTTATCATTTTTCAATTAATTATTAGGAATTCAAGTGCGTAAGCTTGAGTAACCATTAGAGGTTAGTTTTTGATTTTTTCAAGTGAGTGATACTATTTCTTCTATGAATTCACAAACTCATGTCTTGAAAATGGTAGAGTTTTAATATAGTATAAGTTATTAAAAGCATGATTCTTGCATAAAATGAGATCGAACTTTTACTATCTTTTTAGTCGATTGCAAAAAGCATTGAAAAATCTTATGGAGTGGTTTTAAATGACCATTTGTGGATGCTTTGGTTAATTTTTTTTGAAGAAAAATGCTAAAAGTTGTTCATATTGATTGTGAAATGTATTATGAAATAGCTTTTTGATGTTGATTGTGGGTCGCTGGAGAAAAATATTTGTTGATATGCTCATATTACTATTTCAGGACGTCTTTTTAGGCCAAACTATTGGTAGATGTAGGAGGTACAGCTAGCTAAAAGGAGTAAACTTAGTCGTCTTTGACGGGGCGTTAAACTTGACCATAGTTTGAGAGGAGCACTAGATAGTCCATCGACATGTGATTTGAAGAGATTAGCATGGATTAGACCATTGATGGTTGTTTGTTATTGTTGAGTAGGTTTTGTTGACTAATTTTGCACGTCTAAATTTTTGTTGGAAAGTTTCAAACATTTTGATATTTTACATATATTGAATTTGAGATGATGAGTTATGATATCATTTTAAAACGATGCATAGTGATTATTCGATTTGCTTAGAAGAAATGTATTACTTACTGAGTTGTGGTAGCTCATCCTTTCATCTTACTTGTTTTTCAGGTTCTTTAAAGAGCCGCAAGTAGGTCATGAGCATTATCATTAGTAAGAAGAAAAATTTTAGATGGCGAAAACTTTTGGGTATGGGCCATATATAACTAACATACTTCTAAGTTAGTTTTTGTTGGATATGTGTATATATTGAGTTGTTATACCCTTATCCTTGTGGAAATTGAAGTGTGACATCTTTTGGTATGAAGCATAGGTTTTGATTTTTCTGGATATAGATTTGGGGCATTGTGAGATTACGTGATAGATTTTAATGTGCTAGTCTTTTAGATACTAAGGTGTAGTTTCATTCTTATATCTAGGTAATTGTGCGTTCCAACTTGGAGACACTTGCCTTGCTTTGTAAAACAGTAAAGACAAGCGAGTTGCTACTCCTGACACCAAAGATACGCCTCAACATTCTTAAGGTGCAGCTTCAAAGAGAAGACTAAAGAATGATTTGATAGGACTCTTGACTTGCGTGAAGCAAAGAAAGGGTCCTGAGAGTCGTTTCCTCCACTGATTTTGCGCAGTGATCCATTGAATCATTAGGCGAATGATTAAGTGAAGGTGGAGCAATTGGCTCATGCACCTTCGCCCAATTAAGAAAGGCAGATCCATATAAGTTTGATGGGAAGTTGGAACCTCTTAAAGTCAATGGAGAGAATCTTTTGAGCAGAAAATGTTCGTGATAACAAAAGGTTAAGTTTGCCATTTGATATTTGGAAAGCGAAGTTATATGTTGGTGCAAAGGGACTAGACCCACCCTTGCAATGATGCAATTACTTTATATATATATATATATATATATATATATATATATATATATATATATATATATATATAGTATATATGAAGTAGTTCGATAGTCATAGAGTACGCATCCTGTTTTAATCAATTTAGTAGATTTGAGGAAAGTTTTGTGGCCAGTGAAAAGCCTAGGGGGAACATTTTTAATGAGGGCTTCAACCTAACATTGTTAGTATACTCATCCTCTCGTACTAACAACGGATAAAGATGTTTTGGATTGAGCGATTAGGGTTAAACATGGCATGTTGGAGAGTAGCATAAATGGTGCACCTTAGCATAAGAGGTTTAAAGTCACAAACTACCGAGAAAACCATGCAAGTGAAACTAGTGAATGAAGAAGTGCACTTGCCAGGAAAGTTTAGAACTTAGAATACTTGGGGCCTTTGTGACAAGAGTATGCTTTCTATAAGGAAAGATGGGACACATGTGGCACAATTGTCCTATGCGGATAATGCTCCAGTGGATAGGAGATCATGTTTTGTATGTGCCCAACTTGGACATCTAGCATGTAATTGCCCTATGAGAAAGAGTGCGCCTTTAGTTGATAGCCCTAGGAAAATCAGCTAAGGCAAAGGGTGATTGAACAAGTTTTTGCAATGATAAGGAAAGGGGAGACAATACGCAAACCCCCTCACTTGTTCGGTGATTGACGTATGTATAATTTTGAGGACAATTTTTGTAAGGAAGGTAGATTGTAATACGTTGGCCCATAAACTCAGTCCATGCCTCTTAAAAAGCTCAAGCCTAATATACATTCTTTCCTCCTTCGTCAGCTCATGCAATGTCTAATTGAGAGATTGAAGTCAATGGAGAAAATGAGAAGAAGGGAAAATAGAGAGATTTTGCATGCTCATGATTTGGACCACTTGTCAAGCTGATTGAACTTCATTTTGCAATGTCGAATAAGTAATTGAAGCCTCTATTCTTCTAGTCAAAGAAATTGTCGAAGTTAGGGTATAAAATTCATCATTATGTTAATTTGGAGTTGCTACATTTGATTGAGGGGTTGTTGGGTTGTGTATAACATTTTATGAATCTCGATTTAAACTTACGGTTCGCTCGAAAACGAAATTTTGAAGTTGGCCACTCATCTTGAATAGATTGCGAACATTATATCCAAGGCTCAATTTTATCTATTTTGGTTGGATTTTGGGTTGGCCAAATTAAGGTTCTTATAGTACGTTGAAAGGGATTTCTATTGACTATAAGTTCGTTTGAAATGAAGTTCGTTGAAGGAAGTTATGGCATGAATAAGTTCAGTGCTTGAGCTGTGTATAATGGACAACAATGGGTTTTCGCGGGATAAGAATATTAGGAGTGTCAAAAATTTTGTACGGCGTTCATTTGAGTATTATTATTATTATTATTATTATTATTATTTTTTTTTTTTTTTTTGCTTACTTGAGTACTACATCAAAGTAAAATTGATCACTTGAGTATCAATCCTAGCAAATCATTCTATGTGGAATTTTTTTAATTTTTTGTTTTTGTTTTTATTTTTTATTTATTCTTTAAGGAGCAAGGGTCACCGGTGACCTTGTCGGTCACAAAACCCTCGCCCTCAATCGCGAAGGGCCTGGACGAGGCCTTCACGACCTCGTCAGTGGCTGGCAAGGTTGCCTTGCCAGCTTTGGGTGGCATCGCCCCCGATTGGTGAGGCTGTGATGCCTTCGCCTAGGGCCATTGGCATTGCTCGCGATCAGCTAGGGTTAGTGAGGGCCATGCTGAGGGTGAGGTGACCCTTGCCTAATCTAGGCGAGGGTTTCGTGATTAGCGAAGGTCATCGGTGACCCTCGTTGGCCCTAAAAAAAAAAAAAAGCAAAATAATAAAAAATATAAAAAATATTAAAAAATTGTCCTCATTAGTGATAGTGAAGTCATGATGGACTACCGGTGTCCATGTTGGATTTTCCGGCAATGCAAATAAGACTTGACATTCAATTGATTGATTTTTTAAATTTGTAACAGTCAAGTGAGTGAAAAAAAAAAGTTTTGGCACTACTATTGTAATTACCTAGATTTTTGCTATGGGTGAGCTTTTTGTTGACGCATAGTGTCATTTTATTGACAAATATGCATAGTTTAGCTGAGTCATTTGTGAGAGTATTTACTTAGTTTTTAATATCATTTTTGAATTAGTTGTTTGGAATTTGAGTGCGTTGGCTTGAGTAACTGCCATAAGTTAGTTTTCGGCTTTCCCAGGTGAGTGATATTATTTCTTCTATGAATTTAGAAACTCAAATCTTGAAAATTGTAGAGTTTTAATGTAGTAAGAGTTATTGAAAGCATGTTTTTTGCATAAAATGGGATCGAACTTTTATTACCTTTTTCAGTCAATTGAAGAAAGGCACTCAAAAGTCTTACAAAGTACTTGGACCATTTATGGATGCTGGTTAAATGTTTTGTGAAGGAAATTACTAAAAGTTGTTCGTATTGGTTGCCAAATGTTTAAGTGAGTAATACATTTTTTTCTAAATAGGTCAAACATTCACTATATAATATTATAAAATGATATCAAGATTCATTATCTCACTTTCAATATATGATATACATAAAATATCAAAAAAATATTACAACTTTCAAACAAAACTTTATATGCACAAAATTAATCAATAAGACCTATTCAACAATAAACAAACAACCATTAATGGTCTATTCCAATGATTAATCTCATCAATCTCACGCCAATGGTCTATTCCATCAATTAATATAATGCTTGATATCTGACTATGGTCATGTTTAATGCCTGTGAGAAAGGCGACCAAGTTTACCCCTCTTGACTAGATCTATCATCTATATCAGCTAGTGGTTCGGCCTAGAAGAACATCTTGAAACAATATGCATACTCCCCACTCAATGTGTTATCCTCATAACGATATGAACAATATCAACTAACATATATCTCTAGCAACCCACAATCGACGTCAAAAAACCATTTCATAAAACATTTCGCAACCAATACAGATAGCTTTTGGCAATTCCCTTCACAAAATATTTAACTAAAGCATCCACAAATGGTCTAACCTAAATTGACCTATTTAACTCATTTTGATCCACTTTTATGTAATACGATTTTGGCTGCACATGTATGCTGTGGTCTATGTAAAACACATCCATACTTAACTTGGTCTATGGAAATAAATACCTACCTGTTTAACACACTCTAATCTCTTCACATTAACATGTTACTTAAATAAAATTTCATACCAAATTTAAAAAGTAAAATAATAAAATATGAAATGTAAGTAAATAAAACAACAAATAAATAAATTGAAATACCTATAAGAATTAGAAAAGTGCACATACATTTGATGACACATATTCTAGATGATGTTTTATTGATTGAACTAATTTTTTGTTTTAAATGACAAATGAATGTAATGAGCAATCAAATTTTCCGTAACCTCACACTTTTGCTAAAGTTACTCTCTCTCTAAAATGCGAAAAAAATGGAGAATCACATAGTAAAATACTAAAATTCCACATGAAAAATCCTATCAAATGAAATGTAATAAGCCAAAATAACTTTTCAAGTTGGTGGAATGATTTTACATCTCTCTCGACTTACCTTTTTCAGTTCATACTAATCCTAATCCTAATCCTAGGCCTTAAAACAATTGAAGGATTGTTGTTGAAGAAGATGGAAACTCTCCCAACGAAAGCATATTCAAGTAGATCATTAATAAGAGGCTATTGTTACCTTCTTCGTTAGAAGTGCCAAAAGTTATGTGTTTATTTTAGTGTCAAAGTGCCAAAAGTTATGTATAGGGCTTATTTAGTGTCAAAATTTTTTGCTGACTTACTTAAGTGCCAAATTGGAGAAAAAACAATAATTTAAGTGCCAAATGAGAGAAATTCCGGCCAAATTGATTACGTGGCATTTATAATTAATATTATAATATGACTTGGCAATTTTTTTTTTTTAAATTTTAGTCCACATGGCATGTTTGCGTGGTGTTCTTGGCATTAAAGCAATCGCTTTTTAACAACGACTGGTAATAAGGTGGTCACTTTAAACAAAATTTGATACTAAAATGGTCACTATTTATAATATTTAAACAACATTGTTTAAGGGTCATATATTGACTACGCATGCCAGTAAGCCACATAGGACTGAGAAATTAATAAAATATGATCATGTCGGATTTCTGGCTACCCAGATCAAAGTTGGCATTTAATTGATCGTTTTTTTTTTTAAAGTGATTCGAAAAAAAAAAAACTTTTGGCGCTAAAGTGACTACTGTATACAACTTTTGATACTTCTAGTGGACTTATCCCTAACATTTGCAATGAAAGATGAAATTGGAACATATTACGCCTGAAAAAGCTCATCCCCAAAGCAGCTCTTCGAAGACGCCTAATAGCGTAACACAAGCCAATGCTCAGTGGCTAGCCATGTAACACCGACATGGATCCGTGACACGTGACACAATACGACACGACACGCTGACACGCCATTTATAAAAAAATAGAGAATTTTGACACATTAATTTGACAAACTCAACTACATTCCATTGTAATAATCTGTAAAACTTGGAGGAACAAAAACAAGCAATCCACATTTCACTATTAAATTTAGGGATATGTGTGCTACAAGTGTTGTGGTATTTTTAAATTAATTTATTTATTGTACATGGCATTTTTTATTACTTTTTTCTTTAAATAAGATTTAACGAAACAAAATTGGAAAAAGCTAAAATAGTTCTAAAAAAAAAAAACTAGAAAAAAAAAAAAAGGCAAGATTGTGGCGCGATTGGGCACGCTGCTGCCATTACCATTGCCACCGTTGGAAAGGGCTGGCAACTAGGCGGCAAAGGGGAGTGGCCCTTGTTGAGCTAGGCAAGGCTTGCCTAGATTTGGGCAACACCGACCCTCGCCTATGGCTGGCAAGCCTCCTTAGCCCTAGGCAAGGCCTGGGAGATCCCAAGTGAGGGCTGGTGACCTTTGCCACCCAGATTTGGGTGAGCCTCACCGACCCTTGGTTGGCCAGTGATGGCCTTGCTCGGACCGAGGAGGGCTGGCGCCCCCCCCGGCCGGTTGCCTAGGACTTCGCCTTGCCAACCCCCTTAAATGGTGGTAACGGTGGCGGCAGCAGCCCTTAGCCACGATCCCTGTCCCTTTTTTCATATATTTACTTTTTGACCATTCAAGTATTGAAAATTTTTAAAATTGACCCCGTGCGTGTCGGAATCACGTGTTGGAATTTTAAACTCGGGTGTCCAAGCGTGTCATGGAGAGTTGACCACGTGTCGGATTTTTCGACACTCGTTGACCGCGTGTCGGAATGTGTCAGAGCATGTTGGACATGTGTCGGAGTGTTGGACATGGCATGAAGGCCCCTAGATAGTGTCGGTGCTTCTTAGGTGGCTAGCGGCCACTTCCATTATAATGACTTCCATTCCCTTCCTAGATCTCAACCCATCTCACCATCTCATTGCTCATCCATCGGAGCACGCAGATCTTCATGTAGCCTTGCGAGAGGAGGAGCCGCGACAAGTGCCCAAGGTCGCAACCTCGTAATAAAGTGCCGATTAAATGCAGATTGGAAGTAGGAGTGTTGCGATGGTAGATCGGCTGCCATCTTCTAGTTGTTTGATAATGCAGAGTGTAGGTTGAACATGGCGTTGCCACTTTGGGCCCGGAAGCGAAGACCTTGGTCTTGGGGTCCTTGATGGGGAGGTCGAGATTGATTGTGTGGACAATTGGGGGCGAATGTGGGCATGGTGGAAAGGGTGGCGTAGGGTTTTGCAGCGGCAAATATGGTCATGACGTGTGAGCGGACTGAGGATAGAGAGTGACAATTGTTAGAGATGAAAAAGAGACAAAGAGAGATCTATTTTGTAAACCTGTCAAATGGGTGAGTTGGGTCTGATTTGGGTCGGGGCTGGGTCGGGTCATAAATGGTCCAACCCAAATCTACCATTTAATTAGTCGATGGCCCAATTATTATAGTGCAAAATTCTTGACGCATACCCAACTTATTTAACTAAACTTAAAAAGGCTTATTTCTTATATATATATATTTTTAAATGGTATTGCTATACAAATTTAGTTGGCAATTTTTATAAATTTTTCAAAAATAAACCTTCTTTTTGTTCTTGGAAAACATTTTCCAAAAAGTATTTTTTTCAGGAAAATTACAATATTTTTTGTTTTTTGCCGGGGTAAGTACACTATCAGTGCCAAAAGTTGTATATGACACTCACTTTGGTGCAAGAAGTTTATTTTGGATCACTTAAGTGTCAACAAATTTGAAAAACGATCATTTCAGTGCCAACGCTGATCAAATTGGCCGGAAATCCGACGTGGTACTTTCTTATTAATTTTTGAAGCTAATATGGCTCGCCAGAGAGTATAGTTAGCATTTAAACAACAAATCGATGCCGTTTGGTGTCTTTCCCCCAATTCAAAACCCTAAATCCCCAAATAGAGAAAGAGAGAGAGAGAGAGAGAGAGAGGGGCATGGCATGGGCTTCCCGTCATCTTCTTCCCCGAAGAACAACACCAGCACCAGCCAGCAGCGCACCAGCACAACACTAGTAGTTTTCCAGAAAAGAAACCACGCGCTCGCCTTCGCTCTCCCCCAGTAGTTTTCCCCCATTTTCAATCACCTTATCGACCTTTCAAATCCTCGAATCTTAGCCCCACCACCACCTTTTCCTAAGGAATATCGCCGGGCGCAGAGGAAGCGCGAGCTCGAAGAATCTCCAGAAGCACGAGCGATTCGGCCAATGGTAGCCGCGAAGATCTGGAACGCCATGGAGGTTGTTGGCGAAGCCAGCTGCAATGACGACAGTGGCTGTGGCCCCACCATCCCCTCCTTCGCCCTCGCTGTTGACACCTCCCTCTCCCTTCCCGAAATGTCTCCTTGCGTCGTGTGCGTCCCTCTCCTTCCCTTGCCGGCTCTCGCATTCTTGTCGTTCATCGCGATTTTGTTAGCTTAGGTTTTGCTTTCGGCCGATTCGCGTGTTGTGTTTTTCCTTTGTCGTTTCATGCCGAGCAGATGTCTTATCGCGTGATATTCGGTCCTCTCGGGATTTTCTGTTTGTTTTTTTTTTTGTTTTTTGTTTTTTGTCTTGCTATGGTGAGCAACTATGATGGAGGCCGAACGACGGTGGCCGAGCGAGCTAGGTCGGCGTTGGGCGAGGATCGGACAAAAAAAGCCTAATTTCAAGCCTCAAATAAAAAAAAAAATCCCTAAATGAGTTGTGTGGCATCGTTTTTGTGAGGCCATCCACTTAGGACGGCAAAACGACATCGTTTTCTTAAGGAGGACAGAAAATGACGTTGTTTAAAAGCCATTTTGAATTTTTTTTAAAATATAAAAGTACGTAATCATTTTGGCCGGAATATCTCACCGGTGGCACCAAAGTGATCGTTTTTTCTCCGATTTGACACTGAAGTGATCCGACGGAAACTTTTGGCATCAAAGTGAGTGCCGTACACAACTTTTGACACTGATAGTGTACTTACCCCGTTTTTTGCCTATTGAAAATAAATTAGAAAATATCTTTCGCCATTTGGTATGAATAATATGATTAAATTTTTCTCCATGACTCGTTTTTAATATTTTTTTAAATGGAATTTATAATTATTTTTAATTTTATAAAAATCAAAATCAAAATTTTAATTATTAATTATTTTTATTTTTTAAATATAATTTTTAATTGTTTATTTTTATTTTTGCTTCTTCTTCGGTTTGTTGTTGACCATAGGCGAGCTCGAGGCTTGCTAGATGTTGACGAGTTTCTCGAGTTTCACTAAATCGGCGAGGCTCAAACCTTGCTAGTGGTTGGCGAGCTCGAGTCTCGCCAAATCAGCGAGGTTTAAGCCTCGCCAATCATTGGGGAGGCCGAGGCCTTGCTAGATCTGGCGAACTTGAGCTTCGCCAGATGTTGGCGAGCTAGAGCTCTAGTCTCACTAGTCGTTGATGAGCTCAAGCCTCGCTTGGCCGATCGCCAGTCATTGCCGTGTTAGCCATTGGCTGAGGAAGATGGAAGAAAAGAGGAAGAAAAGGAAAAAAAAAAAAGAAAAAGAAAAAAAAGGAAATATAAAAAAAATCATAATTTCGATTTTTATAAGGCTAAATAGGGAAAGAGAAAGTGTGAGCCTTAGGTTGAAAATGGGTTCTAAGTCTAACCCATTTAAGACCCATTTATTTTAGACTTTTAATTTTTAAACCCATTTAAGTAGTCTTTTTAAGATGTAAATAATCAATGGGTCATATATGGGTTTAAGACCCAATTTAACACCTCTATTATTTTGTTGGGCTAAATGGATCAAATATGAGTTATAAGCAAACCCATATTTGACCTGTTTTCTAGACTTTCATTGTCTTCTTTATCCACTTAGGCTCATTTTATAAAAACCGAGTTACTTATATAATACTGGGTCTCTTGAAACTAAGTTACATATTTTGCCATCTCTAGTCGGAGTAAAAAAAAAAGAAAGTCCAGCAGTGTGAAGTTCAAACTAGTTCATGATACTAGTCAAAACTCACTCTTAGGACAGAAGCAATGAAGTACAATAATTATATTTGTTCACGGAGCATGAGATTGGCTGGCCAAACATGTTAGATACAATTAGTCGCGTGGACTTGATTAATGACATGGTCTATAATGACCTAATTAGTATCTAATTTGTTTGCATTAGTTATTTTTTTTATCTTTATTGCTAATGCTATAAAAAAAATGAATATCTTCATCATATGTCCGGATTTATCTATGCTATTATTGAACAGAAGATAAATTCAATTGATATGCCGTTTTAATTAATGATAGTTTTTAAATTGACCATAAAATAGATAATAGTTATGTGAAAATCAAAATATATTATAACTGAAGAAATATCTAAAAATATTTATCCTTCAAAGTTAGGGAGAGTAGGTGGCTTGTGATTATGGTGGAACCATCATAATAGCTAAACGGCCGAACCATAATAGCTAAAGGGCCTCTAATAATTTATGGGCCCGTGCATACCCCTATTAAATTTTTTGCCTTCACTTATATGGAATATGTCGCAACACACCAAAATGAACATGGATCATGGCCTGTGCATACAGCCCCATTGTATAGATGGAAGCTTGAATTTATCAACCAAAATGGTCAAGATCGTTTTTTTTTTGGTCTCATTCCTCTATTTTATATACATGTGTGTAGTGCTCATGGGTCCAAACCTTGGAGGGTCACTCCCCATTCCCTTTACCAAGGAGGCTACATGCTTATTGGCTGCCAATATCTTTTGTTATATAATATGATTTAAGCACTCTAAATGCTGCACGTGCTAATAATTAGCGATATCACATTTATTTTATATAAATAAAAGGATTGGGAGGGTTAAGCAGTGCTGGACATCCTTTGTAAGTGTTATCATAAGAGTCCCAAACTTGCTACAGAAGATTTAGTAGATGACAAGTTTTTCATTGTTGCAGCACCAAGATGTTAATAGTTAATCCCTCCACATGACAACAACCTGTTTCGCAAAAATTGCCCTCTTGACCAATGAATCTGATACACTAAGATAGGTTGATGATTTCATCTGTCCTGAAAGACCGTCAAATACCACTTAATTGAACACCCATTTTACTTAGGTTCTTGTTAACAAACATTTTAACAGTACTCGATGAGAACCTAAACATAGAAAAAAACTACAATTTTTAGTACAAGTTAAAGCACATCCAAAATTAAATAAAAGCCTCTTTCTAACATGTCATAATAAAAAACCCAAATTACAAAAGCATTAATACTTCTTATGAAGTGTTTAATAGAGTCCTTTTTATTTAGTCCATTATTCATTACACACTTTGAAGGTAAAAACGAGAAGAAAAAGGAAAGAGAACCATTTTCTTCTATTACATCAAAGTACCAAACGATAATAAATACAGCAAGGAAGGTCTTCATAGTAAATATCTCCGATCATATTATTCCCTTCCCTCCACTTAGAGGTTCTCGTAGAGATGAAGCGGAAGGCGCGGCTCGAGTGCAACTCGAAGCGGCTTCACCTTGGGCAGGGCAATGCCCGACCCTTCCTCCATGTCCACCGTCGCCCCCTCTTCCGGCGTCACCTGGAATCCCTGAAGGATCCGTGCTAGCGTGAATTGAACCACCTGCAATTCGTATTTACGTGTCAAAGTCGAGTTTACATATTCAAGTTGGGTCTGACGAGTCACCGAGTCCCGTCAGACACATACTCGTGCCAAAAAGGTTAGAAGCATGATATAGCGAACGTGCGTATGCATTTTCTTTCTTGGTTTAAGCCTGTCAATATAGGCCCTCTAGGCCTTGCCGAGTCCGGTTCAATTTTGTAACTCGATTAGTCAAATGCGTGATTACCAAAACGCCTTAATTTCTAGTGTCACTCTGGGTTGGTCCTCTTATAAAAGAGTGAGAATCATGCCAAAAGTGAATCTTACCTGCGACCCCAGTGTGGCTCCTGGGCAAGACCTCCTGCCCGAACTGAACGGAATAAACACGAAGTTCTGATCTCTCAAGTCTACTTCCTTGTGCTCCTCCAAGAACCGCTCCGGCCGAAACTCATCGGGCTTCGGCCAGACCCGAGGGTCTCTTTGTAACTTCCAGATGTTGACAAGCACTCGAGTGCCCTTAGGAACATGGTAGCCGCTGATGTGACAGTCCTCCATGGCTTCTCTGATCCCCGTCAAAGGAGCTGCTGGGTATAAGCGGAGAGTCTCTTTAACGATGGCTTGGAGGTATTTGAGATTGCTAATATCCGACTCTTGGACCCATTTGTCTTGCCCGACGATGGCGTCGAGCTCCTGTTGGGCAGATTTGAGAGCGTCCGGGTGGTTGAGGAGGAGGGAAAGTGCCCATGTAGTTGTGATGGATGTGCTCTCTGTCCCAGTTAGTATCAGGATCTGCAGATCGAGAGAGTGAGAGAGAATGAGGTGTCATAATGGAGAAGTAAGCTGGAAAGCATATATAGATTCAACCGCAAATCTTCAGTGGATGTCTGATAAGCAGATTCAAGAACATGAGGGGATAATTGACTTGTTTAATCAGTTAACAAGATTTCGTCAATGTGACTCATAATATCTAAGAAAGTTGTTGGAAATTGTGATCCATTTTCTCTAGACTATCTAGAAACTATTGCTTAACTGTGAAGAAAGAAGAATCAAGAAAAATGGACAACTAGAACGAAGCAACATAGAGCCTGCAAACTAGAAGAATCCTCAATGGTGGTGGCTGCAAAATTGAAGAATTGCTAACTGAACCTAGAAGATTCACGTGGGAATGTAAGCAAGCAGCAGCAAAAGAAACAGTATGCACAAGCCAAGTTGGAGAAGATTCAAGTAAGAAACCTTGAATAAAACTCAAGAATAGCGGCTGAAGAAGAAACCGGAACGTGGGCAACAAGAAGTCAAGTTAAAGAAGGAAAGCTTTAGTCAAAAGTTGAGGTCAGACAAAATTGTGTGGTTGTAATTCCCTATAAATAGGCTTGTGGTTCATCATTAGAGTGAGTGTGAGGTGAATCCTCCACCGTGAGAGGTTTTAGACCTCCACCGTGAGAGGTTTTAGTGTGGGGAGTGAGCTTATAAACTCCATAGCAAGATTCTCCTCCACCGACACCTCTATCAAGCTATTTTGTTCATCTAATAATACTATTTCCCCCATATCTCATGCTCTTTATTCTTGAACTATCCTATCTTGTCCCTTGTCCATCCACGACAAACGATATCATACATTTACACACATCACTAATCAAAAACTATAATCAATACCAAAATCATGCTTCCGCATGCACACATCCAAATTTTTAACAAAAGTAAAGTTATTTTCAGTATATGGACAATCGAAAAAAGAAATTTCCATGAACAGTGCCGGAGTTGAAGACATCTTCCTTAGACGAGGTCGAGAAAAGTTTTTCAGGTTGAAAGGAGCGACTGTAGACTTTCAAATCAGGAGTGGCTGCATCTAGCAAATTTATATTTGTTCATGCAGTATGATCTCAACCTTAATAAAAAATTGATGATAATGAACGCAGAAATTTATACCCAAGCTGTGGCTTTGATTATGTTCTTACGCTCGTGGCCAAACACCACATCGTCCTCGGGCAGGCTCTCCAAGAGATGGTCCATGAAATCGGCGTCGCCACCATCAACTCGAATCCCTTTGTTTGATCTCTTCTCAAGGTGTTGTCTCAGCCACTTCTCGAGCACGTAGTCGAGCTCCCGGCCCGTCTCCTTCATGGACCTCACTTGCCCCTGGAAATCTAGCCACTCCAGCCACGGAATCGCATCCGAGAGCACGAACTCCCCGAAAAGACGCAAGGCCTTGTCCATCGCTTTCTTGAACCTCCACGCATCCGACCCGACCTCCTCGAATTCCTCATCCTCGTACCTGTTCCCGGTTATCATCCTCAGGTTCATGTTGAATGTCATGTGCTCCAACTTCTCGCTGATTGCCACTCCGCTGCCGGGGGGTCGATGCCACAGTTCCTTGATAAGGGAGTCGACCTCGGAGCTCCAGACCGGGCGCAGCGCCTTGAGGCGCTGGCTCGAGAAGTGCTCCAGGGTGGCAATCTTGCGGATGAGGCGGAGGTAGGGGCCATAGGGGGCGAGCCCAAGCAAGGCCCTGTTGTAGCCCATGTACCGGCTGGCTGCGATGTCCGGCCTGGAGGCGAGCGCGTGGTCACTCGTGGCGAGGCACTCCTTGGCGGCCTCCCAGCCGCTCAGGACGACCACGCGGTGGATGCCGAGCCGGAGTGAGAACACTGGCCCGAGTGCATCGGCCATCGCCGCGAGCTTCTGAAAGGCAGGCCTTGGGCCCGAGAGGAGGTGGAGGTGGCCTACCAGAGGCCATGCCCCGGGCAGTTCCGGGGTTCTGCTTCCGGTGGCATTTTTATTGTCGGATTTGACAAGTTTGTGAATGATGCGGAGCGCTAGAAGGGAAAAAACTATAGCCAGAACGACATGCATTTCATGAGGGATGTCCGCGGGACTGAAAGAAACCATTGTGGAATGGTGTGATTTGCTGGTAACAATCTATGTTTAGTGCACTGGCATGCATGCCTATTTATATTCTCCTACGATGATTTGTGTTAGTATGCATTCTAGACCAAAGGCATGAGTTTGTGGACAGCATCACTTCGTACCCAGCTAGACGCGTGAAACACATGGGTAGGACAGTTCCATCTAATTAATGCGGCTAATCTATGACATGTCGGGCATCACGACAAGAGCAAATTCTTTGGAGAGTACTAAAATTATGACCATTAACCTTACTAAGAGATCGTTCGAAGGATGAGATTGAAGTTTACAAATGATCTCGAAAGTAAAAGGCAAATACATATATTTGGTATTTTCAAATGTAAGCAGTGGTTAGGTGAAAGAAGAGATGCATTTCTTTCTTTCTTCTTCATTTTTTTTAAAAGAGTTTTTATGTGGGTATCGAGATCTAGAAATCGAAATTGGCTTCCACGAACGATCTCTTCCTCGGTGTCGTTAATGGTCATTGCCTTCGGCACGGCACTCTCCAACAAATTTGCTCTTGCCGTGATGTCGGACAATGCCAACGGATCCGTTCTAATCAAAGGAAATTTTCTCACCCATGTGTTTCACGATCTGGCCTGACAAGTGATGCCGTCCCCAAGACGTAGTTTGCACAATTTGTCCATGCTTTTATATAATAAATCAACAAGCAATCGAAATTTCAAATCTTAGAGTGCATCTCCACGACGGAAAACTAATGGACTTTCCGTAAATTATTGTTGGAAGTTAAAAGATCTAACTTTGAAGGATAAAGATTTATGAATCAATCTTCAGTTATGATAACATTCTGATTTTCACGTAACTATTATCTATTTTATGGTCAGTTTGAAAACTATAATTAAATCGGCACATCAATTGAATATATGTTCTGTTGAATGATAGTGTAGATAAATCTTGATATGTGACGAAGATATTCATTTTTTTTTTATAGTCATTGTTAAATTATGTCTCAAGTTTAAGCGTTTGCAAAACGCGATTCGCTTAGATGAGAAAGTTCGTGGTACTCCATGAAGGTTTACACAATATGAAATAAAATAGAAGAAAAAAAAAAGGGAGCACACTTTATATTTTATTTTCTATTTATCTTTAAGGAGATAAAGAAAAAGGAAAGTTTTTTTTCTTCCTTTACCTTTTTTTTGTTTTTTGGTCGGTCCTACGCTAATCCTACTCTAACATTCACTCTTAGATTTTTGCCCTGCCTTCTTGCAGGGTGTGAGAGTCGAAACCCACTTCTGAAATGAAATCGTCCTCACCCCAATCCCTCCTGAGAAGATGGGGATTTGAACCCCCAATCTCCCTCTTCCAAGATGGAAGGATGGCCTCTGGAGCGAACCCAATGGTTTCTTCCTTTACCTTCTGCAGAGCCACTTCCCATTGAAGAAAGAAGTCCTGCACGTGATGAATCCGAAAGTGGTTATTCACGTGGGCCCAAAAGTCAAAGTCTTGACTTTTGGGCGCACACATAAATATAAAGCAAACGTCCCTTTGACTTTTGGGTGCACACATAAATATAAAGCAAACGTCCCGGCTGAAGTGCGGCTGAAACCCTACGAGAAAGAAGAGGAGCCGTGTGTCGTCAAGCTGAAGTGCGATCAAGAAGGAAGAACGCAAATCAGTACACACACGAACCAGGCATACATAGAGCGTTGTATTTTTGAGCTTGAATGTGCAGTAATTTTGTGCAGTAAATTTATGTCCAAGTGAGTTGTTTATTTATAAATACTTTAACTTTGTAGTTAAATCTAGGTGTGAGAAACACTTGAGCATGTGAGTGATTGTAAACTCTAATTTTCTGATTATAGTAGATAATTTGATTCTAGCTTTCCTCGTGGACATATGTACCGATATTCGGATTGAATTATGAAAATTTCTGACGTCCTTATTTTTCTCGTTTATTTCTCTGGTGATTTCACGTTAATGTAAATTATAAGATCCTGTCGTTTCCGCATATTATATTCCAATAGTCATTAGCAATTAATTTAAAAAATAATATAACTACCACAAATTAATTATATACTAAGTAGGTCATTATAGACTATGTCATTAATCAAGTTGACGCGACTAATTATATCTAACGTGTATAGCCAGCCAATCTCATACTCTGTGAACGAATGCAATCGTTGTACTTTATTGCTTCTATCCTAAGAGTAAGTTTTGATTGGTATCATGAATTAGTTTGAACTTCACACTGTAAGAATTTTTTTTTTCTCTCTCCAACTAGGGCTAGCAAATTGGGTAACACAGTTTCAAGAGGCCGAATGTTATACGAGTAATTTTTTTTTTTTTAATTTTAAAATCCATATCCCTAAAAAATATGAGATCATATTATAGATAACACGCGGAACAATTAGTCCATATGACACGCCACATGTGGCAATGTACCAATTACAAAGGTAAAGTTAGGTTCTACGTGGCTACGTGAGTGAATATTATCTCAGTTCTAACTTATATTATATATAATAGAATGATGGGCCAATGGGCACCCTCCTTGAGAGCCTTTCTTGGGTGCATTTGATATTTTTCTAATATTTTTAATATTAGACGAGATGCATTTTTTAATATATTTTTCAAGACTTTTTATGTATTGAGATCTAGAAATTGAAATTGCATTTTCATAGTCACAAACTTAGTGTAATAGTTTAGAAAAAGATTAAATGCACCCCAAAAATCTGTCGTAGTAAATAAATAATACTCATAATTTGAAGTATACATTTGTTAATTACACAAATAAATGCATTATTTATCCATCAATTCAAAAATAGTTTAAAAATAATTTCAACAACAACTTGTTTTATTACTCGAATAAACTTCACTAGATATTCGCTATATTCAAATCACAACAAATTAATAAAAAATTGCAACTTAATTTGAAGCATGCACGTTTGCATTTTATTTAGTGTTGTTTCCTTTTTTTTAAAAACGCACATATTTCATATACATCTTATTCACGAATCCATAATCCGGTACTGACATGAATTGACATGAACTAAAAGCGCTATTGTCACTTTGGCACGTCTAGCAAAGAATACTAATCTTTATGGTAACACTACTTGCTAAGAATCATCAACCCGATCAATCCAAGCATACGCGGAGGAGTCTCTCCACCCACAACTACCTAGGTGAGTCAAAGGCACAATAGGCCAATGGGTATATCGATGGCTTGCAACTCAACGTTCAAGACTATGTTTCATTGCATTGTTTGTTCTCTGTTTAGGATGTCCAAGAAATGGCCTGAAAGGTCAATATGCAACTAGAGAGAAATAGCCCCACTAATTTAATTAATAGTTATTTCACCCAAGGATCATTTGGAAGAGGGACATAACTAGATGTTCCAAAATCCTCCAACTAGAAAACCAGCAATATAAATCGAACTTTGGGGAGTGCTGCTGGGGTGCCTAAGAAACTAGTTGCTGCATATAACCATGACATCAATCAGAATGCCCAGAATCCCTATGCTAAGCCACAACCAATCCAATGCTACAAGTGTAACCAACTGGGCCATTGTTCAAGCGACTGCCCACAACGGAAGAAGGCCAATGTTGTCAAGTACAACAATGATATATACGAAGATGGCTGGGTGGATGAAGAAGAAGTGGAGGACGAAGAAGGCAAGCATGTCAACTACATCGTTAGATAACTATTGCTTGCTATGAAGAGAGGACAACTAGAGGTATAATCTTTTTTGTACTCGTTGTATTATCAATGGCAAAGTCTACGATATCATAATTGACAGTGGAAGTTGTGAGAACATAGTGTTAGAGAACCCTAGTGGACCATTTATAGCTAAAAACAGAGTCACATCCCTCTTCTTAAATAATCGGGCGGATTTGTAAAGGGGCTAAGCTCAAGGTAATGCAGTTATCGTTTATCTATTTCAATTGGAAAGTCCTATAAGGACACTATTATTTGTGATGTGGTAGAGATGGGCGCGTGCCATGTTCTGCTAGGACAACCATGGTAGTACAACGTTGATATCACCTAATGGGCCCAAGAGAACACCTATTCCTATGTGTGGGAAAAGATAAAGATTACTTTGAAGCCGGAGAGTAGCACTTCCCAGGCCCCATAGAAGTAGATGAGTATTATGCTAAACCTTAGTAAACGTGAGGAGATGTACATGATTGTGGAGGAAGGTGATCAACAAGTTGTTATTTCCATCCCTAAGGCTCTTTAGCCCTTGTTGAAAGCATTCAACAATATTATTTCGGAGAATGTACCTATCGGATTACCTCTCCTGAGGGATATCTAAATGACATTGACATTCTTTTAGGAGTGAGCCTCCTTAATTTGCTGCCCTTTCGGGTGAATGTGAAGGAGAACCAGCTTTTACGAGACCATGTAGGAGAACTCCTTTGAAAATGCTTCTCGCATGAGAGCATGAGCTCTTGTGCAATCCTTGCACTCCTTACTTCAAAGACAAACAGGAGCATGCACATGTGCATTGATAGTCGGACAATTAAACGGATTACTGTCAAGTACCGATTCCTAATCCCTCTCCAGGATGACATGCTCGATCGGCTTGTTGGATTAAAGATTTTTACAAAAATTGATCCACATAGCGGATACCATCAAGCCCGCATCGACCCTAGCAATGACTAGAAGATGGTCTTTAAAAGAAGCGAAGGTTCGTATGAATGGCTTATCATGTCATTTGGCCACACCAACACAACCAACACTTTCATGCTTTCGATGACTTAGGTCCTCAAATCTTTCATTGTCATGATTGTGGTGGTCTATTTTAATGATATCCTCATGTATAATCCAGATGATCGGCAACGTATAGAGCATCTAAGGGATGTCTTGTTGACTTTGCAGACGAACCAATTGTACATTAATAAGAAGAAATGTAGCTTTATGATAGACCAACTTCTCTTCTTGTGGTATATTGTTAGAGTAGAAGGCCTTCAGGTTGATGCAAAGGAGGTAAGTACCATTTGCCACTAGCCAACTCCCTAGACTGTTAGGGAGGTGTGCAGCTTCCACGGGCTTGTGACATTCTACCGGCACTTTATTTGAAATTTTAATACCATTATAGCCCTGGTCGCAAAGTGCTTGAATAAAGAAAAATTTTATAGGGTGACGAAACAAAAGCCAGCTTTGCTATCATCAAAGTAAAACTTTTCATTGCATTAGTATTGATGCTCATAGTTATTGAAAGGGTATTCGAATTGGATTGTGATGACTTTGGCATGGGCATTGGCGTTGTCTTGGATGGTAAGCTTATTGCTTATCTTAGTGAGAAACTTAGGCCTTGCTTGGGTCGGTTTTGGGGAAATGTCCTTGGGGAAATGCAAAGTTCTTTAGTCTAAAAGGATTTGGTGAAATGCAAATACTATTTGGTAAGTTGTAATTGAAAATTGGCTTGAGATGCAACCTTGGGAGAAATTCTATTTGGTAAACATACATTTGGAAAGTCTTTTACTGTGCTGATTTGTTTTAACTTTAATTATTTAAAATTTTAAAAAAAGAACGATCACATATGCTCTGATGAAATAAATACATTATCCTTATATATGATACATTAGATACATTATCAAGTCTGAAATGTACAAATTTTTACTAAGAAGTTTATTTTCACTATAGCCCTTGAATCACAACATTATTCATCCTTAATTACCCTTTATCACTTTTGGTGGTTGACTGCTCAAATAGCTTATGAATCAGGAGGGTCTAATTGATGGAAACAAGGTTGGAAAAAGGTTTAAGTTCATGAAAGAATCAACTTTCTAAGTAGCAAAAATTGATAAATTCCATGAGTTTGAAAAGAATTACAAGACAAACAAGTATTTTGAATAGGCTTTTCTACATCAAGCAATGGGTATGCAACAGAAGAGGCCCTCTCCACTTATAAATCCAAATAAGAGGATTCTATATCAAGGCATACATACAACAAATAAAATAATGTTATAAACATATATGAACATGGATACTATTCTAGCATCTAATGATGTTTTGCATTCGTGAGAGCCACTTCCAAGTCCCAGGTGGAGAACAGAACCTTGTCAAGAATACCTCAGCATCAATAGGATGCCTCCTTGTGCGTCAATATTCTCCATTTTGATGTCTTGTCGAGAATACCTCATCATCTACTTGGTGAATGATCAGTCCATTGTAGAAATTCACCCCCTTCCTTAATTATCTTTAGTCCTATGAAATCATGAACAAAGTCGAGTATTCAATGCCACCATATCAAGTGTGTGGCCTCAACATCCTTTGATGACCTTGCCATCTTCTAGTAATATGAAGATGAATAAATTTGAGAGGCACAAAACAAAAAGAGATGAAACTAGCAAAATAATCAAAACAAAACAATAAGCCATCATTAACTTGGTAGAGCATGAACCAACAAACTAAATGTGATTGCTACATGAACATGAAATCCCAAGTGATAACAAGAACCATTGTAGCCATTGAAGCCTAAAATTCAGCAAACTCGTCCAAATTCACCTCAATAGCATCCCTACTACTTCCACAACCTTTGGAAGTGCAACTAAGTGACAGAACACAATGAAATGTCATCTTGCCAGAGCCCTAAATTCAAGCATGAGAATAAGGAAGCAAAAACTCCACTACAAGCATTAAGAACAACTCAGAAACTAGTCAAAATCAAGTTACAACTTTGTATGCTATGTGCTCTTTTCTCACTTTTCCCTATCTCTGTCTTTGGTGAAGTGCATACACAAAATTGGAGTTTGGGACACCTGGAATGTCAAAACTTGGCACGGAAGGACGTTTAAGTGCCAAAACTTTGAAAAGGTACACTTAAATGCCAAAATCAGAGTAAAATAGAACACTTAAGTGCCAATCCGGCCAAAATGCAGACGTGGCATTTTCTGACAACATGCTTAATCGACGTGGCAATTATTTAAAAAAAAAAAAAGCACACGTGGAGGAGGAAAACGACGTCGCCCCATCCATTCTGCCTTGGCCAAACTAAACGACGTCGTTTTTCCTTAGTGCTGAACGACGTCGTTTAGCTTATTTGGATTTTAACAATTCATCCATTGCGTTCACACCAGATCTGAGATCCTCTCCATCGCCACTCACAACTCGTCGTTCGTAGGTCATCGGTTGCCGTCGTCGATTTGCTCAGGTTTTTTCTCTTCTTCCTCTCCCCTGTGGTGAACATAAAAATAGGGCTTCGACTCGTTTATGACCTGCCGTTCGCAGGTCATCGACTCCAACTTGAAATTTAGGGGTCGGTTGGGAAATTTTAGGCTTGGATGGTATTGATGTGAGATTTATGGCTTAGATGTGGTGCTATAAACCTATTGGGGGTTCGGATTAACAGTTTAAGATCGGCCTCGAAATGTAGGGCTCGGTGTAAGGCTCGGCGGGGGGAAAATTAAGGCTCAGATGTGGTGGTAGGTATTGTGATGTGTGATTTAGGGCTCGGATGTGGAATTGTGATGTGCAAAAGTAATTTGTAGGGGTCGGATGTGAAATATGCGATAGTGATTGGTGATTGTTAGGGTTCGAAGTATTGGACCTTGGACATATAATAGTTCCGAATCGAATCTCTTGTTGTCGTGGGGACTTTTGGGCATTTTTTTTAAAAATTGAAGTGTTGAAATTAGTGTCATGAGGACCCATACTTATCTGGGGGATCTCTCCATATTTTAAAGGAATATGACATAATCAAAGTAGCTGTCGGGGTTCCCACCTCTATTTGTCCTAAGGTCTATTTTCAATCAAAACTGTTGTCTGACCAGTGCATCTTCCCTCTTTCTTCTTTTCTTTAATAAATAGTGTAGGAACCTCCACATGCAATTGTCTCTTGTCCTTTGTGAATGTAGTCCTAAAAGTTAATTGTATATTTTTCCTCTTTTGTTGTAGAAATGGCTCATGATAAGGACTATGTTGCTATCATTGTTTGCTATGGTGGGGATTTTACGATTGGAGATGATGAGTGGGAGTATGAGGGGGGGAATGAGGGTACTATCTTTGTAGATATAAAGAAGGTATCTTACATTGGATTTGTTAGGGATATAGTGACAACTTTGCCTTGTAGAGTACAAAAGTTGTTGTATTGTGTTCCTAGGAAAGACTTGAGAGATGGTTTGAGAGTTTTAGAAGATGATAATGGTTTTAGGGATGTCCTATATCATTATCTTCATGGCAAAGAGGCGAAAATATTTGTTGAATACAATAGTGATAGTGAGGACGAAGATGATGACAGAGATAGCACCTAAGTAGGAGAAGGAGGGGATGGTATTCAAGCTAATACCGAGATTAGGGATGAAGGAGGGCATAATGGATAGGACGAGGAGGAGAGGGGCACATATGCTATTCACCAGAGTGATGGTGACATAGGTCATTGAATTAGATTGGGAAGTAGCTGAATCTAGTGATGGTGATGATGACGATGAAGGGTTGGTTGCTGAAAATTTCTTAATCTTAAGTGACGAGGATGATGAGGAGTTTACACAGTTAAGGAAAAAATAAAGGGACTTTTTGTCAAATAGATTTGCAACTTTGCAAGTAGCTGATGAAGTTCCAAATAGAGACGAAGGCCCTGCAAATATTGGTGTTGCTGGCCAAGAGACAGATTATAAAGAAAGCATCGACACTGCTACTTCCCAGGACGAACTTGAAGCAGATTAAGGAGTTGTGCGTAGAAGGAAAAATAAGTTTCCTTTGTATGATCCATCTGTTGCCTCTCCTACTTTGTCAGTAAGTATGAAATTCCAAGATGCGATACAATTTAGGGAAGCTATACTGAAGAACTCCATTGCTGCACAAGGAAATATTGATTTCATTAGAAACACCACGAACTTTGTAAGAGCTAGGTGTTCACAGCAAAATTGTCCATGGAAGATTTATGGCGCATTTGTTAAGAGGAGTGAGTTTTTCCAAATTAGAGCCTATCAAGAGGAACACACTTGTTCCATTAATTTTCAAAACAAAAGGGTAACAAGTGCATGGTTGTCTAAGCACTTCTTCGATCTGATCAAGCTGATGCCCGAGATGAAAAATACAAACTTTAGGATGTTGGTGAAGGAGTGTGTAGGCATCAATGTATCTAGGACTCAATGCAAAAGAGTAAAGCAAAATGTGATAAAGATACTTATTGGTCAGTATGGTAAGGAATATGGGTAGATGTGGGAGTATGCTTGGAAGTGTAGGCTACAAAACCCTTCAAGTAG
This sequence comes from Eucalyptus cloeziana, assembly GCA_014182715.1. Lineage (NCBI taxonomy): Eukaryota > Viridiplantae > Streptophyta > Magnoliopsida > Myrtales > Myrtaceae > Eucalyptus > Eucalyptus cloeziana. The sequence continues at coordinate 24,901,474 of CM024644.1, read as the reverse complement.
AGTGTATGTAGAGGTGGTGGAGAGACCGCTTCCTGATAGTGGGACCAAGTTCGATAAGTTATATGTGTGCTTTGATGCATGCAGACGGGGATTTTTAGTTGGTTGTAGACGGATTATAGGATTGGATGGCTGTTTCTTGAAGGGCTTGTGCAAGGGAGAATTGTTGGCGACGATTGGAAGAGATGTGAATAACCAAATGTTCCCACTAGCTTGGGCTGTTGTAAAGATTGAGAACAAGGACAGTTGGTCTTGGTTCTTGAAAAATCTAATGGCTAACTTGGAGATAACAAACGGGGAAGGGTGCGCGTTCATGAGCGACCAACAAAAGATAATGCTTGCTTTTTGAAAAATTTAGTCAATAGTTTGCTTCGTAATATCAACATGTAATTTGCTTACATTTCTTACTTTTAATTATTGCAGGGATTGGTTCCGGCAGTAGTTAAGTTGTTGCCCCATGCTGAACATTGATTGTGTGCGCGGCACATATATGGAAATTGGGCAAAGTCCTACAAATGGGATATCCTACAATTGCAATTTTGACAATTAGCAAGGGGTACAAACATGGCTGCCTTTCGGATAGCCAAAGAAGGACTGCTTTAGTTGACAAAGGAAGGTTATGCTATACTATTTCAACTAGAACTGAAGCATTGGTGTAGGGCATTCTTCAGTGAGGAGTTCAAGTGCGATAACGTCGACAACAACATTTGTGATGTATTTAATTTGAAGATAATAGATGCCAGATGCAAACTAATCATCTCAATGCTTGAAGATATACAAGTTGTGGTCATGATTTGGCAGCGCAAATAAAGAGATGAGGCTGTAAAATGGACTAGACAATATGGTCCTAGGTTGCCAAGAAATTGGATGAGAACTTGGCTGTAAGTAGGCATTGTCATCCCATTTGGAATGGAGATGACGGATATGAGATAATGAATGGTGTTGATAAGTATGTTGTCAAGCTAGGAAGTATGAAGTGTTCATGTAGAGCATGTCAACTAAGTGGATTTTCGTGTGCATATGTCATATGTGCCATCCAGTTGAAGGGCGACAATACAGATGATTACATCGATGATTGGTATGATAAATCAAAATACCTTGCTTCGTATCAGTTCATGAAGAAGCAGCAAGTTTTGGAAGCCCACGGATTATGAAGCACATCAACCTTTGCCACTGAAGAAGAAAATTGGAAGGCTAAAATGAAGATGAAGAATGGCGCGTAGCAGGCCACAATATTAAAGGTTGTTAATTGAGGAAGTAGCAAGAACAATTGAGGCAAGCTGAAGGGCCTAATGAAGAGACATTTGGAGAAAGGCAAACAAAAGGGCCAAGTGAGTCGACTGTTCTTCAGTCGACAACTAGAACCCCGGTAAGTCATGAAATTTATTTTATGTTTATATTGTTTGTGGTTTATTATAAATATATACATAATATTCTATTTGGCCTTGTATGTAATGTCTTTGTTAGGTCATAAGAAGAACCCCAGTAAGTCATGAAACTGAACAACCTGTTCGAAGAAAGCAAGGTAGAAGATGGCCAGCTGAAGGATTGGCCCAAGCAGCATCACGGCCAATTCAGTCAACTGTTCTTCAACAGAGAAAGAAATACCTAGTAAATTCAACCATTTGTATTTAGTTTTTCTTTTTCTTTACATTATTGTATGGCCTGATGTTATATTTATGGTGTCTTTTGCCTCTCTCTCAGGTTCAAAGAAAATAAGTTAGAGCTCAATTGCCAACTGAAGGGCTATCACAAGAGCCACCTCAATGGTCACCTCATGGGGCCACTAGAAGAATCACTACAAAGGGCACCACAAGTACCACCAGTACCACCAAAAGGCCCAACATAAGGTGTCACTAAAGTTGAAGGGCTACACAAAAGGACAACTAGAAGAAGGCTAGGTGAAGGGGCGGCTACAAAAATGCCATCTAGAAGACACCCGGCTGAAGCATTGGTTGAAGAAGCCCCGGCTGTAGCTGAAGGGCCCAAGAAATCACAGGCAAGAAAAAGAGCCAACAAATCACAAGTTCCTCAAAGTGACGCCCCTATTCAAACAAGAGGGGCACTTGGGAAGAGGTTAAGACAATATGGCTATGGCCTTTATACAAATGAGCGTACTGGAACAGTCATTCTGAATGTAAGTTTTATTGGCTGCATTTAATTTAATTTATGTTGCAGACTTTTGCTGACAATTTATTGTCTTTTTATAGCTAGGGAGAAATTCAGAGGTTCTTATCTCAGGCTCAACTCAAGAATCAACCACTGCACCAACAAAAAAAAAAACATCAACTGCGCCAACAAGAAAGAAGAGCAAGAACCCAGTTGTAGGTCCATCTGATTTAATTCAGCCTGGGACAGTTGTAGCTCCTTTTGAATCAATTCAGCCTGGGACATTTATAGCTCCATCCGAGTCAGTGGATACTGAGAAGGTTGAAGAAGAAGTTGCACGTCCAGTTAGAAAGAGTGCAAGAATTATGAATCAAGTGAAAGGCCCATCGAAAGGAGCACGAACAAGGGGCGTCGTGCATATTGATTGATGAGATGGGACGTGATAGGATTTGTGGAGATTATGAGTCAATTTTGTAAACGTTATAATAACTTCCTATGGATGGTTATCTTTTTTTTTTTAGTTTGTAATTGATTTGGTGAGATTTAATTTCAATATCAATGGAATGATATTGCTGGTTGTCAATTTGATTTTTGCTTTTTGTAAGATATGGATTCTACTTTTACTTGCATCTGTTGGTGTTGGGTCTGTGGTGGTAGCTGGAGTGTTGGTGTGGCTGGTGGTGGTGGATGGTGATGCTTGGTGGTAGTGAGTTTGTTGTTCAGGTGCCAATGTGGTGGCCGGGGTGCTGGTGTGGCTGGTGGTGATGCCTAGTGATTATGGGTTTGTGGTGGGGGTTATGGGCTTATGCTGCACCTAGTGCAAGTGTGCAATTTGCACATCTTACACCATGTGTACTGGTGCAAGCTAGTGCAAGGCTCAGCTTGCACTAGTATCTTGTGCAACAACACCACTAGCATGGTGGTGGCTGGAGTGGCTAGTGGTGATAGTTGGTGGCGCAGCCGGTGGTGGTGGTGGGCGCGATTTTTAGAGAAAACCCACAAAAAAATTGGCACTTAACTGATCACATTTTAAAAAACTTGGCACTTAAGTGTTTACTTTTAACTACCAGTGACACTTAAATGATCACTTTAATAATAACTTGACACTAAAGTGATCATTTTTTCATTGCGACTAGCACTTAAGTGATTACTAAATACAACTTATGGCACTCGGGTAATCACTCATGTTTGTTTTGTGTATATGCTGCTTTGTAGCAAAACATAGAAGGTGATAGTAATTTAACTTATGGCAACTCCATTCAATTCCAATATTTGCTGTTGGTTTATGTTTACATTTGGTTCAAGTAAAAAAGCCACCACAACACATTAACCCAATACACATCCATCATTATTGGTTTATATTCAAGAACAAGTAAAAACATAGTACAAGCAGCATTTAATTCAATCATTCCATTTCCTTAACCTCTCCACAAACACAATAAGTAACTCACAATATATATGACAGCACAAACAACAACAAAGCCACAACGATCTTGTGGAACAACACAAACTTCTTCTCATCTTTCAAAAAGAAAAAAAGTCTACATTTAATCCAAAACAACACCATTTTTAACTATGGCAATCGGAGAAACTTTTTCTCATCTTTAAGTGCTTTACATTTAATCATAAAGTATAATAGACAACAAAACAACACCATAATAAATGCTTGGTAACACTTCCGTTCAATTTTCATTCTTGAAACTTCATTCTTGAAAAGTTTAGCTGAAGACGCTTGAGCTTGCATTAAAACTTCATTCTTGAAAAGTTTAGCTGAAGACACTTGAACTTGCATTGAGTTAACATCGTCCAAGTCGTCCATGAACATAGATGGAGATTGATGTCTTTTATGAAGTAGATCCAATATCACCTCTGTGGATCGGTCAGAGAACTTCGCATCGACCCATTTGAAGTATTTGCACTTCGACGCTTCTTTATATCAGGCGCATCCATAAAATCTCCTCCCAAGATTGATTCGAGTCCATGATGTTCTTCTTGGACTCGGTAACCCACAAAAACAGAAACGCTGGCCTTCTCCTTCTCTTTGGTGAGAGGAATTTGAGGCATTGCTACGAGTCCTGCTCTCCATTTCCAAGATTTGACGATGGAGTTTTGGGCAAATGAAAATTAGGGTTCGAGACTTGGATTCAAGCACTTCAATAGGGATTTTGGCCGATTTAGGGTTTTAGATTTAGGGCATCTGGGGAGATGATGTCGTTTTAGCAGCTTCGGGGCTTCTATTTTGAAGATGACGTCATTTCTGGGGAGTTAGAGCCGACTTAGCTCTTCGGCGAGCCACGTAGGCAAGCAAAAATAATAAAATATTGCCACGTAGAATTTCTGGCAAGGTTCGCTGGAGGTGGCACTTAAGTGTACATTTTCAAAGTTTTGGCACTTAAGTGTCCCCTCGTGCTAAGTTTTGGCACTTGGGCTGTTCTTCTGCCCACAAAATTGTGACGTTACCAATTTCTGTTTTCACTTTTCATATCATGTTCCCAATAGAAGATTTAAAATGAATTTATGTCGTGTTGTTTAATATTTAGCTTTCTTGCTACAAATTGGGTTATAAGCCAAAGCTCAACTTTTCACCGCATTAGTATTGCTTATTTTTCATTAATGTGCATACTCTTTACTGAGGCTGCTTTATGCCAAGGATGATGAGTTTCAAGACATTTGTGCAAAGCTTAAATCAAACTAGCAAAGCACAAATCACCCAAAAAAAAAAAAAATCAAGACAAACAAGTAACACACAAAATAAAAAAGAACCAGCATACCATGTAGACTAGGTTTGCAATTACCAACACAAATTTCTTAAAAAAAAAAAAAAAAAAAAACCTTCATGCTCAACACAAATAGAGAAATCTTACCTAGAAAGGGAGGTAAGCGCGGGGGTTGGCGTGAGTAAACATGGCATGACGAAAGAGAGATCAAGGGTGACTATGAGGGAGGAGAGCTCGACGGCAAGAAGAGCCCAAGTAAAGTGGCGTCCCATGGGCAAAAGAGGAGCAGCGTCTCAATGCGAAAGAGAGAGGAGCATCTTTAGGTTTTATTTAAAAAGGGGAAAACAAAGGAATAACGGTTGATAAATGAGGATGGGATTGGAAATCGAAATATTTTCATTAAATTAGGGAAGTAGCATTACAAAAATGTTATTTCTCAAGGCTTCTTCAACCTTCCATTCCCCTAAAGGCTTTAGAGAGTTTCAGAGATTTAATTGCATCTTCCGAAATCCCTCTAAAAAATGAATCAAATGCCATTTACTTTTGGCCAAACCCCTTTAAAGCCCCAAAGCTCCCTCCAAATGCTAAACCAAATAGGATCTTAGTGATGTTCACAGGCGATGGTCTATTGATGACCAAGAGTACTTTGTTGTAGTACAAGCCATCAAGCATCGGTAACCTTATCTTTATCAACATGAGTTTATCCTTAATACTGACCATCAGGCACTTAAGTATATCAAGAGCTAGAAGCATTTGAATCAAATGCATAAATGTTGGGTCTCCTTTTTGGAGCAATTCAATTGCATGCTTTGACACAAGGCAAACCACTTGAACAAAGTCATTGATGTACTTAGTCGTCGTGTTGTGCCACTCATCACCATGCACATTGATGTTGTGGGCTTTGATGATCTCTATGCCCTTATGTCGAGAATGATGACTTTCAAGACATTTGGGAGAAGTGTTCTATTGTAGGCTCTCATGACGACATGATCATTCAAGATAAATTCTCATTCATTGGCCATAGGCTGTGCATCCCTTGCAGCTCTTTAGATGAACAACTTATTCAAGAGCTTCATGGTGGCACCCTTGGAGGACATTGTGGGCAAGAAAAAACTATTTTCTTAGTTGAAGAGAAGCACTATTGGCCTCAACTTAAGCATGGCATTGGATGATTTATGAAAGAGTGCTACATCTGTTAGATTGCCAAAGGCTACTCTTAGAATAGCAGTCTTTACACCCATCTACCTATTCTTCTGGACCTTGGTTAGATATTTCAATGGATTTTGTTTGGAGCTTCGGTGAACCCAACAAGATATGGATTTTGTTTTTGTAGTAGTGGACAAATTCACAAAGATGGCACACTTCATTTATTGTAAAAAGACTTCTGACACTTCCCATGTGGCGAGCCTATTCTTTCGGGAAGTGGTCTGCCTACATGGTGTGTCCAAAACTATCACTTTCAACCGTGACACTAAGTTCCTTAGTCATTTTTGGAGGGCCTTATGGCAGTTACTTGGGACGGATTTATAGTATAACATCTCCTTTCATCCCTAAACTAATGGTCAAATTGAAGTTGTCAACTACACTATGGTAAATATCATTAGATGCCTTTGTAGTGACATGTCAAATCAATGGGACCGGTATCTTGCTTTTGCTAAATTCGCTTTCAATTACACCGTCAATTGCTCCATGAGCAAACCTTCATTTGAGGTCATCAACGGGCGAATGTATGGCGTCCCCAACACATCATGACTAACATGATTATCCAGTTCTTTTCATTTTTTAAGCATGCGGAAGCGAATTTAGACCCATAATAACCCAGGACATATGAAATTCAAGAAATGCACGCAGAAATATAAAACTAGGCATTTCCTTCTTATTTATAGCCTTTTGAAGACCTAAGTCGGGCACATTGGCGATCAAAATACTCTTACTTCGGGCTACACCAAAAGTTCATCAATTGTACCACTCCAACTAAGATATTGTTTATCTACACGGCCACCTACATGTTTGAGACCTATTGCTAAGTCTTTCCAAAAAAATGCTATTCTTGCCCTACTCGACCTCGCTATCTCCATTGTCATCACCGTTCGGGAGTGGGAGTGGTCCTACCAAATGCCCACGGATTCGGGCATAGATGGCAATGAACCCGATTAGCACCAAGCTTGATGGGAGGCCAGCATCTACCGTTAGTATCACAATGATCCGAATAAAGGTGACCTAAGGGAAGTTGGGGTTGTTTAGCTTTGTCTAGTGCCACGTGAGATCTATCGGGACACCATAGAGGATCATGATGGATGCAAGTAGCAGAGCTATATTTACTTGTATGAAAAATGCTAATCCACAAAAAGTGAGCATAAAACTCAACAAGCAAACTACTACTCAATCTACACTACATATGTCAGTAACGACACATGCGAGGGAGTTTAGATATAAAATATAACAATTTTTTTGAAATCAACTTACTTGATGTTGACATCTGATTTCTAATTAACGCGTCAAAAAAGGTAAAAACTGAGATTAAGGTTTTCGATCGTGATGGAACCTATTTCTCAACCAAAAAGCTTTGTTTTTCATTTCTTTTGTTTGCATAGTTATTTTTAAGTGATTTACTATTCATTTTCAACAAAAATTCAAAAAGTCAAACAATTGACTATTGGGTTGACTTTTTGGTCAACTCTTTGACCAAAAGTCAACTTCAAGTCAAAAATTGACTTTTTACCTAAAAAAATGTCAAGGGAAAATGTCACAAATGGTCTCTGAACTTTCATCTAATGTTCAATTTCATCCACAAGCTTTCGATTTGCTCAATTTGGTCCTTGAACTTTCATCTAATGTTCAATTTCATCCATGAGCTTTTGATTTGCTCAATTTGATCCCTGAACTTTCATCTAATGTTCCATCCAGTCCCTAACTATTTGAAAATTGACCAATTTCTTTTTTTTTTAAATACCAAACTATTTTTTTTATAAAAAAAATACTAAACTAGGTTTTTTTTTTGTTTAATAAATAATGTACAAAAAGCCCATCAATTGATTTTTCCCTTTTCGGTGAAGTCCATAAAAAATTCGATTGATGGGCTTTTGTAAATTATTCAAGTAATTTGCATATACAAAAAAGAAATCAAAATGCAAGATTCACCTTTGTTTATTATTACTGTCCCTTTTTTTCCATTTGTTTTTTAATTTGAAGAAAGGAAAGAAATATTGACCTTTATTACTTTGCATAAATGAGGCATTTTTGACCAAAAAAAAAAACCTAGTTTGGTATTTTTTTTATTTATAAAAAAACAGTTTTGTATTAAAAAAAGTGAAATTGGTCAATTTTCAAATAGTTAGGGACTAGATGGAACATTGGATGAAAGTTCAGGGACCAAATTAAGCAAATCGAAAGCTTAGGGATGAAATTGAACATTAGATGAAAGTTCAAGGACCAAATTGAGCTAATCAAAAGTTTAGGGATGAAATTGAACATTAGATGAAAGTTCAGGGACCATTGTGACATTTTCCCAAATGTCAAATGACTTTAATTTCATTTTAACCAAATCAATTTCCAAAAATTTCAAAATTTGATTCAAAAATCAATAATTTAAGGAAAATAACTAAAGTGTTGACTTTTGGTCAAACATTTGACCAAAAAAATTGAAAAAAATCAAAAGTCCATGAAAGACATTGTTTATGTGTGAATTTGACTTTTGTATAAAAAATTTCATAAAAATCGATTAAGAACCTTGCTTTTCAAATTTTTTATTTTTAGGTTTGAAATCCACCAAAAATAAGATTACTCTTGTTCTAGTCATAATTAGGTATAATTTCTTTTATGATATTTGGTCTAGGAATTATTTTAATCCACTTGATTATTTAATTTCAGGAATTATCATGCCGAAAAGTGAATTGTCATTTTAAGCCTTGATTATGGTGTCAAAATTGATCCCTCATGGATTGCGAACGGACAACTTTATTCAACTAATTTTTTAGAGATAAATCCAAATTTGGGGTTCCTTTGGAGAGATTCACACAAGAACTTCCCAATTTGAGAGGTTTCTCTCTCTTGCATATAAGAAAATCAAGTCATTGAGCTTTAATTGGCGAAATTTAGATGGACCCATTCAAGACTATGGTTCATTTTTATGAATTAAGGTCCAATTTTGATATTAGACCTCAATTCATTTTTGAACTAAGTCTTGTGACTTCAATTCAAGGTCAATTCATATACAATAGGCTGTCCTAAGCATGGGCAATTAGACGTATAAGTTTATCGCAATATTAATTGACTTCAATTTTGATTAATTTGCGATTTTGGGCGAAGAATTGTAAAATTGCCCATTTTAGCCCATAATGCTCAATTACGTATACTCATGGTCTAGGTCCACTATTTTTCACAATAATCATTCAATTAAGTTAATAGAAAACTCATAAATTACATTTACGGGTTTTAATTGGCTTAATTTGATCAAAGTTGGATAATTTCTTCTCAGATTGGACAATTTTTTCATTGAACTAAATTGTATAAATTTTGAACCCACAAGACTGCTTAACCAAGAACTAGTCAAAACCGATCAAGAATCGGTTAGACTAGTGTGAATCGACTTGACTAGTTCGACCGACCGCCAGTGAGGTAGGCTGGTTTGGCCCCTTGCCGGCCAATTCTAGGTCGCCAGTGACCAGTTCCGAGGTCCTTGCTATTTGTATTTTACCTCTATGTTCTTGCAATTTTCAAATTTTGCAGATTAACTATTGAATTTCCTGAATTTGCTATTTTGCCCATAATTAGCCCTTAATCACAATTCTTGTTTTTAAACCCTAATTTTTGCGAATTGAACCTATCCGATTGGTCATGGGACACATCTTAAGTGGGTTTAGCCCTTAATCAACTTGATTCGGTCATTAAATTGAAATTTTGACCGTGGAATTGAATCGACGGTTAAGATTTGCCAATTAGGTTTTAATATAAAAGGAATTTTTCCTCCAAAATGCAAGGTGGCTTCATTTGCATATCTTCTCTCTCATCTCTCTCTTCCCGCCAAAACCTCTCCCACTCTCTCTATCCATGACCATTTCTTCTCTCTGGTGAGTTGATCGCTAACGGCTTAGGCCCCACGCCAGCGGTCCTCGTTGCTGTACCACCACCTCTCTCTTTCTCTCTCTCAGTGCTAATCGGAACCGTCACTAGCTTCGGCGGCCGCTTGATTCGCCCACGCAAGCCAATCGACTGATCGGGCTGAAGAATCAACGTGAACACTGGTGGTTCATCCGGTGCCTTCATCAACCTAAATTGGAAGTCCAACGGCTCTCTTCTATCCTTCGATCAGCCCAGGAACCTTCATTGGAGTGTTCTCGATCTGATGATGGTTGAAGCATCACTCGAAGAGCACCAAAGGAGCTCCTACGACCTTTCCTTTGATCGGTGCTCCAAGGCCGGTCTAGTTTTTGATCGATTCAACTAGGCAATTGAACCGGTAGTCCAGCCGTCCCTAGCCAGTCCATAGGTGATCTGATTGTGATTTTCGGAGCTCCAATCACATGCCGGCAAAGTTCATTTCGTCTGATTGCATCTAGTTTCGAAGAAAAATGCAAAAGGTAAACATTCTCGATCTTGAATTTGATGAGGCAAGATCATCGTAACCCATCGAGCTAGGATTCAAGTTTAGATTTACAGAATATGCCTAGATCTGAGATTGATGATGGTATTGAATGATTTGCTATGGTTTGATGTTCATTGAAGATGAATTTGAATTTGTTTGAATGTGATTATTGTTAATCTACAATTTCGTGCTTCTGTGATATGCTCATTGTTTTGGATGAAACGAGGTACTAGATGAACTTTTCTGATCTCGAGTCCTTCTAAGCCTAGAAAATAGACTTCAAGAGCTTTGATTTGATAGCCACACATCCTGACGGACATCATTTGGTCATCAAAAAACACCTCCGAAATTGGTTGATTTTGTAGTAGTTTTAGGTTGATTTGTGGTTTTGACTTTGTTCCAACTTGCTGTTATGTTATTTTCATATTGATTTTTGTGATCTGAATCTGGAAAAATTTCCTTCACAATTTATAGAAAATTGTGTCATTTATAACATATGTTTTTTCCATAATTTTTTAAGGTGTCTTAATTAGGTAAAATCATCAAAAAACGAACCTAGGATGGTCTGTCTTACACTAGGTCCGAATTGCATTTTGTGAAATTGAGGTTATGGATAAGTCCATTTGACTTAATGATTTCATGAGATTGTAATGTATGTTCTAAAGAGGTATGATTTGCATGATTCGATCATTGTTTGATATGTCGATTACATGTGTGAACTTGTCTAGGTACTACTGCAACTAGTACATGTTATAACGTTTCTCTATTTTGCTATTTTCATAAATGATTGTATGGTCAAAATTGAAATTAGGCCGAAAAAATGTTCGTCATATCATATTCCACATGTAGAATTTTTCATGAGATTTTTCACATGTTATTAGCTCATCAAAGTCAAGCATGTTCTGTGATGACTACATTGGATTAAGGGCTTATCACAAGCCCACTAAAACGCATTTGTTTGGATCTCTTAAAGATCAAATTATGCATCAATGCCTTCTTGACATTTGAAGTGTCCATTACAAGCTTTGCCTTCATATATGGTATGTCACGATTGAACTTCATTTGGTATGTGAACATCATGTGTTAATTAGGCCAATTGCAATTGAAATTTATTGAACATGTCATTCCTAATTCTAATTCATTTTGCAAATATGGAAGGATCATGTGATTCCTTTGCATCTCGACCTAGGATTAAATGTTTTTTTACTCAAATCATTGTTGCATTCAATCCCTTGTCGTATGCGAATTTCATACCATTCATGCATTGCTTAAGTGACCTTTTGAACTATTAAACATATACCATATTCTGCTTTGCAAATGGTTGATTCGCATGTTGTCACGGACATTGATTTTCAAATATCAAATTGACCCCGATTAAACTTGGGCCCTTCTAAGAAGTTGTAGGACTTGTCTAGATCTTTCAAATGCCACTGATTTTGTGTGATTTGCTCACTATTTAGCATATTTTCTATTTTCCCAATTTAGGTTGGAATTCCAACTTAGGTTAAATTCGAAACTCTTATTTTACTCCTGTTTAGTTAGATTTTTGCTATTTTTGTGTGATATTTTCATTAGAGATTCTTAAGTCAGACCCTTAACGAACTTTGTTCATTACTCTCTGACCACGTAGTGGTGAAATTTTACATTTTTTAGATCGTGTTTTTTTTTTTTTTAGATCGTGTTTACTGGGTCAAATCTTAGTTGTAATGGCATATTACGTTGCTGTCTTGTGAAATTTCTGATGCGATGTCGAATTTTGTTGAATTTTTATAAATGCTTGCGTAACTCATTCCAGAAATTTTTCTTCATGAAGCTTGTTTCCTGTGATGTTGTGCATGTCGTGTAATTTTCTTAGGAAAAATTATCAATGGGTCATTTTCCAATTTTGCTAATTTTGTTTGCCCTGTTTGCAATGCTATGTTGCAAATCCTTGCTGTGATCTTCTATTTGGATTTTTCTAGGGTGACTTGTATGTGGAATAAGGATTTATCATCTTCATGAAATTCATTCCAAATTCCTTAATCTTCATTGTCAATTTTTTTTAATACATAAAATGATCTTTTGATAATATTTTCTCCAAAATTGATTTGAAGTGTTGACTTTGCATATCCAAATGAATTTGGTACAGGTGATGCTTACGACATTAATTGTTTAGAATCTTTTAAACTTTTGATTTGACATTGGAATTGTCAAGATTTTGACTGTATTTAAAATTCCTGCGATGTTTGTAAGTGCATGATATGCACCCTAGGCTAGCCTTGACAATTAAATACTTTCCATAGCCGAGACACTCCTTTGTTTAAATGGTTTCGCATTCCTTTCTCGACGTTTCAAACACATTCAAATATTTGAAGCATCACATAAACCACCATGCATGAAACCATTCCATTTGTTAGAAATGCCTGTGATTGTGATTGACGCATGTCAATTAAATAAGTGATCCGCCGTTGGCTCACTGAAATTATTTGATTGCTTGGGAAATAAGGCTCAAGGGCTTGCATACATGTTTAATTTATGCTAATGCCTGTAGGTTTTAGATGTATGTTTAGGTGTGATGCATGATTCCATGGGTATACTTTGGGACTCACTTAGAACATATTTTAGGGACTTATAAGCTTTAGTGGCCATGCGAGAACACAAATGGTCACTAATGGTTGTAGTCATGAAAATGAATTGGGGTAGGTGTCTAGAGAGATCGGCGTGTGAATTGCAAAGGTCAATCCCATGGCCCTATTTGCTCATTTGTGCATATGATTTCATTTGTTTGATTGTTCTTGATTGTTTCTCATGCTTTTGTCTGTTTTGTCGTGAACGATTATTTCTTTCTTGTTGTATGTACCTAGTTTAGATTTAGGCTAGGATTGGACTAGGCCCTTAGAGGTGAGGACTCAACAAGATATAAAGGCGATGGAAGGTCAATGTCCATTTCGATTGTATTATTGTCCCATTTTTCCCGATATATGTTTTGGGTTACTTCATTTGTATAAACACCTGACGGGGTGCGTGTTTTATTTCTACCATTTCATTTTTGTCTGTCATTTAGGGTTGCATGTTAGATTTACTGTTTTCGCTACAACTATCTATTTGAGTGTTTACTTACTATTTCGCACTTAAATTTCAATTAAGGGTGCGTTTGTTTCACGGAAAACTCAATGATAAAGGAAAATGCTTTCCCGGAAAACATTTTACAAGAATACGATTTGTTTTCCTTTGTTTGGCGATGTATAATTGAAAATGTTTTCTGCCATTTGGATTCCATTAAAAAATAATTTCACACTTCATCATAGGAAAAAAATGAATCTTTAATTTAAAAACTTCAAATTTTTAATATTGTTGTTTTTTATTTACTTTTATTTTCTATTTTTTATTTTCTTTCTTTTTATTTCCTTTTTTCTTTTTCTTTTTTTTCTTTTTCCTTCTTCTTGTCCTTCACTCCTCAACTTCCTCATGCCATCCCTTCTGCTTCCTCTAGCAGTTTGTTCCCAGTTGGCTTACAAAGGGTGAGCTCCACTGCCGCTAGAGGCGCGAGCTTGCCAATTGGCCGCTAGAGGCCGTGAGCTCGGCCAATCTGGCGAGGCTTGAGCCTCATCGCTGGAGGCCACGAGCTCACTCGATTTAGTGAGGCTTGAGGCTCATCGGCCTCGGGCAAGCTCAAGCCTTGTTGTTGAAGGCCATGAGATCACTTGATTTGGTGAGACTAAAGCTCACTGGCCGTCCTTGTGGCCAGTGACGGGTGAAGAAGAAGCAAAAGAAAAAGGAAGAAAAGAAAAAGAAAAAGAAGCAAATTCAAATTTTTTATTTTTATTTTAAAAATGTTTTCCAAATTTTAATTTTTTAAAACATAAAATATTCAAATTCAATTTTTCTTAAAATATATTTTTATAAGAATAATTGTTTGTAAACCAAGCATCAAATCTAAGCTTTGGTAGATTCAAAAAATGTTTTCCGGTCTCTTCAAAGGGGAAATCATTTTCCTGAATTTAAGCTTTGCTAGGAAAACATTTTCCGTTGAGTAGGAAAACGTTTTCCGTTGACTCATTTTCCTAAGCAACCCAAACATCGGAAAATGAGGAAAATGTTTTCCCCCACCCTAAGTGTTTTCTTTTCTTTTTCTTAGAAATAGAATTGCATGAAAACGAACCATCCATACGTGATCACTTAGTTTAGAGTCGTTGACCCGAAAAATTAAAAAAGACAAGCATGATCACTTTAAGAAATATGACAAACTATTAGATACCCAAAGGGCGCTAATAGAAACATTAGCGTAACTCAAGTCCCCCAACCTAGATTTCTAGTTACGTAGAAATCGAGAGACAACTCTTGACCCTTGATTGTATTTTTCAACTGATCCCCAAAAACGAGATTACTAGTGACTCTCGTCTTTTTAGATCGTTTAAGTAACTAGATAATGAAAATAAACTTGTTGTGAGGGGTATGGGCCTCAACGAGGCTCACTGTGGTCTAACATACCTGCTATGAAAAGTTCTTAATGGATGGAGTGATGCCATCCATTGAGAGCGAGTACTAATGGGAGGGCTACCGTGGTAAAGGTATCCTGAAATTCAATATCCACACTTGACTCCTCCCTCGAGATGTGTTGTCCGTATGGACACGAATCACGACACCTTTCATTGTCACACGAGGTACAAGCTTGGGAGCGCTCAAGACCATGTATGAGGGAACTCACAATGGTTCATTCGGAAAGGCAAGGTGATGATGTCTTTTGGAATGTGAACCGTGAGGGAACTCTCATGGTCGAGTACACTTAAACCTAACATTTCCCACCTTCATTGGGGGCACGCGAGGGGTCAAGTCACGACACTTGAGAACCTTTTTCAAAATCAAGATAGCAAGTGAAAAACAATTCCTTTGAAACCAGTAAACCAATAAAGCTCAAATAAAATCTAAAAATGCCAATGATCATATTTGTTGTGAATTAACTACTATAATCTTCTGGGAAACCCTATTATTCCTCGGGCATCTTGCACCCATCTGGCATTGCGAGGACATATGGGGGAACCGTGTTATACCCCCAAGCATCTGGAGGAACCCAGTTACTCTTCCAGGTATCCCTACTACAACCTGAGGCATCGTTGTCCTAAGGACCGATGGCATTCCCAAATCACACACTCATCTCATGATACAACAATTCAATAATTTAATTTAAATATGACATCCACTAAATTATTGTACACGAATAGTTTAGTGTTCACCATCAACTATTCTTTGTAAGTCAGAGAAGTGATACCAAATATTTAGTCGATAGTACCAGTTCAAAAGACGGGTTACAAAATAAGAGTTTATTCAAAATCGATAGTTTAAGGGTAACTCATCCGTCAATAGAAATCAAGGGCATTCGCTAAGTAGATTGGTTTTAAAAATTAGGAAACTTTAACACGATGTGATCGAGACTCCGAGGAATGTTTTTTATGGAGAACTCAAAACCAGTTCAGCTTGTATGGGTCCTAATAATTTTATATAATTTGTGTTAGAACAGGTAAATTTACAAGATAAAATAGATTTGAAATTGGGTTTCGAAAGCCTAAATTAGTTCTAAAAATCCTAGGAAAATTACACATTATAGTTTGAAGTATGATTCAAAACTTTCATGAAGGTCATTAGTCCAAATCTTGTGTCAAAAATTCTGTAGAAAATAGAAATCGAGTAAAGGTCTGGCAATGGTTTTATAAAAACAGAATCAGATCTGCGTAGTTTTTGAAATATATTTTGCACGTACCAAGTCTGAAAAATCCGAAATTAAAATATGTCGTAAAACAAGGTATAACACATAATTTTGTGTAGAAAGTCCTACCGAATTCGTACCACAAAGACCATCATAAAATTGGAAAATTCTTGCCTACAATAAAACAACCGAAAATAGTCGTAACCTCAGATTCGTCCATGACTCGTGTCATTTAAGCTCAAATCAGAGCACATTTCCCATCCAAGCATTCCAACAACACATCCTTAGACTCAGTGAGCTAAAATTTCAACAATACTTGTAATGCACCTTTTCCAAGACCGTCAATGAAACACAACTACATACGAAATCAACAGATACGATTAAAACTCAGGGAAATCGACCTTAGCGTACAAATAGCAACCTATGTCTCATAAACGCGAAGCAGTTTACTTGCCTCGAGTCCAAGGCAAGTGGCTTACGTGGCTTGATGGAGTTGCAGAGGTCTCGGCTTACGGCAGGCGTTCGGTTGAGTTGCGGTGATCCGAGGGAGACAGAACGACGATGCAAGCGTTGGCCGAGCCGAGGCATTGCCGGTGAGCTGCGATGTTGCGCACACTAAAAAGAAAAGAAGCGACGAATAGAGAAAAAGAGCTGATGGACAGGGCTGAGGTGAAAGAGATGAAGGAGACATCATGTTGCCGCTTTTATACTTTCCCATTTTCATCCAACCGCTTGCTGTTGATGCGGTGATTAATTGACTCAGCAACAAGACCTCAAGCCAACTGGTTTTGTGCAGTTGATTGTTGACTCCGCATGCCCGAGTTTGCAACAGCTGAATGGGGATGTGGTAGCGATGGGATAACGATGTGGTGATGGTGTGCTGAGTTGTCACGGCAGGAGGAGGCCAAGTGGTGGTGTGGTCGTGGCGGGCTTGGTGAGATGTTGAGGACGTTCATTTCGCGTGACTTGAGGCGTCACAATGGTGATAGAGATGAGTTGAGGTGGCAAGTCGTGGTGGTGGTGCAAATAGTGCAGTCCAATGGCGAGCTCGATGACGTGACATGGACTTTACGCATTCAAGGCTCACTATTTCCTCAAGTGAGAATCCAGATGTTACAATATGGCACAACATACATTGGACCTCCTACCTTTGCCCAAAGTCCGAGGATATAAAGTTGTAGCCGAGAACTTAGTAACAAAAATTGCAGAAGGTACAAGAGCGTGTGAAGCAATAGCTGGAAGCTTTCACCACCATTTGTAAAGCTGCTGCAGATAAACACCGCTGCCTCAAAGTATTTGTTAAGGGTGACGAAGTGATGGCCTACCTCCGCAAGGAATATTTCCCTATCAGTACATATAATAAGCTGAAGCACAAAAAAGTTGGCCCCTGCCAAATCTTGAAGAAGATTAACGATAATGCTTATGCTGTTGATCTTCCTAGTGATATTGACACTCTCCAATATTCAATGTGGCAGGCATATTTGAGTATCAATCTCTATACACTCTCCTTTATCCTGACAATAATTCAGGGTCGAGTTCTTCTAAAGTGAAGGACGCTAATGTAGAACATCTAGCAAATAGTTATATGGAAACTTTTTGAGTGTCATAAGAGCGGGCGATCCCATCAATGTCATAAATGACGAGTCAACTTCAAATGGTCATTACTTTGACTAGGGAGGGATTATTAAACATATCATATCGAAAAGGATTGCGAGATCTTTGAAGCATCAAATTGGGTACGCTGATTTGGACAATGTATGATCTCCAAATTCATGCATTTTCCTTGATTTATGGGCCGTCTAAGATTTCGGACATGTTTTGCAAATTTCTAGGGCACGTTTTATAGAATTTCGCTTTTATCCATATTTTTTCATTAATTTTGTTATTTGATCTTAGTTATTTGATTATTTCCTAAAGGGTGACCTCATTAATAGTCGCTTAAGACAATGTAAACGGCACTTCATTATTCAAAACAAATATTATTCTTTGGAATCCCTTTCCAAGCATATCTTCCTTTGTGTCAAAACTATACCATCCCATCCTTGAATTGATGTTGAATCTAATGTGCGTAGCGGGCAAACACTATTGCGACCTACTCTTTGAGGGGCCACCCTTAGCAAATAGGTTTAGAGATATTTGCTCAAGAGAAGATTCTAATGGTTCCTTAAAAAGATAGCTTGAACACATAATTGGTTCCATTGACCAAAAGAAGCTTCATTGATCAAGAGTGTGGACTCTCTCAAATCTATACCTTGCATGACATGGGATTTTGTTTAAATATTTGACAACCTAAACATTTTTACTAGGAGCTGCCACTAGCCTTTTGAGGTTGGCTATAAACCAATTGAGCAAGCGCAAAATATCAAGGAGTTTGTGAGCCTCCCACAGAAAAAATTGCCTGCTCCCCATTCCTCTCTTCACTCCTCCACCTTTTTTTCTCTCGACTTTGCCCTGTCTCTATTGTGTGTGTCTCAAACCACTCTCTTCTCTCGCTCGTGTTGTTCAGTACAAGACCCAAATCTCTGTCTTCTCTCTCGGTCTACTCCCCTTCAGCTCTCGGTCTTCTCTCGCTCCCACACTGGAGCATTGGCCCTTTTTTCTCTCCCACATGCCTCATGTTATGCGTGACCTCTGCTTCGCTTCCCCACTTGCCAAATCGTTGTGTTCCTAGGAAAAAAATATTCAACAGTATCAAAGCGCCACGTCATCGTTGATGTGGCACACATTTATCCAATTGGGCCACTCATAATCTGACACGTAACAAGGCATTGTAATTTAAAAAAAAAAAATTGCCTGCAAAAAGCTGAAGATGGGGATGATAAATGCACAACAGCTTTATCAAAAAATTTGAAATGGTCACTCAGCTTTTTCTCTCCTCCTTCAACCCAAAAAAAAAAACAATAAAAATCGCAAGTTTGTTCCCTCCTCACTTGAACGCTCCTTCCCCATCTCCACCTTCATCCTCTCGATCCCGCCTCTCCATTCCTCTCCTCAGTGCCTCGCCCTTGCCAAGACCAGACCAGGCCCGACTCGCCCAAAGACCCTCAGTCTTGGTACTTACTCTTGATGGACTCATCGCCCGACTAGTATAATCGCCTTCCCAAGGAGATGATCCCCCTTAACGGCTACAACCACGAGCACTATTTCATGGTCATGGAGTTCCCCACTGACTTCAAGCCCTCTAACGAAAGATGATCAACGCTTGCATCAAAACCCTAGCCTCCATTTTTGTAAGGAAAATAGTAAAACAAAAATACTATCTTTTTTTACTTTATAATTTCTAGTCTCAGTTCAAGCTGAAAGTGTTCAGTTTGTTTGTTTATTTGTTTCTTGGTGCTGATTTGGAAGCATTCGAAGTTTCAGTGAGGAGTCTTAGTTGGTTATTGATACTTTAGTGGTGAGGACCAGAAGAAATGTTGATGTAGTTGAGGTTAAGTCCAAATTGAAAAAAATCTGGGAAGCTTGCCTTCATTGCCTGTTTTAATATGCCCCTTGCCAAGTTGTGAGAATTTGAAATAAAATTATAGTCATAAACAATGTATGCAACAAGAATAATGATATTCATCCCGCTGCTGTAACAAGAATGATGATATTCTTTGTGTTGATTTGGATGCATTCTATGTTTCATTGAGGAGGAGGCGGCGAATTAGAAGGCTTACTTGGTTTGCATGACTCCTTTTACAACATTCGGATGCTTGATCTCCGAGGAGCTCTCCTGCCAAGTTTAAGGCGATTTTGATGTTCATATGGTTTTTGGATGCTAGTGTTTTCCTTTTTTAGCTTGGAGATGCACTTGGTTAGTTTGGTTATAGGTTTAGTTGTCATTTTTTAGTGATGCTGTAAGCCTACTTTTGGTAGTCAAGATAAAATTTATAGAATAAAGTTTATCATATCTTATGTTTGGTATTTGCTCAAGATATGATAAAGTTGAATAAAGAGGAATGTAGATCGGATAAAATTATCTCATGTAGGAGGTGAGATAAATGTGGCTTGGATTCTTAGTATCCGAAATAGGAAAGTTATTTTTCATGAATAACAAACTTCTTAAATTAATAAAATTAAAATTATATTCTAATATAAGTAATATTTGAATTCTAATATAAAAATTTAAAATAACAAAAAAATAAAATTTCAGTTTTTTAATTTAATCTTATTTTTATATTTATATATGAATTTAATTCTATCTTATAATATAAATTCAATATATAAATATAAATATATTACATAATTTAGGTATATTAGTATAGCTTACTATTTAATAAAATCTTATTAGAGAATGATGGAAGGGGAAAAAAAGAAAATTGTTAAAAAAAGAGAGGAAAATAAAATAAAAAATAAAATAAAAATAAAGTAGGCAAGAGTGTCATGAGATATTTTTATCCTCTCCTTTTATGAACTTTCTTTTAGGTTAATTTACATTAATATACCATTTATATTAAATAATGTAAATGATATGATGTGAATAAATTTGACTTTATTATTACGATCACTAAATAGTGGATAAGTATAGTAAAATGCTTGGATTTCATGTCTTATCCTATCTAATCCTATTATGGTTAGAAATCCAAATAATTAAACATAACTTAATTAGATATGCCAACCAATTAATTCAATGATTGACGCTGGGTCTTACCTTGTCGTTAGATCACGTTGGCTTGAATTTGATTAATGCTTCATCTTGGTTAAATAGGATTACTGGGTGTTCTCTAGGTCTTGTCGGATTCATATCCTGATGTGCCAAACAAAGATTATGAATATCATTATTGTTGTTACATACATGGATTTTTTCAATAATTTTAGTTAAGATTCTCACAACTTGGTAGGAGGCATATTAAAAAAGGCAACTTGAGCAGTGAAGCCAAGCTTCTCAATTTTTTTCAATTTGGACTTAACCTCAACTATAGTTACATTTCTTTCGGTCCTCACCACCGAAGCATCAATGGCCAACTGAGACTCCTAACTGAAACTTCGAATGCATCTAAATCAGCACCAAGAAACAAATAAACAAACAAATTGAACACATTCAACTTGAACTAGGACTGGAATTTAAAGGGGGAAAAAGATAGTATTTATTCTACTCTTTACCTTGCAAGAAGGGAGGTTAGGGTTTTGATGTAAGCGTTGATCATCTTTTGTTGGAGCGCTAGTGGTCGATAGGGAACTCCATGATGATAAACAATGCTCATAGTTGCATCCATCGAGGAGGATTATTTCCTTGGGAGGGTAGTTGCCCCAGTTGGACGACAGGTCCTTCAGAAGCGAATAGCGAGACCAGGCGTCTTTGGGCGAGTCGAGTCGAGTCTAGGTCTTGACAAGGAGAGGCCCTAAGGAGAGGAATGGAGAGGTGAGAGCAAGGGGATGAAGGCACAATTGGGGAAGGAGGATGAAGGTGGAGTTTGGGAAGGAGTATTCAAGCGAGGAGGAACAAATTTACGATTTTTGTCGTCCTCTTTTTGGGTCGAAGGAGGAGAGAGAAAGTTGATTGGCCATTTCAAAATTTTTAATAAAGATAATGTGCTTCTATCGTCCTCATCTCCAGCTTTTTGTAGGCCAATTTTTTTATTTTAAATAATGCTTTGCCACGCATTCGATCGAGAGTGGTCTAATTGGATGAATGAGCACCCCGTCCACAGATGACTTGACTATTTGATACCACTGATATTTTCTCCTTGATTGGAGAGAGCAAAGAACGTGGGCGCTTTGTTACCATTGAATTTGAATTTTTTCTCCCTGACTCCAGCTCAGCCATTCTAGAATCTTACGTCAGTGGGCGTGTCCCCTGTGCGTGCGTACCCTTTTGATGTTGGCTTATGGGCTGTCCATGAGACCACGCGCGCACTGACGCCCTGATGGCCTGAACAGCGGAATGATGGGCCTCTTTTGCTGAAGGGCCTTGTTATGCGAAATGGGCTATATGCTCAACTCAACTGGGCTTCTTATATACTTTTTCTTTTTATGTATCTTATTTATTGATTTATCCCTTTTTTGTTTTGTTTTGTTTTCACTAATTTGACATTTTTATATCTTTTATGAGAATGGAAGACTTATCGGATTGACAAAATCAGGTGTTAACAAATGTGCACACGACTCGCTAGCTTGCTTGATGAGGCTATTTGAATGCCCTAAGTAATGGTACATGCTCGTCCCAATAAGTCCCCAGCTAGTGTCTTTGGGGGAATTGAAGAGATGCGTTTTGAACCATGTTCTCCATTTATAATGAGTGAATCATATTGGCTTTGATTGTCGCTAGAGGAAAAAGAAAGAAGGGGATCATATGATATGAAGAAGCTACTATGGCCTATGTGTTATACATTGGATTGACAGTACACACTGATGAACATGCAAATCCATGTATCCAATGGCTTATGTTTTATGGATCCCCAAACGGCATCAAAGATTGAATCCCTAGCCTAATAATAATTTTTTTAATAGAAGCTTTTAGACTTCTTCGAATCGGGTTGAGCACTATAAAAATATTTCAATGCAGTAAGCGGAGCGAATTACTTCAAAGTGTACGGGTATTATCTATTTTTATCATGACATAGATTGCGGTAATATACTAAGAAAGAACTCATAACTTGAGATTGTGTTCTTAATAGACCATGTTTTTATAAGACAAGGGCTCGTGGACTGGTTAACTCCTAGCCATCGATCTCAAACGGTTTGCATATACTTGATGGTATTACTGGCGCGTGGTTCTTCAGTTCCCGAAATGGAGACCCCCTAATGCCTTGACAACCAACCAACCGGCTTTGGGCCCTGAATTCTGACGTTTGAACTTCACCTAAGTCAATCCAATTTCAAGAATGAATTTGGATTGGTGAAATGTGGTTTTCACCTGCATTATTAGTTCAAGGGCAGCTATGAATTTCCACTTCCGTCATGGGGATAACTAGAATTACCCTCAACTTGCCTTCCACGATCGAATGGTTCAATGAATAATATTAAATAAACCATAAAGTAAGTGCAAGTGGGCTCGTGTCTTATTGTCTTATTATCGCAATTTGGGCAACTTGGTCTCCTACAGAGCATTGACCGAGGACGTGTGAGCTGCACCTAAAATTAAAGACTTAACCTCTGTCTCAAGTGGTCATCAATGATTTAGGTTTAATGTATATGAGATGACATGATTGTCGACATAGGTGGGATGACGAATCGAAAATAGATTATCTCTACCATACTTCTTACGAATAACTAAATAAGGAAGTCTTTAGTTTTCAAAGCGTTCATTTTTCTTGATTTAGATCATCAATAAGACGCCTTTTGTGCCTTACACCCGGTCAGCCATTGGCGACTTTTACATGGCCTGGGGGCATAAGATTGCAATCCAGCTTCCATGCAGCTCGTGATCTCGATATCGGACGAAGAGGCCTGCGACCTCGGTTCAAGGTGTTGATGCCATGGCCACTTGTGAACCCAGAGAGAGAGAGAGAGAGAGGCAAGCGCTGATGGTACTCATGACGGCGAACAGGGAGGAGGGTACAGGCGGTGGTTGAGTTTGGGTTCGAATTGATGAAGACGAATGTAGATTCTTCGTAGAGATATTTTATGAAGAAGAACGACTATTTTGCAGAAAAGGACACAACCTTAACTGATAATTTCACATAACAGAGGGTACCAAGTGGAATCAGAATATTAGAGCGAACGGATGAAATAATGGTCGAACGAAGACAGTTCGATAAAATCCGCCCAACACCACATTAAAATATTATATTGAACCATATTTTTATCCAACAGTTTAAGTTTTTAAAATTTTTAAATTAGTGTCCCCCAAAATTTTACAACCTCTCTCTCCCTTCGCCTTTGTGTGTCTCAACCGCTTTCCAACTGGGTCGGCGATGCTCGATCCCAGATTTGCCACTAGACATCGAATTAGTTTTTTTTTTCTTTTTTTTGGCGGGGCGGTGGCTTTTTTCAGAAAGATTTTGGGAGTCGATGCAAATTGTTAATTTTCCAAACTAGAGAGGGCGTTTGATATGTGCACGCAAAAGTGAGGATGGTCTTAGAAATTATTCTTTTTGTTAATCATTTTTGTATAGTGAAATATTCGGAATTGACAACAGTACACCATTCTTCGGATTATTAACTAACTCAAGCTTATATTAACCAAAATCCTCTACTCATCATTTGTCTTATATGTGCTCGACGAGGGTCTTGATGTATTGTTGACACCTAAACTTATATAGGTTTTAGTGACTCTTATCTCACGGCATAGAAAATAAACCCTAATATGTCACATTTTGAAACCGACTTGATTTAAGACAAAGTGCTATAATGATGGCTATATATGCCTTTCATTTTCTTCAATTTTATCTTTGATTACTTTTCATGACGTCATGTGGGGCGTGTATAAGATTCAAAGGAAAACTCGTCACTTGTTTCGGGCGGCATTACAATTAGTATCCAAAATATTCATCACACGTTTTTATACAAGGATCGAATCATCGTTTCTTATACATGGGTCAAAATCACAACCGTCAGCTGAAAAATGAAAGACAAAGTTCGTATCCGAATCATTATCCAACCTCAAATTTAAATTCATTTTTAAGTTATCATCATTACGCATGGCTGCTCTGCCAATTAACTCATTCTCCTTCATAAATAAAGAGGCCGCAGAGACTCACAATTCACCCTCGTGCCAAAGCTAAGACATCGAAACTTCCTTTTGTTTCACCAGTAGGAGCAGAGAGAGAGAGAGATGAGCCAAACCCTCTTCTACTTGTGCGCAAAACTCGACCCCAAGTTCGTGCCCCGACCTTCTATCCGCCCAAGATTCAGTACCGGTTCACCAAAACCAGGCCTTTTCGTCAGAACTTCATGTGGGTCTTCCTCGTCCGCAAGATCAAGAACCGCTTCGAGCGCCGCCATTGACGACCTCCGCGTGGCAGCGACGGAGGTGGACAGTTTCTACGACCTTCTGGGCATTTCGGAGAGCGGGACGATGTCGGAGATCAGGCAAGCTTACAAGCAACTGGTCCTGAAATACCACCCTGACGTGTCGCCTCCTGACAGGGCCAAAGAGTATACCAGGAGATTCATTCAGGTGCAGGAGGCCTACGAGACGTTGTCTGATCCGACAAGCAGAGCTTCTTATGATCGAGATATGGCCACTGGAAGTCGGAAACCATTCTGTCATAAGCAGGTGTTTGCTGTATCTTCCTTCTTTTTCCATGTTTCACCTTTTTATTTCCATGCTTGTCTTACTGTAATTGATTGTCATGAATTCAAAATTGCACATGTTAATATGCTGATTACAGTCAGATTCTTCACATAAAAATCCTGCTTGTCATAAGAAAAGAATTGGTATTTAAGTAGGATGAAAAGGGAGAAACCAGTCATGCCTGTTAAAAGTTAAAATTTCTTTTATTGTTCGGTAGTTTTGTATGCTCCAACCGAAAAGTAAAATTAATCGATTGTCAATATCGCAGGTACAACATGGCACGGTGGAGTGGAAGCTTCGGTGGGAGTTTCAAATCAATGAGCTACAAAGGAGAAGCGCCGAAAAAAAACTCCGCCATGAGAGCATGTCCTGGGGAGCTCGAATTCGCAGGCGAAGAGAGTTGAAACTAATCACTCTATTTGACACTGTAAAGAATGATATCAACGGTCTAGATCTAACACACATCCTGCTCCAATCATCAATAAATTCACAATAGGTGGCGATGTGTTTCCACGTTAGCCAAGGAGATCGCAAATCCCCTTTTCTTCATAGTGACATAAGTCACCTGCCACCCAGGCAAAACCTTCCAGCACTAGAACACTCCCAAAATACTCACCGTGCAATATCCTACAAAATGGAAAGTTTTAAGGAGCTCTAGGAACCCTCCTTTTGATTAGCTGTATGTAAAATATTATCGTTTCTCCTGCTTCACCCGCTATCAGTAACAGTATGATGAGGCCCTACCCTGTCTCACAGCCGTCGTTCAAATCTCCATCCATTTTGACTCGTATAGCGAAGCAACGGGGCCTGAGTCCACAAGCACGTAGGACATTTCCCCGTTCCTAACCGGGAATGTTGGCAATTTCCTTGCGCAAAGAATTCCTCTTCTTACCTGAGAATGTTTTCCAGGTAGCAGGCGTCCATCCACAAATACCATGTAGGCTATTTCAAACCCAGAAGGCATGTGCAAGGCTGAATGTCTTACGCCACCAAAAGACAGCCCAATTCAGACCATTACACGACTTCATTCAAAAACTCACTACCCAGCAAGACGTATAAACTGTCTTCCTCCCAAATCATGATAACCTATGCAATTCGTTCCTTGAGACAGCAATTTATGTACCCACACGCGTGACAATAAACTTCGCAATCACTTATCTGCGAGCACCTAAAAAATTTGATTACTCTGTTGATATAACGCAAGAATGAAGTCGAGAATCCTGTACAAATTTTCTCCTCCATATTCCAATTTGTTCATGTATTTCCGAACTATACTCCCCAAGAAGCAAACGTATTGCGGGGCATGTCCATTTATGGACATCATACTGATGTCCTGTTGAGCTTTACAGGAAGAAAAAAATTGAAATAAATTACAAAGCTCATTGTCGTTGACGTCAATGCAATTAGTTACTCAAAGCCAATGACCCTGCTGAAAAGAAGAGGGCATGGCCAATAAAGGGCAGTCCAAGATACCGGGCTGCAAAGAAGAAAGGGTCAACCCAGTTGACTGTGGAACTCCAATTGATGGATGCCGAATTGAACTGTTACAGCACACAAAGATAATTAGATATCATTTCTCTGAAAGCACAATCGACTCGTTGGCATGATAGAGATTTGTTTCCAATCTAATCTTGACAACTACAGTGCGGTCCGTGATAAAAAGTCATCCACATTACTGATATTTGCCTGCACAACTGACTTTCAATGGTTTTATTGAAGAAAAAGATTCACCATATATTTACTCCAAGAAAAGTCTTGCATTCTTATAAAATAAAATAAAAATCAGTGGAACAACTATATTAACATCCACGTATAACTTTTCCGTATGATAATATAGGAAAAAGGTTGTCACCATTGTTGTACAAGTGAAAATTGAACAATTTCAAACCTGGACTTACCTAAAGGACAGTGACAATGAAGAGTCGACTGGTGTCTGAATTTGATTTTGATTAGGAGAGAGAAGCGACCAATAAACTGAAACACCAAAACCACAATATTTGAATGACAGCTAACCAAAGACGTGAGATATTTATTCTAAGAAAACGCTACACTAAGATTCAGAGCAAAGAAAAGGGCCCTTTTCATATCAAATGCTACACTTGCCTGATGGTTCTGCGCAGTCTTTATAGTCGGATCCAAAAAAAATATCCTGCAGTGTGAAGTTCAAACTAGTTCATGATACCAGTCAAAACTTATTCTTAGGACAGGAGCAAAAGGTACAATAATTGTATCTAACAAACAGTCTCTTTACAACTTTTGTTTCTGAAAAGCAGTATTAAGTAAGGATGTATAGCGAACTCCATTATTAGCATGTTCAAACAACAATTTACATGAAGTGCTTACAAAGTTTAAACTCACCTTTGCTAAACCCTGGGAGACGTTATGCACCAAATCTGCCAAAATCAAGCATATAAAAAGAAAGATGATTGCCAATAGAAATCAAATGGGGAAGGGGAAAGATGGGATTGGAAGACAAGCAAAAATTTGTGTCAAAGCAATGCCAGGGAGATGAGCACCCCAACAGTCAAATCAAGCATTTACAGAAAATGACAGGAAGAATGTATAGAAGCGTGTAAAGGCAAATTAAATATTTCTGAGAGGAAGTGTGTGCAAGGTTTCAAACTATCATGTGAGTTTATGCACGTAAAACCTCCATTGCCTCTTGAACCGATAAGTGAAATTGAACTTCACAACTGGATAGCAGAGAAGTTCTATATAGATATCTTACAATAAATATTGACAGGACAAAAAGTTCACTTGATGAATATGAAGATGATCTTGACTGTGAGCAATTTCTATAACTTATCACAAATTAACAAGACAAGCATCAACCAAACAAGAAAACTAAAATACATACCCAAATTCTCATTACTTGGCCTCACTGCTAGCGTCAAGCCAAGAAAACAGTCATCAGGTTGGTTGCCAAAGTCCCACAGGTTCAACTCAAGGTTTGGGATTGCACCTGCAGAAAAGTATGTTTCGTAACACTTTTTTCAAATAGCTATTGCTTTTCCCAAACTTTGCTTTGAATTTTATTTGACAATGAAAACCTAAAACCTTAAAAATTATAAACCTACAGTACAGACAAGTTTTCATAATTTTAACCTTCCATATATATATGTTTTTTTTTTCAAATCTTGAAGTGGGAGTAAACCATTGGGGTTTACTCCAGTGGCCACCCTTCCAACTTGGAAGGGGGAGGTGGGGGGTTCGAATCCCCACCTTCTCAGGGGGGTTGGGGTGGGGACGAATTAGTTTCAGGAGTGGGTTTCGACTCCCATGCCCTGCACGGAGGCAGGGCAAAAGTCTGAGAGTGAGAGTTAGAATAGGAGTAGAGTAGGACCAACAAAAAAAAAAAATGTGGGAGTAGAAAATGCTTATTAAGAGTGTAGGCAAAATACAGTGAAGTTGTTAAATAAATGCTGCTGCTTTAGGAACTCCATAAAATCTCAATTCCGCAAGACTCACCCATCTTATCCAGCTTCCTCTCATATGGATCACGCAGAGGAAAAGGAACCCGCTTGCTAACCTGTGTATTGGGCATTAATTAACAAAGCATTCCTAAAGGTGAAATAAATAAATATATATATATATATAAACAAAAAAACAAGTACAAGAAGGGATGCTTACATTGAAAAATGGATGTTGAAGTGACTGCTCGGCAGTTGGCCTTTTCAAAGGGTCCCATGAACATAGTTGCTAATA
This sequence comes from Eucalyptus cloeziana, assembly GCA_014182715.1. NCBI lineage: Eukaryota > Viridiplantae > Streptophyta > Magnoliopsida > Myrtales > Myrtaceae > Eucalyptus > Eucalyptus cloeziana. Next base: position 24,872,519 of record CM024644.1, on the reverse strand, counting down.
TTGGTCAAAAGCAGCATCTGTTAATTTATAAGTCCATAGATGGCAAGAAAAACATGATTTTCAAAGGGTCCCATGAACATAGTTCCTCACCATTATGAGATCAATTGCTTCTGAGCTAGCATTGGGTATCATAGCAGAAAGATTGGCAGGCAGAATCTGGGCAGAAACAATCCAGAGGAAAAAGGATTGTAGGAGTTAAAAATAAGGCAGAGGATGACAATAATGGGATTACAAACAGATTAACTTCAACACTCACCTCTGTAGAATTGATATCAATGAAGGGAAAAATACTCGCTCCTTCAGAAAAAGGAGACCAATCTGGCATGCCAAGAACACAGCATATCTTGTACAATTGATCAGTTTCACTGGCCACAAGAACATTTTTTATGAGATCATATTGGTTATATCCACAGATAATTCTCCAAAACTAATTTAAACTTGAACGCAACTAATGTACATATGTCATTCACTGGACAAATCACAAATAAATTTCAATGATGATTGTGAAGTGAAAATATTAAAAATCACCTTTCACCAGGAAAAATAGGAGACAAAGTGAACAGTTCAGCTAGTATTGCACCGACAGCCCACATGTCTGTAGAAAGTTCTACTTCGTTAGACATGAGTATAACTTGCTTCTATGAAATGGAATATGAAAATCTGATTAACAGCAAATAGCAAATACATAAGCTCATATAGGTGCTTCACAAGAATTTGCTTAGTATGATCTAAACATCACAGACATAATTTATACACACAGGGACACTAAGCCATTAAGTGCATGAGAACATGGGCACCCTCATAAATCTACAGCAACAGCATAAGAAATCCTCATGAGAAGTATGCTTCTGAGATCAATGAAGCATGTCATCTTCTTACAAGATACAAGTATGCCCATTAAGCACAGGTAAACATATCAGACCTGATTGATGATCACTTAAGTAACCTTAACACTAAATGTGACAATATATTGGTGAATGCTTTCCTTCTTTCACATCACGCAAGCTAACCACCAGTTGTTTTCCAAAGAAAAGTGACAGATATTTAACTCATTACACAAGATGGAATGTCAATTGTTGACTTATAGGCTGATGAATAATGGCCATAATGCATGCTAGGATGTACGATACCGGAGAATATAAAATTTCACAACCTATGAATAAGCTTGGTCCCGTACACTGCACAGCAATAGATATCATATAGTGCTGTTCTCTTGGATGCTGCATCATTCTAACACAGTATTATAGTTTAATGTACTCCACTATACACATAATTTGACTATCTTGACAGAATAGATTTCAGTTGCTCATCTCTTGATTCATGGCATGGGTGATAGACAAATTTCCAACATAATATCCTCTCCAAAATGATATTCTTAAATGATATTAACAATTGAGCATGCCAACTGCATGATATGAAGTTAGATTTCGACATAGATTGACAACTGTATTAAAATCTCTAGTACGGACTTCTATGTACGTACAACATACCAATCGCAGGAGTATATGACGATGACTGCAAGAGAACTTCTGGTGCTCGGTACCTACAAGAAATAAGGCACAAGATCATATGTAGCAACTCAGTCACGCTGTTTGCATTAACCAGAAGCTGACAGCTGCATCAGGTAAGCAAAAATTACCAGAATAATTTAAACAAACAAGACTCACCAACGTGTGGAGACATATTCAGTGTAAGGTGGCATGGAAGCCACCTCTCTAGAAAGTCCAAAATCAGCAATTTTGAGGACACCATCAGTCACAAGCAGATTCTCTGTATGAAGGAAATGTAAATTGTCTAAAACTTGGAAATAAAAATCCTCAAGCATACTAAAGATGCTAAATGAAATCGAACCAGGAATTGAGCATGCACAGCACCAAACAACAACTACAACAATAGTAGAATTTTACCTGGCTTCAGATCCCGATGGAAATAACCTACTTTATGCATGTGGGCAAGACCTTGCACCAACTGAGTTACAAAGTTACATATTTCTTCCTCTGAGAAAGGATTTTGACGTTCTCTCATTAGATGGTACAAGTTGCATTCCTGACAAGATTAGGAGCACATTAAATATTAGCACCAATAACATCACCTTTCATGTACTGACCAAACCATAGAAGAATGCCACTCTTCTGGAGCTGCAATTTTCTTTAGTCACAAGGGAACTTAAACATAACACCATACATAGCTATTGACAGATTTCATGCGGTCAGTGTTGCATGTTCGCCAAAGCATCTTTGGCATTCTTGGTTTGACGAAACTTTCTGGGATGTTATTTAATAAATTCCATTGAGATAAGATTTCATCTCTCAACTACACTCTTCACACAAGCTGTAGGTTGATTATGTAAGAGTCCTGTTCTACATGAGCACCAAAGCAACTCATAACCATCTTGCTTTCAAGAAATCTTAGAGGTGGTAATCAACAAATCATTTTCTTGGAATACAATATTATGCATCTGATAAGAAAGACTTGTATCATACTGCTAATCATCTGAAGATAAAATCTTAAGCAGCAGAGATGTTTTATCGCTTGCCCATGTTGAATGTTGCCACTACAAATTTAACAATAGTTTTCATTTAAAAGAAAATGTAGGAGACATCTTAAACCCATTTATTTCTTCAGTTCTAATTAAAATTCGTTCCTCTCATTTTCAATGTACTTGTAGAAAATAACTCCATCTTCCCATTGGCACACACCAGGGACAATAATTTCTGAGGCTGTAAATATGTCTTCGTAAACCGAGCACAGCAGTAAAATATCAAGGAGAGTTTTGTGGAAGGTTCTTTCCTTAGAAGTAAATTTAGCAGCTAAATCATTCTCTACTAAAAAGAGAGTACATTAACCATTCCTATTACATGCTAGGTAAATTACACAAATATCTGCGAGGGGAAAAATGCTCACTCACCATGTACTCAAAAATGAAAAACAGCTCATTGTTTTCTCTGACAACCTCCTTCAACTTGACTATATTGGGATGATTCAACTTCCGAAGGGCCTGCAGAAACATTAATTATCATTATTGATATGATGCATAGAATAGATTTATAGCACAGTATTCTGTAATATCTGAAGTACCTTAACTTCCCTAAGATTCATGCACTCTTCCCAATAGTAGAACTTCCTCTTCATTTTCTTAACAGCAACCTGAGATTGTGAAAAGCAAAGCTAAAAGCATTACACTCCATTGATCAAGGGATGCCCGAGGAGCTCCTCAAGCTGCCCCCCACCCCAAGACCTCTATATATAAAAACATAAAGTTTCCAATGAGCATCAAAGTCAATAAATGAAGGCCTGAGAGGAAGCCACAATGATAACCATACAAATCCAGTTCCTCATCCCCTCCTACAGGGCGACAGATGTCAAATACCACACTACGGTTCCCAGAACCGCATGTGAATCTGTTTTGTTAGAAGAGACTATTTCAGACGAGAAAATAACAGAAAAAGACTCTAAAAAGTCAAGTCATGGAAACACAGCCAAGCATCCCCAGATCTTATTAAGACTCCAGCAATGGCACCAGATTGCCAAAGCCAGCAAATGAATGCAGCAAGCACAATCCGCAAATTTTGCTGCTTGATGAAAAAAATCATTATAATGTCCAAATGAAAAGGAGGTTGGGAAAAAACATAAGTTAAAAAAAAAAAAAAAAACATGTAAGTCAACATGATGTGCCAAGTCTTATCCATTTTTTTCCAACAAAAGATCCCTTACAATTTCACGTGTCTCCTTATTGAGGGCCTTATAAACGCTGCCACAGGTGCCATCTCCAAGCTCTCCTGAAATTTCGTATCTGGAAGATAGACAAACAGGTGGACAGTTATTGCAAGATTATCAAAATATATATTAGCAGTATCGAACTTAAAGCAGTCAGAATCAGCAAACCTTTCCATTTTTCGTGTTGCCACAAATGACAATCAGCACTTTCTCAAGGGACTTCCAAAAAAGACAAAAAGCAGGTCTCTACACCGTCAACGCAGTGCAGGCCACTAGTTTGTGAACACTTTCTGGTGTTATTGAGTCGCACAAAATATCCAATCTCGTGAACATCGGACTTTGCATTGGAATGATTGAGCATTAGGGACAAAACCCCCAACATGCTGCAACTTCCAACTAGCACACTCGTACAAGATGCATCCAACTCAACACAAGATCAATCTAATCAGAATTTCTTCACATCCTTTGACGGTGGCCCATTTAAGACGGCGAAGCAGGCTGCAGGACAGAATCGATATAAATAATTTATTAATAGTTCAACAAAGCAAGGAGGCACATATACACCGGAGCTGAGCACGAGTCCTTCACTCTCCTGGCTAATACCAAGATTCATTATTTCCCCTTTTCGTATACTTTCAAAACAGATATGCTATGTTAAGAAAATAGAAAGAAAATTTAAAATCTCTAATTACACACTCGACACACTAAGATAAACAGCAAATCAGATAATCTTTGGAACGACAAAAGGACCGTCTCCTATTAATCACTTTGTTTTATTATGCCGCGCATGATTGGAAAACCAAAAAGGAAATAACAATCCCATTTCTGCAATAGAAAGAAACATCGGATTCCGGACGCATTTACCAAACGAAGCAAAGGAGGAGAAGGGGGCGCCCGAGAAAAACACAAGATTAGTCCTCGGGAGGCAAACCCGTTTCGGAATTGGAAATCACGACGAAACATTCGCCGAACTCCAATAAATGAACTCCCTTTCAGAACTCACTCCGACAACTCGAGAATTTTCTCTCTACTTCATCCTAAGCCAAAACTCCGAATTCAGTCGATTCCGCAATCCTATTCCCAGCATCGGTTCCTTATCTTCCACACACCCCCCCCCAACCACAAAAAAAGAAAAAGAAAAAAAGCAGCCCGCACGACAGAAAACTCCACGCGCATTCCAACACGATCGAACGATCGAACAACACAACCTCGTCAAAGCCAAGGAAACGAAAAGGGAGATAGAGAGGGCGGAATTGCATGATCAAAAGAGATTATCTTGCGAACGGCAGGAGCCAAAGACCGGGGGATCCATGAACTCACCATTGATTTGAAGGAGAGAGAACCGAGGTCGAAGAATCTGAGGAACGACGGGGGAGAACAAGAACGCCAATGCGTGAAACCATTCAAAACGAGGAGAGGAGAGGAGAGGAGAGAGAGAGAGAGAGAGAGAGAATTAGAGTGTTGTTGAAGCCATTGAAGAAGGAGGATTCTGCAGCAATGGAGAAGAAACCAAAGAAACATTAAAGAAAAAAAAAACTTTAAAAACAATTTAATAATTCAAAGAATATTTTAATATTCGAAAAAAGAAATATAAATCGGGATTGCTTGGTAGAGGTGGGGGAGCGCAGGTTGGGCCCCACGTGGCAGTATTTTATTGGGCAGACCCCAATTACACGATTGTCCCTGGGCTGCTCCTTTTATTTCGATGGTGCACCTCGCAATGACGATACTGACCCGCAGGGGGCAGCGCAGGGGGCGTTGGTGCCGTCGGTTATTAGAGGTCTAGCTTATGGCCTTAACCGTCAATGCGTTCGGCGCCCCCCTCGTTTTGACGAAATTTCAATTTGCCCCCCGCGAGCCCATTTTCGCAAAATGACCCATCAAATTCAATTCGTTCAATAAGGCCCCTGTATGCGGACCAATCGTGCGTCATTGGGCCCCCATGATCTATTCGTAGGTGGGAATTGCGGACGGCGGCGACTTGCGCCCCCTTCCCACGTGCCGACACGAGGGTATCTTTGAACGAAAAGGTGAAAGATAGGGTAGATAGCGGAATTGGACAAGAAAATGACGGGGGATTTAGCAAATTTTAGGGTTTCCACGCCAAAGAGAGCAAAGACGGAGAGAGATTTGACGGAGGAGTATTGCCGTTGGGGTAAAAAAAAACGGATCTCACTTTTTGTCATGCTCAATTTGACCTTCTTTTCTCCTTTCCTTTTCTCCAAAAATGCCTACGTTGAAATATAGAAACCTATCGAATAAGTTTAGATTCCGTTTGCTTTGCAGAAAAAAAATAAAATAAAAAACGATCATGTATATTGTTTAGAATAATTAATTAATAAATAACACTTTCATGGATGATGAAAATATTTCTCATTTATAAGTGATTATTTTCTCAAAAATAGATTTCAAAACATCCATTTTTCACGAAATAAACATTCTCTTATATCTAAAATTTCAAAATCGGTTAGTATATGGTAAGGTCAAGATTTGGAATCATACCCAAATTATACCCGCCTCAGGCCCTATGCCATGGACCTTATGGATATGCATGTGTATACATATTATAAAAGTTTGTTATTATTAGACACAAATATGTCTGGCATCATCAATGCGTTTGTGTTTGATGTTGAATCTCAAATGGTTAATAATTGAAATTTATGGCATCTTTTGTTTACTAAAAATACAAGGTAAAACTTATAAAACTAACAGGTGTCAGGGTGGTTTTAAATTCCTATAAGATGGTTTCCAAATTCAAAAAACTTATAACTGTCCTGCAAGCTAGGTTCTCCTTCTAGGACGGGCAGGGAAAAGTACAGAAAAGTCATTGTTTGCTATTAAACTTTCATGGATCAAGTTCAGACCTGAAGAAAGACATTATAGATGAATATGAGTTTTAATGGGCTTTTAGATCAGATCAGACCAGACCCATTTTTAATCCATTTTATTTTAATAGTTAAAAGAACAAAGAATCAACAATCAAAAGGGAAAGAGGAAAACCATCGTTGCCACCTCCGGCAAACAATCGTTGCCACCTCCGGCAAACATCCCAACAAGCCAATCACTCGATACATGGGTCTTAATTTTCTAAAGCGTGACTTGCATGCGAGAGTTTACAAGATTTATTTTTCTTTCACAAATGACTTTTTATACTTAGCAAGAAGGGATCACCCCCAATTTAGGGATATACAAGAGAACCCATGAAACCGGTATAACAAGGTAGGCTCAAGATCTAAAATTTCGAAATCGGTGAGTACAAGGTAGGGCCAGGGCTTGGAATCCTATATTCGCCTTGTACACTCGCCCTGTGTCGGGTACCTTATGGAATAGCACAATTACAATGTTTCAGGACACTCGTTCCTTCTTGGATGGTATGGATCAATAATCAACAAACCAGATTAACATATAAGTTTGCCATTGGCTAGTTTGAGCCCGTTTCTCATTTCAAAGGTCCCAAACCCAACGGTCGTATGCATGAACGAGAAACACATAATTACACACAATACATACAGAAAAAATACAGCAAAATAACACCAGTACTTAGTCTTGTGGCTCTACAATAATCTTTCCAGTGGCACGACCACTGAGAGACTTTGCCCAACCGTCTTCAGCTTTGCTCAACGGATGCGTCGAGTAGATGAAGGTCTTGAGCTTCCCTTCCTTAGCCAACTTAACCAGAAATTCCAGATCCTCACCTTTGAGTGTTGCCATCATTGGCACAAGCTGCTTCTTGGAGAAGGTGAGCTTCTTGATAGCAAAAGTCATCATGCCACCGACGCCTGGACTGAGATCTATCACTCTGCCACGGTCGCTCAAGTTCGGCTCGTACACTGACCAAGGGAAAGCCTGTGCACAGTGGACCACGAAGTCGTACTTCTTACCGGATGGGCTCTTCAGGGCAGCTCCCTCCGGGGTCTTGTAGTCGAGGACCTCATCAGCGCCGAGGCTCTTGACAAAGTCAATGTTGCGGGCGCCACAAGTTGCGGTCACGTGTGTGTTTCCCAGCTTCGCAAGTTGAACCGCGTAGTGGCCAACGCCGCCTGAGGCAGCGGTGATCAGGATGTTCTTGAGTGGCCCGCTCCCATCCAGCTTTAGCCCAGCAACTTGGGTGAGGGCTTGGAGAGCAGTGATACCGGCCATGGGTAAACCTGCCGCTTCTGGGGCTGATACTTCAGGTGGCCTTGCCACTGTTTGGTTCTCCTTTGCAACGGTGAACTCAGCTAATCCACCTCCTGTCTGTGGGGTTATCACGTAAAAGCACAGAATGACAGAACATCAGCCGGCCTGAACTAGCATGCAGGAGTTCACAACCAGACTAGGAGAGCAATCAATTATTCCAAGAATTCTCTCCATCCATGAAAATGTCATTTAAATTCCAGTTTGTGATTCATTATCACAGCAGCGACATACAACACTAGTCAAAACTCAAAAGACAAAAAATGCAAAACATGAAGGATGAGCATTACAAGGACGCTGAGAGTGGCTACGACTTTGTCACCGGGTTTAAATTTCTTGACTGCCGGCCCAACCTTAACAATTTCTCCTGCTACATCCGAGGCTGTAAAATGAAGGCAAGGAGACAAAAGATATGAAGTTACACTTATATTCAGCACATACGCTGAATAATATAACTGGCCCACTTATGAAGCTCAGAGAGTGAGCAAGTTACTTGGCAAAACAAACATGCCTATCTCCAAATAATTCACAGCAACACCAGGAAAAATGATGTCCTATCCTCAAGAGCAAACCAGATAATCTAGTAAACGCTCACACAAGCATTCCCATGTGCATGGCACATTCGGGAAGCAACCAAACAGTATGGCAATTGCACATCATTTGAAATGGCTCATACCCACAGGTTAGATAGGAAAAGATAATGACAGACACGAATACTTCAAGTAGCAAAATAGTCTGCATGAATTGGTTCTTGTTAACATTCTGTAGGGCACAAGATGAGTGGTAAAGTGGACAAAAGCAAAAGGATAAAAAAAAGAAAAAGAAGAAGATGAAAATGAGGACTTAGTGCAACTATGCCTACCCAGGCAAACATGAACAATTTTTAAGAAATAACTCTTCAGCCAAAGATCGAAACATTAAAAAAAAAACCATCACTCTTCTTCTCAGCAAGGTGGGAAAAATAGCGATTTCCAGTTTCAGCACAATACCGGGTATCTGAGGGAACCTGCGCGGAAGAAATGGTCTCATCATTCCTTTCTGCATTTTCCAATCATAAGGATTTACACTGATTGCTTCTAGTTTCAGCAAAACCTCATCCTTTTTAGGTGCAGGAACTGGTACATCCACATGCTGCAAGAAGCACAAGAACAGGTAACATGGCATGTAATGCAAGTCAAGAGCACAAATGAAACACAAGAAACTTGACAACCCAAATCACTCGGCAAGTATCTACACAAAGAAGAACAGAGGAGACATTTGTGACAACAATCAGATCCTATGGTTAATACCCATCAGCTCACACAAGAACAGAAAGAAAAGATTAATGAACTTGAAGAGGATCAATTTTTCACTGATTTATCCTAACCAAATTCCTGACTTTATGCAGTCTATTGTGACAAAACACTTAAAGAGAAAGGGATCTTACATTAACTCATAAAAGTATATCTAGCATATATAAGCATCAGTCTACGTGTGTCCCGGGGTTCTACCAGTCCTCTTCTGGGGTGGGAGCAGATCAAATTCGCAATTTAAACTTCAAATTATCAGATAGATATTCCTGTCAAAGACTTATTCTGTTTGCTTCATCATTGAAATTTCTAAACGCCAACAACCAAAATCTTGATTGGGTCCGGTCACACAGAACAAAGAAATGAGAAAAGATAATGCTTGGCTGAAAAACGACTGACAGAAGTTGCAGATGAAATCATCAAATATTCGATAAGGGTAACAGATAAACGTGACAAGAGAACAGCTTGGGGCTTAATTTGTGCCTCCTACACCAAAGCTCTGATCACTGGGGGCATGTCGATAAATGAAATCCTTACATATCCGCAAAAATTTAAAGTCCCTGTAGCAGGATAAGCGGTTTGCTCCGTCACGCGAGCAAAACCTGACCGAACCCCGCCTTTGTGCTTGTGCAAACGTCATAATCTTAATAGCATCAGCACTCAATTTTTAATGTTTCGTATCCTCAACTGTTGACGCAATTGCAAAAAAGAACAAGCTGTTGGCTCAATAAAATAATGGGAACAGAACAGGCTAGTAGAACAAGTTGTAATTTGAATCCCAAGAAGTCCACCAAACGAACATTCCCAAATCCAACACACGAGAACACCGAATAGCTGAATCTAAAAAGCAGGAAAGGCTGGCTTCGACGTTTTCACTAAAGTCACAACAATCCATCGACATCATTAGTTGGCCAAGAACACATAAACATAGTACGTCCATGCAAACTTCATACGTGCATATGAATCACGAGACGATCGCGAGCCGAAACATTCGCACCTTCAACCCGGCGGCTCCTCCGCCATAAGACTCGTAGCAGACCGCGTGCATCGTCGGATTGTTCTCCGCCATTTTCAATCCGGAAGCTCACCAAATTGTGCGAAGATCTAGAGAGCGAGAGAGAGCGAGATATAGCGAGAGGCTGAAGAAGATTTTTCGCCCGGAAGACCTTTCTACGGGTATGAATGAGATCGGGAAGGTCTGGTCAAAGGCGTACGCGTATAGATAGCAGTGGGCTTCCATCTTCGAATGACTGGAATGGCCTCACTTCGGTGGGACAGTTTCTACAGTTAAAGGGCGGAGCGGGGGAACGGAACGAGGGCATCATCGGAATTTGGTTCTTGTTGAATGAGATCGCATCCCATGGGCGTGATGGAAAACCGAAAGTGGACCTGGCTTGAGCACGCAAAAGTAGAACGTCTAAAAGCATCACTGTACTTTCTGTCCACGTGTTGTGCCGACCTTCTTGTCAGGTAAAAAAAGATGACAATCGGACAGCCCCCCAGACCGCCGGTTGTCCGTCGTCGAATACACACAAATGCGAGAACAGAGAACCACATGCTCCGTATGACATGACATTCATGAAATAATGACTGAGGGGCTGCCCATGATCCAGTGTCCTACCAACAGCTCGGGGGCAGAATTATTTTTAGGCACAAGCAATTCCAAGATAGATGGGTTCCAATGAAATTTGGAACTTACTCTGTGGGATCCGACTCTTAATTTTTAAAATTTGGAATTTACTCAATCTATACTCAAAAATCAATTATTTTGTTCGGTTCAAAGCCTATTCAAGATTTGGTTAACTCTTTTTTATTTTATTTCATTTTTTTTTCATTTCTGGAAAGGACAAGCTTTAGTAAAACAATTGATTGCGAAAACAAGCAATCAAACAATAAAACTAAAAAAGAAGGAAAAATGAAAATCGACAAATTTGATAGGAAAGACTTCAATTTTTGGAAGATGCAACTCGAGGATTTAATTGTACCAAAGGGTACTGCACTTACCCTTATTTAGGGAGAAAGCAAGCTTAATGGGAAATACTAGATAGATGAGTGTTGGATATTATGCGAATAACATTGACTCATAACGTCATGTTTAACATAGTGAAAAAAGGCGATTATTGTGGGTTCGATGAAACCAGTCAAATATGTACAAGAAACCCTCTGCAATCAATAATGTCTAGTTGATGCTACGTTTGTTTAACTTAAAGATGAGTGAATGTGCATTAGTTGTGGTCATTAGTAAATTAGTTTAGTTGAGATCAACTTCAACTTTGAAAATGAAATATGTGCTTTGATTCTATTATCTTTATTACTTGATAACTGCTATTAACAATTCCTTTAGATCAACAAGCTTATAGTAGAGAATCTAGTGAACTTTTTACTGATTTACTATGTAATAGAGGAATAATCAATACTTGTGTTAGCATAAGTAATATAAACCCGAACACACGTTAGACCGGTGTTGTTATCTATTGAAATTATAGTAAGGGGGCATCTTAGAAATGATTGCCTTAAACTGAAGAACGAGAAGGGTAAAGGAATATGAGTTGAATCTACTAATGATGTGGCTACTAGAGTTAATTGTAATTTGAATAATGTTAAATATGTCTTATCCGTCACTAGGGATTTATTGTTTGACGGATGAGTTATGGATTATGATCGTTTGTTTCACGCAATATTGAACAAGAACTAGTTTACTACTTATCAATATATACATATTAGTACAGTGCGGTTGGGGAACAATGCTGAATGTAATGTTATGGGTGTTTATGATATTAGAATCAAAATATATAATGGTATTGTGAGGACATTGACTTAAAGTAAGGCAAGTTTTAGGGTTGAAGAACCTAATTTCCTTGAGTGTTCTAGATTTAGCTAAGTGTCGGTAGACTTTAGAAAGTGGAATTTTGAAGGTCATTCGAGGTGCCGTGGTGATAAATAAGGAATTACGCACAATAGTTGAGTTTCAAGATGAGACAATGATAGATTTTGACACGGAGAAGTTGGATGCATCTACTTGAGAGTTTGAATGGTGCCATGCGGTTATGTTGCTTACAAACAAAATGTATGCAGGTGTCATGACTTAGTTAAATGGTGAAAAGTGCAATTTAGTACGTCTATCAAAGAAAACCAAAAAGATTGTAGAGTTAATATACTTGGATGTTCGCAAGATGTTGTGGTTTCTTTCGAGGAAAAGTGTCAAATTTATGATAAAAATTGTGGATGATTACTCAAGGAAAATTAGGGTGTTTGTATTGGGACACAAGTTTGATGCTTCCATTAGGATATATCATATAAGAGCTTTGATAAAAGAGGGCACTACTAAATGATCAAACATGTGCGGACTGATAATAACATGGAGTTCTACTCTGAGTTGCTAAATGAATTTTGCATGAAGGAATGCATTGATGAGCATAATATTATTAGAGATGGCCCATAAATTACTCTCTAGTGCCAATATAGCCAAGAGGTTCCTAACTATGAAGCATGGACACGTCACCCATGCTTCAGTGTCGTGTCCGACACGTGTCAAAGCGTGTCGAACACGTCGACATGGTCGGACACATGGTCAACTTTTCTCGACACGTGTCGACACGCGTGTCCGGAAGACAATGGAGGTTGGAGGCAAGGGCGAGGGAGCAAAGACGAGGCCGGGAGCGATGGTGAGCCCGCAACAGTGACAGCTTGCCCGTGATGGTGAGAGACAGCCAGAGAGAGAACACAAACTAAGAAAAGATCATTAAAGAAGAGTGAGGATGAGAGACGAGGGCAAAGGAGCGGAGGCAACACCGTGACAGTGAGGGAGGGTTTGCTGCGATGGAGGGTTGGCAACGAGGCTGAGGTTGCGGCTACGAAGGAGGAAGGGTTGGAGGAGAGGCGGTGAGGCGACTGAAAGAGAGATCGTGTGAGAAGGAGGAGGAGGTTGTGGTTAGCAGGTGATGGGGGAGAGGGGGAAGAAAGGGAAAGAACCGGAGGCGGAGATGAAGGAGTGGGGGAGGAGAAACAATGGGTGATGGGAGGGGTGGAAGAAAGGGGGAGAAACAAGGTAGGGGGCTAGGGGTTGGGGGTGGTGTGGGGTGAGAAGGGGGAGAGAAATAACAGGTGAGGGGACTAATGACTAGGGTGGCATGGGGGTAGGGGGAGAGAAACAACACAGGCGAGGTGACTAATGAGGGAGGGCATGAGGTGGGGTGATGTGGGGGCTGAGGGGAAGGGGGTAGAGAGAAATAATGACAAGTGGGGGAAGGGGGGAACAAGGGAAAAAAAAAAATCAGAGGGGTGGCATAAGGTGGGAGAGAAAATCTAGGGAAATGATAGGTTATTGGAGGGGGGGGGGGGGGAGCGAGAGCGAGAGAGGAGGAAAAGAAACTGAGAGGGGGAGGGGTGGGTTTGAGGTGGCGTGGGGGTAGAGAGGAATGAGTGAGGGAGATAAATTTTGGGGAACGAGGGTTTGGGAAAAAAAAAAAGGGAGGAAAATAAATTTTGGACAATGATATTATATTTGTTAAAAAAAATTAATTATTTAAAAATAATTTTCAAAATGAAAATACTAAAATTTAAATAATGATAAAATTTAATTATTATAGAAGATCATAGATTTTTTTAAATAAGTTAATTATAATTTTTTGTTAGTCATTAGTTTCATCTATAATTTTTGATAAAGTTAATAATATATTCTCAAATATGGATACGCATTAACTATTAATATGTCTTTTAAATTTCCTATGAATACATTTATTAATATTATTAGTGCAAAATCATTGTAAACTCTTTATTATTATTTATTTATTTGTGAATTTGAATCAAATTATTTAAAAATAAAAATATTCATTTAATATATAATGTGTCCCAACGTGTCGGAATTCTCTATTTTTTAAGAAATGATGTGTCGGCGTGTCGTGTTGTGTTGTGTTGCGTCCGGTGTCCGTGCTACTTAGGTTCCTAATGGATATACTTAGTACAATGAGCTACTTAGTGAATAGACCCCATCGATTGTGATTAGATGTCTGATACCCAAATAAATGTTGTCAAGTAAGATTGCTAATTATTATGTTCTTAAAATATTTGGTTGTTTATGTTATGTTTGAGTGAGTTATAATGAGCTCAATAGAAGGGTAAGTAAGAGAGTGTTTGTTTGTGTTTCTTTTTTTTTTCTTTTTTTTGTTTATGAACACAAATCTTGTTTTTTTGTTCCCGAGAAAAAAAAAAGAACAGAAATGCGTTTGTTCGCGTTTTTATTCCAAATCTATATTTTTGTTCCTGGGAACAAATTTGGAATAGAAACAAGAAACAAAAAAACAAAATTTCTTGTTTCTGGAACACTTCTAAGAAACAATTTTTCTCTCTCATATTTTTTTTCTTCTTTTTCTTTGGCCGGTTGCCGGCCTCAGCCATGACCGGCGATCGGCCGTTGAGGGTCGGTGACCTCGCCGGCCCCTGGCGAGGCTCGGTCTCGCCTTGGCTGGGCGAGCTTTGCCTCGCCGGATTTGGGCGAGCCCGAGCTCGCGTAGCCAAGGCGAGGCCAAGCCTTGCCCAGCCACTGGCGAGGCTGCCAGCCCTCGTTAGCCGGTCGCCGGCCATGGCCGAGACCGGTGACTAGCCAAAAGGAAGAAAAAAAGAAAAAAGAAAAAGAAAAAGAAAAAGAAAGAAAAAAAGGAAAAAAAATAAAAAATTAAAAAATTAAAAGAAAAAAAAAAAGAACACAAATTTACCAAACGTGTTTTTGTTCTTTTTTTATTCCAGGAACAAGTTTATCAAACGCGTTTTTCTGTTCAAAAATTGTTCCCCGGAACATAAATAGTTTTTTCTATTTCTATTCCCTTGAACAATTTTTGAATATAAACATTACCAAACGCACCCTAAGAAAGTACATGTTCCTAGATTATGCACAAAATGAATGGGGCTATAGGTTATAGTGCTTAGAATTAAATTGCAAAGAAGTTCCATTTGATGAGTCTCAAATAAATCTGGATAAGAAAATTTGTGGCAATGTTTATAAGGATTTGAATGGTGTTTAACTCAAGGTGGAGTTGCACCAAGAATCTCTTGAGGTAACAAGCATTAGTGGAGTAATAACATAGATGGTTTTTGTAGCAAGGTGGAGCTTGTAAAGCCAACAATTGCGTAATTGCTGAGTTTGACAAGAAATTTGTTCGATTTCATAATGATACAAAGCAACAATGGTCTTGTTATTTGTGATAGAGGAAGTTGTGTCGAAAAATCCTTATAAAGTAATTAAAGGTACAGGTGGACTTGGTGTTTTGATGAGTTCATAATAATGGCGAAGCCTAAGCAAGATTTGGACTTGAAAGATGTCTATGGTGTTGAGCCCTTAAAGGGCTATGGGAGAGCATCAAAATTCTGATTCTAACAAAGCGATTGTGACTTGGTTCGAGCCAAGGTGGAGATAGTTAAAATATGTCTCTACTTGAGTCCCTCTAACAAAGCGTGGCCCAAATTGAATAGATTAAAAGAACTAGACATGTGAAAGTTGTTAACACCTAAATTTTGGCGATTCAGTCATTTATTTATTACATAGAAAATTAGGGATTAATTTTTAAGCCCTAAAAAAAATATAATATTAATTGCACTCTATGTAATTTTAGGTGCATTTTTTTTTTATTATTGTATTCGCATTGGATCAACGATGGTGAATGGACTCGAACGAATGGTTTTAAACTTAATAGATATGAAGGTATTCTATTTTTTGATGTGATATTTCTTTATTTCAAACAAGAAATGAATATCTTCGTCAAATATTTGGAGGGAAAATTCACAATCGGAACAAGACCAAAAGAAATATTGTGTCAATATTCATTCAAGAGCATAAAAGGAAAATTTGACCAATGAAAAGAAATAAAAAGAAAGGATGATATGGTAGTCGACGTTTTATATATTCATGCAATATATCGAAAAATAAGGATTGAAAAATAGAAGGAATGTGTATTAGGGCAAAGTCGGTCAACAAGGAGTATATATGGCATGATATATTCTTTGTTTGAAAACATGAAAGTCGCAGATTTCAAGCGCACCCTAGCCGACCCTATATTCATTGGTCGTGAGCCCGTTGCCACCTAGCCGACCCTGATGCAAATCGCCGTTTGCAAATCCTTGGTGCCGGTCCCGTTTTGGAAATAAAAAATCCAATCAAGGTAATTTTCTTAAATCAAATTTCATTTTGATATTATTGCCTAAATTGAAATATTTGATGCCAATGTTGATTCCATGGAGACTTTAGGCATTATCCGATAGGATATTATTGCCCAAAAAATCACTATAATTACTAATTTGATCCGTAAGACGTTAGATCAATTTTTTTTAGTTATGTTGATTTTTTTTTGGCACATTCATGATATTTCAACTTTTAAATAATTATAATTATTAATTTGATATGTAAGACTCGGATCAATTTTTTTTTTTTTTTTTTAATTATTTTGAGCTTTCTTACATGTTGTGATGTTTAGGATTAGAATAATTGTTAATTTAATTAGTAAGACAATGAATTATTTTTCCAATTATTTTAATACTTTATTTGATGAATATCCTGAGTGGTTTAGATATAATGCTTATTTGGAAAATGCTTGTTTTGGAAAACACCAAAGAAAAATCAATCAAATTGTGTATCGGATAGGATGGTTTCCTAAATTAGGATCGCATTTTTTTATTAGATCGCACGTTAGGATATATAGGATTTCTCGATAACATTGCCTAATTTGAATAAAATTGCATTTTTAGATAATTTTGATTAGATTAGAATAGATTCTAAGTAACATTTTCCTTCATAGATAGGGTCTTAGATAACGCTTGCCTATTTAAATAATCTCGCATTTTTAATAGTTTTTTGAAATAGGATAGGGTTTAAGTCAAATTAATCCCTAAAATAGATTAGAAAATTATTCATTTTAGGTAGTTTAATTAGGTTTTTTTTTTATTACGAATTTTAATATAAAAAAAACAAAAATATTAGGTGCATGTCAAATAGTTTGCATGTTAGATTTATTTAATTAGAAATTGCTTGTCAATAGAGTTAGGTCATGTAGTTAAAGTGCATGTCATATGGTAAAGTTCTAATTTCAAGATCAGAGAAAAACCAAAAAATAATTACTTGTTTTGTGTGTTTAATTCTTTTGATGCAATTTATTTGATTCATTGATTGTTTAATAATGGTTGAGCATTCGTATGATCACCCTATTGTATGATAGTGATTTAGGCTAGAACCAATCCAAACTGCCTGCAAATATATTTTTGAAAATAAAAAAGAAGGGAACATATCACAAATGGTCCCCCGAGCTTTCGATTTACTCAATTTGGTCCTGAACTTTCATCTAATGTTTAATTTCATCCCTGAGGTTTTGATTTACTCAATTTGGTTCCTGAACTTTCATCTAATGTTCAATTTCATCCCTGAGCTTTCGATTTGCTCAATTTGATCCATGAACTTTCATCTAATGTTCAATTTAATCCCTGACTATTTGAAAATTGACCATTTTCGTCTTTCCGTTAGTTAAAGTTAACGGAATTGGCTTACATGGCTTTTAGTCTCTTAAATATAAAATAAAAAAGGACATGTGGAATATCCACATGGAAATTACCTTTAAAACAGGTCAAATTGTGGCCACCATCAAAAAAAGATATACATAACCACTTATTCTCTCTGTTTTTGTAATCGGTGCTCTTATCTCTAGTTGACCCCTAATTTGTTTTTTTTTAAAGATATATATTGACTCATAATTCTAGTAATCCAACTTAGTTCTACATCATCAATTAATGCTCCATGTCATCACTTAACTGTTTGAATAAACGGAATGACTAGATGGAACATTTGTTAATAGTTTTGAGACCAAATTGAGCAAATTGAAAACTTAGGGATGAAATTTAATATTATATGGAAGTTCAAGGATGAAATTGAGTAAATTGAAAGCTCAGGGATGAAATTGAACGTTATATGAAAGTTCAGGGACCAAATTGAGCAAATCGAAAGTTCATGGATGAAATTGAACATTAGATGAAAGTTCATAGACCATTTGTGACATTTTCCCAAAAAAGAATGGTATCGAAAATGCATTAGAGAAATCTAGTGTAATCAAGTCCCCGTATTCAAAGTCGCTGGTTCGTAGGAGTAAAATAATTCTTCCATTATTTTACTTAGATGTCTAATCGACATACTATAAACTGATAGCCAATAATCTTTTGCATGCTAAAAACTTGAACCTAAGTTGTGAATTGGTATGGGCTTGGGAGAGCCCGAGCTAAAATTAAACTTAGTAGTCTATTAGCCAAACCCTAGGTGGTGGTGCACCCAAGGTTAGGTCGTGACAAAAGTGAAGTGTTTCTTGATTGTAAAATTAAATAGAAATAAAAGGGGTACATAATATTTTTTGGTGTTGGATTCCGGGAGTAAGGACTCAAATAAGGAAGTATCGGTCTCGCTTTGACCAGGATCTTTCACACGTTTTCATATATAAGTATCCCTTCTACATTAGATGCCAAGGTTGTTGCATCATGGTCTTCATGCCGTTTGTGTCTAGCGAAAGTTCTTTTCTTCGTGGAATTTCATCAAGATTAATATGTTCAAGCCAAAATCTTATGAAAAGATTTGTTAATTCATTCTTGAGATTAAAGTTTCATTTTCATGAGGAATTGTGAGTTTAAACATTGTGAAAGTTATTAAGTGTAATTGGGGGTTGAAAAACACCGATAGTATTTGAATGACTTGAGTGTAGTTATAATTTTTATTATATCGCTTGATTTGCAATGAAATTCTTTATCACTCTTCCCATGGATGTAAATCACCTGACTAAACATAAGTCTAGGGTCCTTATATCTATTTTATTGTTCGATTGTTTGATTTCGTAACACTTCCCCTTATTTATGATCAAGATAAATAGCCGTTATGACAAAATAGTAGAGTAACACGGCGAGAAATATGGTACAAAACAAATAGAATTGTAAAGCATTAGGGAAGTGTCTAACTCATGCTTTCGTCAAGCACAATGAAAGTTAAAGCAACAACAAAAATTTCCATCCGCCAAAAGTAACAATTCATAAAAATTGAACACATAAAACTAAATAAATAATAAAAAAAGTTCAAAACACAAAACATAATCCTAAATTATAGAACTCCATTCCTTGTTCATCAATAAAAGATTGCTCTAAATTCTAACGACCAAAAAAACAAAAGAAGCAACTAACATAGCTGATCACTCATCTATAGTTATAAATTAAATTATTTATTAAACTAAATCAATTAATAAAAAACCTCTTCACATATTTTCTTTCTACTTTAACTCGTAAATTTTATTTACTAATGATAATCTCCTCGTTAAGACAATCTCTATCTAAGAAAGATAAGTGATTAAAAAATTTAGTCATTAGATATAAAAAGGAATTGCGAAATAAAAAAGAAATGCTTATCAATCTGATTTTGCACTAACAACCGGAAACTAGACCAGAATCGATCGGGTAGAGTGATTCTAGTTTAGTTCCAAGGTTTAGCTTAAAATTGGTGCTCACCCTTTGTTATTGTCACTCTATTTACTCGTCTAAGGAGAACAATTTATAGACTTGGTGTTTCCGATTCTGATTTTCTACTTACTATACGTATCCCAAATAATAATAGAAAACAAAAAGATTTAGCGCCTTCAAACCGGCGGCTCCCACTATGTTTAGAAACAATGTGCAGTAGCTTCGTTTCCACCATTTTCTATTGAGAAGCTCCCTAGAAAAGGCATGATTCGTGAACAATCATGACTTTGGACGGCATCTCCAGCAAGATCTGTGGCTATTACTTAAAATTAATTATTTGACCACCGAGAATTCCAAATTGGTACATCTTTGACAAATTTATTACCAAACTGGTACACATGTGATAAATTTACCCTTTGTTAGTTTCCATTAAATTTTACCGTCAAATTATTAAGTTGAATGACATGTGACAGTTGGCTTGTGTATCAGTTTATGATTTTACTCTCCGTTTGTCACAATTATATATTTTTTGTGATTTTTTGTGGTATTAATTTAATTTAATCGAGGGTATATTTGTTACAAATGTACCAGTTTGAGGTTTTTGATGGTCGAATAAATTAGTTTTGGGTAAATTTATAAGAAGTGCATCAATTTTGGGTTTTTTTTATTGTCAATTGGGGTAAATTTATCACATGTATACCAATTCGAGTTTTTCATTTAAAAAAAAAATAGTTTAAGGTAAATTTGTCATACGTATATTAGTTTGGGATTTTTCAGGGTATTAATCATAAAATAATACTGATAGAAAATGGACACGATTGAGTCTATTAATTTGGCCGGTGATTCCAGCAGCTTGACTGTTATATTGGCAAGGTTTATAAACTTTTTCCAACATAGTAATTCTTAATTTCGGCCATGAGAGAAGCTTCACGCGGAAAAAAGGTATCACATCTATTGTCAATGGAAAATTAACAAATTCAAAGTATAAATGTTAGAAAGTGGGATGAGAAAAGGCAAAATAAGTTTTCATATAATTTGTCTATCCAATTTTTAAAAAGAAAGTATAAATAGAACTTTCATTGGGTAGGACAATTATCACTATCAAAGCTAGGAGGCAAATTAGAATTAGCATTAAATTTCAAAACTCAACCTCAATTTTGATAATAGACCACAAATTCATTGCATATAAAATAGAATAAATCAAGCGACAAATAACGGATGGTTAAGAATAATATAAAGAAAATCAAAATTATGGCGTAAGCATGATATCGGCTCGATTTGTCTAATCAACCAAATTGCAAGGTAATCGATTTTGAAAGCTTGACCATTTTTTTTTTTTTTTTTTTTTATGTCTAACTCCTAAGTTTTATCGAGTTTTTTTGCTAATACATAGCACAAGACCATCTTTACTGTTAGCTCTCAAATAGTAAAGAAGAGTTTCTCATTAAGTAAATGCAACATTAACATGTGGCACATTCATAGTGTACCGAGTGTCCTAGATCATCGTCCACTCCCTATAATTTTAACTTGAGCGAGGGTTGCCGATGGGTTGCTGATCGACCCTTACCCACCATTGGCAAGGCCGTTGCCGTCCTAGTTGGCAAAAGTGAGGGCTCGTGAGCCCTCACCTAGAATCAGTGAGGGTTGCGACACCCTCACCAAATTTGGCCAAGCAAGGGCACGTGACCTCACTGGGTGCCCTCACCTAGCCAGATTCGGCAAGGGTGCCACGTCCCTTGTCGATTTTGGGTGAGGGCTCACGAGCCCTTACTTTCATTGGCAAGGGTGTTGTAGCTTTCGGCCAGAGATGGCCCTCGACTATGGTCGGCGAGGGTTGGTCAATAACCCTCACCCGCCCTAACCCCAAAATGCCCTCCCCGCTCCCAAAAAAAAAAAAAAAAAAAAAAATAGAGAAAAGTAAAAAAGGAAAAAAAAAATTAAGAATTCAAAAAAATTATTAAAATATTATTAAAAAATGCCATATGAAGATCGATTAGCCACGTCGCAATTTTTAGTCAAAATTGACTGGATGGATATGATAAAAAGTAAAAATATTTAGGATTAGATTGGTAAAATTGAAAAATTAGTATAATAGGTTTATAACTTTTTGAATAATTTTCTTGAGGGTTTAGCGCATATGAAACAAATCGAGTCGTTATAAGTGGCGCCACGATGCTCAACGATTTGTATAACATATATTCGGGGGCTCTTGCCATGGGCATTATAGAAAATACGCCACTGAGATAGACGTGATTAGCAGAGAAGGTGAACACGCCGTCATGAGTACTTTCACGTTGTATTAAGGTCGCTTCAAGTTTACCCATGTTACGACGAAATAACACGTGGGCCCGTTTATTGAAAAATTCGATAGCGCCGATAATCAGTAGTTAATTTAGTAGTGAACAGTATTTATATGTCTAAATACAAGTCAAAAAGCCCACGCGCCAGAAATAAAAGTAGAAGGAAAAGAATCAGGAGCCAAGGTCAAACAGAAGCCAACAGCTTTCAAACTACTGAGCCAAAAGTACCAAGTGGCAAAGGAGAAATGATTCGAAGAGAAGAACACATTCATAAGCATTTCATTACAATGTACATCGCTCCGTTCAAAGTGATATCACGCTTTCCAGAAATCTTTCTAAAATATGAAAATGAGCAGCACGTTCAATAACATTCACAGCAAGAAGAAAATCACTATCATAGACGATACAGCAGTTAGTGCCTATGGCTCTACAATGATCTTACCAGTGGCGTGACCACTTATAGACTTCGCCCAAGCATCCTCAGCTTTGCTCAGCGGATGCTTCGAGTCGATGACGGTCTTGAGCTTCCCTTCCTTAACCAGCTTAACCAGGAATTCCAGATTCTCGCCCTTGGGTGTTAATAACAATGGCGTGAGCTGCTTCTTGGAAAAGGTGAGTTTCTTGAGAGCGAAAGTCGTCATTGCGCTGATGCTGGGGGTGATATCTATCACTTTGCCGCATTCGCTCAAGTTCGGCTCGAAAACTGACCAGGGGAAAGCACGTGCGCAGTGGACCACGAAGTCATACTTCTTGCCGGATGGGCTCTTCAAGGCGGATCCCTCAGGGGTCTTGTAGTCGAGGACCTCATCAGCACCGAGGCTCTTGACGAAGTCGATGTTGCGAGCCCCACAAGTTGCAGTCACGTGTATGTTTCCTAGCTTCGCAAGTTGAACTGCGTAGTGGCCAACGCCGCCTGAGGCAGCAGTAATCAGGATATTCTTCGGTGGCCCTCTCCCGTTTAGCCTTAGCCCAGCAGCTTGGGTGAGGGCCTGGAGAGCAGTGAGTCCAGCTACGGGTAACCCTGCCCCTTCTGGTGCGGATACTTCAGGTGGCCTTGCCACTGTCAGGCTCTCATTTGCGACCGCGAACTCGGCAAATCCACCACCGTTCTGTTGTGTTATCAAATTAAAGCATACCGAAAATATTATATCAACAGGCAGGCAAAAAAAATGTCTTCATGGTAGCTAACTGACACAGAAAGGTATCAGTTTTACCAAAGAACTCTCCGAACTGATCCACCATGAGAGCAAACCTAGTTAAAAGAGATGAAATGTGAAGAACATGAGTAATGAGCATTACACTAATACTGAGGTAGGCTACAACTTTGTCGCCAGCTTTAAATTTTTCGACTCCAGGACCAACCTCAACCACCTCTCCCGCCACATCGCAGGCTGTACAAGTGAAGAATCCCTTCAGCCAAAGAGAAGTGAAATATATGCATGCAAAAGTTGCAATTTGGCAATCAATTGGGTTCATGCGCTTAACAAAACAACCGGCCAACTATGAAACTAAAAGAGCCGGAACCATATTATAACAGGCACAACGTGCTTGTAAGTATTATAACAGACACAACATGCTTGTAAATAATACAGTAGTCTGCAGAATCGGCCATTGTTAGCATACCATAGTTCACACGATGAAGTGCCAGACATCTCTTAAGCATAACAGGATTACCAAAACATCTGACAATGATGAAGCGTGCAAAAGTAACACAGTCGAATGAGGATATTATCTTCATCATACTTCGTCATTATTTTGATTGTACTATATATTGCATCACCAAGCAAACATGATCATTCTCTAGGAATAATCTCTTCACCCAAAAGAGTCAGGCCCCATACTTTACAAAACTATCATATTTCTCATCAATAATGGGCGAAGAAACAGAACATTTCTGATTTCAAGGCAGTACCAGGTACGTAAGGGAACTTTGGAGGAAGAAAGGGTCTTAGCATTCCACTCTGTATTTTCCAATCAATTGGATTTACAGAAACCGCTTCCAGTTTCAGCAAAACCTTATCATTCTTTGGCTCAGGAACCGGTATTTTTACATGCTACAAGAAGCACAAGAACAGGTAATGAGGTACAAAAAGTAGAGAAAACATTAAGTGGAAAACATCATCACTCATCCTCATCTGTAAAACATGAAAACAAGATCGAAGGAGACATTCATGACACTGATGATACTATAGGATTCATTCCTTAAAGCGAATGCAGACAACAAGGAACAACAAAAGAAAGTTGTATCGATTCAGAATTGCAATCAGGTCTAGTCCCACTCCGACCTGAACAAACCGAAAAAGTGCATGAGTTTCTATTTGAAGCTCACAAAGGAAACTAGATAAACACAGTGGATGGCACAGAAGGAAGAGATAAAGAAAGGGTTCTGCACTACCAAACTCAGGCGAGATATCTATTATTTATGAGTTCCATTGATATTGGTATAAATTTACTGAAGCACCAAGCAATTGGGTGCAACCCCAAGCCCCTGCGATCCATCACTGGATAAGCACAACACCAGAATAGAGAACTCCATGCTTATTATGGCATGAAATTCATCAGACAATAACTAAAGGATTGTACCCTATTCCATGCTATACCAGTATTTTGCAGCTAAATTAGCGCTCCTTTTCACCCTCGTGCATTGATAATGTTCTATGATATCTATCTTCTTCATTCCCAAAACAGGGTGTGATGAATCAATGGATCCTCATTCATGCACCCAGTAACAATCAAAAGCAGTTGCAGCATAAGCTCAATCAAAGAAACTAGTCAAAACGTTGGACTAAGCAATCACGACACTGAAATCGATCATCTTCAAGCAGATTCAAGAGCACTCTTCCTTAGTCTCAGGTTTCATGGCATCGGCACGAGCATTACAAATCCTGCGGAGGCTCGGATGGAAGCACGGAGAGCCAGAGTTTCCGCCTTCAGATCATCGAGAAATGAACATCTCCGCACCAAGAATCGAGAGCAGACCGTTTCGCACCTTGAGACCGGCGGCTGCTCCGCCGTAGGACTCGTACCAAACCGCGCGCATTAGCTTCTTGTCCACCATTCCTGGAACGCGAAACGGCGCGGACAGTCGGAGAGGGCGAGAGGAAGAAGATGGGGAGGGCGGAGGAGGAGCTCTTCGCAAGCTCTTATCGTCAGGAGGGACGATCTTCCGGGAGTCCGGGCACAGGACGATCTACAGTGGCAAAACACGCTGAAGAAGAACCACCACCGTCGTTGGTTGCTTTCCCGAAACCGCTGAAATTCGCGCCAAATGTGATTCCTCGAGTGAGAGCAGTTCCAACGAAAATCCTGCGGCTTTACTTCATGGTTGCAGCACTCGATGAGATAGCACGACCGACCAGGGGGGGCAGTTACCTGCTCCACACGTGGCGAGATTTGAACCCGATCAATATTATCGGATTCAAATTAGGCCGATTGAAAAAAAAAATTAAATAAATAAAATTAGGCCGATTGCATTCGGGCCAATTTCGTGTTGATCTCAAGACACAACATATTTGGACTCGAGCATGTCCTCAAAAAGCTTTGTCTGGACTTTGGAGCGTAGAATTTCGGGTTATTCCTCTTTAAGTGGGGAAGAAAATATTTGTCTGGAAACTTGGGAGCCATCGCAAGGAAGGTAGACTTCCTCCACTTCTTCGGAAATGGCTACCACCGGGTAACCTCCCATGCTTGCGGTGAGGTGGCGAAACACTAAGGTGTTCTTGTTAGGTCAATTTGTACTTTGCACAGTGTCTTGTAATTGACCTGTTGATCTAATCCCTTGATTACAAGATATTGTGTGAATCTTATCATATTTGTGCCGAACCCATTGGATATAGAAATTTATTTATGTAACCCATTTAAATTAACTGATTAATATTGATACAAAGTGTATGCAACTTGATAGACATAATTCATGAGAAAATTATGGTATCTACATACTACATGGTTTATCATTAAGATTTCGAATTGATGATAATTCATCGATTGCGAAAACCACCGAGATTGGTACCTTTGGATGGAGCATAAGGATTTTCAACTTAGAAAACAGAGGTCACTTGTTCATATCTTACTAATTGCAAGCAAACTGTTACGTGTCAACCATTTACATGAGCCCAAAAGCTAGAATTAACATATTTATGAGATTTATAGAATGTTTCACGGACCTCTAAGGAGACAGCTTTTACGTTTGAGCCCTTGTTTGATAAAAAAAATCATCAACCACGATTCAAGTTGTTTAATCTGATTTGATGATATTTTGTTAATTAATCATACTCACTTATAAAGACATTTGATTAAAAACTGAGGATGTTTAGTATCAGATTCATGGCATGTTGATTACGTATCATGGCAGGTCATACAATCTTATTGATCCATTAACCTGCCATGATCAAGCTGTGCCGCGCAAATTTTATAATTTTCGAGTTATCTCCGTGTTTCATATGTTGAAATCGTTAACTCGTGATGTCGCTTTTGAGTTGACTTATCTTGTAAGTATATTGTCGTATCGACACCATCACACACACAATTGTCATACTTCTGCGCAATTAACATATACCTTTCGAAAGTTCTTTCATTAAAAAGATTGAGACCATTCCACGTGATTTAATATGCCCTTAAATTTGAACGTGCGCCTCTTAATAAATTTTGCGGGTCCGACGATAAATAACTGTAGAAATCTCGCAAGCCGATAATCTACTTCTGACCTTCAAACTTGCGTTTTTTTTTTCCTTCCCAATTAACTCTTCAAAAATTTTAATCTATCTAATCACATTGTGCTATGGCTAGACAAAAAAAGCTTAAGTTGAATATGATTTGCCCACAATTAGTGGTCGCAATGCATTAAACAGAGGAAAAGTACCAAAAAAATCTTAACTCATTGCATTGAACCAATTCAATTCTAAACATTTTAATTGAATCAATTCAGTATTATATCTTTTCACACTGGTACAACTTAAGTCCATTCTATCAATTTTGCCGGAAATTACTACATAAACGCTAGTCTTTTTACGTGATATGATCAACGTTGACGTAAATATTTTTATATAATATTTAATTATTTTTTATTTTTTTATTAATTTTTGATTTTTGATACTTCCTTCTTCTTTTTTTCCTCCGCTAGGTTAGTGATAGTTGGCGAGGGCGACGGCTAAGACGCCCTTGCTAGCATCAGCAATAGGCAACAACAATAGGCGAGATCGGCCTGAGGATTGGGCAAGGCCACCCCCCGCTAGATCCAACAAGGGGACCATCGCCCAACCCTCACCAAAGACCAAAGCCAGGGTTGGTGAGCACTAGGCCAACAACTAACCTCACCTAGACAAGGCCCCTCGCCATTTGAGGGAGGTTGCCCTTGCCACAGGGTCCCTCACTAGATCTTATAAGGGTTGGCCTCCTCTACCCCTAGCGTTGGCAAGGGGCTTTGTCTAGGCGAGGCCGGCCCTTGCCACAAGCTAGCAAGGGCCGGTCTCGCTTGTGGCCGGTGAAGGCATCCTGACCATTGCCCTCTCGGTAGGCGGCGACTTCCGTTGACCATGGTGGAGGTTGGTGAAGGAAAATAAGGAAGAAAGGGTAAAAACAGGAAAAGAAAAAAAAATTCTAAAAAATCGAAAATTAATTAAATATTAAATAAAAATGTTCACATGAGCATTAGACGTATTGTCAAAAAATTTTCAGCATAAATTGATTAGCTAGACTCAATTAGTATTCATATAAAAAAATTTATGACTAAATTGATCCAATTGAAAAGTTGAAAACTGAATTTGTATAAATGCAATATGTTTATGACTTTTTCGGTACTTTCCCCAATTAAACTGTATAAAGCTAATCTTAGGTAGGCTACAGCCACTAAACGAGCCAAAAGTACAAGTGAAAAAGATTCAAAGATTCATAGGAGGAACATATGTACAAGCATTTCAGTATAAGGTAAATTGGTCTACTCAAAGTGATAATACACATCCCAGAAATCTCTCCATAGGTAAAAATTAACAAACACGTTCAAAAACATTCACAGCAAGAAGAAAAGCATTATCATAGACAACACCCACAACAACACCAGCCATTAGTATAGAGTCCCTATGGCTCAACAATAATCTTACCGGTGGCATGACCACTTATAGACTTCGCCCAAGCATCTTCCGCTTTGCTCAGCGGATATGTCGAATCGATGAAGGTCTTGAGCTTCCCTTCCTTAACCAACTTAACCAGAAATTCCAGATTCTCGCCCTTGGGTATTAATAACAATGGCACGAGCTGCTTCTTGGAGAAGGTGAGTTTCTTGAGAGCGAAGGTCATCATTGCGCCAACGCTTGGGGTGATATCTATCACTTTGCCACACTCGCTCAAGTTTGGCTCGAAAACTGTCCAAGGGAAAGAGTGCGCGCAGTGGACCACGAAGTCGTACTTCTTGCCGGATGGGCTCTTCAAGGCGGCTCCCTCCGGGGTCTTATAGTCGAGGACCTCGTCAGCACCGAGGCTCCTGACAAAGTCAACGTTGCGAGTCCCACAAGTTGCAGTTACGTGTGTGTTTCCTAGCTTTGCGAGTTGAACTGCGTATTGGCCAACGCCACCCGAGGCAGCAGTAATCAGGATATTCTTCAGTGGCCCACTCCTGTCGAGCTTTATCCCAGCAGCTTGGGTGAGGGCCTGGAGAGCAGTGAGGCCAGCTACCGGTAACCCTGCCCCTTCTGGTGCGGATACTTCAGGTGGCCTTGCCACTGTTAGGTTCTCCTTTGCTACAGCGAACTCGGCAAATCCTCCTCCTTTCTGACAGGTTATATCATATGAAAGCACAAAATGGTATAACATCAGCCAGCCTCAACTAGTGTATAGGAGCTCATAAACTGACTAAGAGAGCAATCAGTCATTCCAAGAACTCTTGCACATTGTGCAAAAGTTATTTTAATTCCAGATCTTGATCCATCATCATCACAAAATACAATCTTACCAGCAGATAAAATGCAAAACATGAAGGTGAGCATTACCAAGTGACTAAGGATGGCTACAACTTTGTCGCCAGGTTTAAATTTCTTGACTGCTGGTCCAACCTCAACAACCTCTCCTCCTACATCGGTGGCTGTAAAATGAAGGCAAAGAGACAAGAGATGCGAAGTTACACTTATATTCAGCACATATGCTTAACAAGATAACCGGCCCATTGATGAAGCTCAGAGAGTGAGTATGCTAGAAGGAAAAAGAAACATGCCTACCTCTAAATCATTGACACTAAACCATGGAAAATGATGTCCTGCCCTCAAGAGCAACCGAGATAATCTAGTTAACCAGCATTCCAAAAACAGACCCAATACATGCTCACACACACACACAATCACAAGCATTCCTACGCATATGCACAATCCAAAAGCAACCAAACTATAAATCATTCAAAATGGCTCACAGCCACAGTTTAAATAGGGAAAAACAATGAAGCACATGAATATATTAAGTAGTAAAATTGTCTGCATGAATTAGTTCTCAAAAACATGCTGTAGTCCACAAAATGGAAATAACAGTCATCTCCTTAGCACAATAGATTCACCAAATCAGTGATAAAGCGGACAAAAGTAAATAGCATGAATGAATCGGCCCAAAGTTTATATAATTAAAAAAAAAAAAAAAAAAAAACAGCTGAATGAGGACGTAATGCAACTCTATTGACGATATTGCCTACCCAAGCAAACATGAACAATCTTTAAGGAATTACTCTTCCCCTGAGGATACGTACATTTGGGAAACCATCACGCTTCTTCTCAACAAGGTAAGAAAAACAGCAATTTTCAGTTTCAACACAATACCAGGTATGTGAGGGAACTGGCGAGGAAGAACTGGTCTCAGCATTCCTTTCTGCGTTTTCCAATCAACAGGGTTTATACTAATTGCTCCTAGTTTCAGCAAAACCTCATCCTTTTGAGGTGCAGGAACAGGTATATCAACATGCTGCAAGACACAACAACAGGAGACATGATATAAAATGCAATCAAAGAGCACAAATGACAGAAATATCTCAACAACCCAAATAACTTGGCATGTATCTACACAATGAAGAACAGAGGAAACGTTTAGAACATCAATCAGATTCTGTGTTTAATATCTGTCAGCTCACGAAAGAACAGAATAAAAAAAAGAAGAGATCAATTAACTTGGAAAAGAGCATTTTTTTCACTGTTTTATGATGCCCAAATTCCTGACTTTATGCAGTGAATGGAGAAGCAATCCAGCCAACATGCGTTGGGAAGGATTTTACATTAGCTCACAATAGTAGATCTAACATATATAAGTATGATTATATGTCTATTCCCAGGTTCTACCGGTCTTCTTCTTGTATAGGAGCAGATCACATCCAGAATTAGTCTTCACATTATTAAGTAGACATACCTGTCAATAACATGTTCTGTGTACTTAATCGTGGATTTTTCTCGACACCAACAGGCAAAAATTGCGACTGGGTCATGTCTCACAGGACAGAGAAAAGAGGAGGAAAATGCTTGGCCGAAAAAGGACCGAAAGAAAATGGATAGACGGGACAAGAGGGCTATAAGCTTGGGGCTTCATAGGTGCCACTCTATTCTCTCTCACGTTAGGAGAATGTTCTATAACAAAGATCATCTCTGTTTTCAAAGCTCTGTTCACTGAGGGTGTGTCGATCAATTGGATATGCAATCCTTACATATTCATTAAAGTCCAAATCTCAGTAGCAGGATAAGCGGTTAACTCGGTCGGGTGAGCAAAACCTGACCGAACTCCGTGGCCAGACTAGTACGCAAAAGTAAATTTTTTATCCACCTATAGCATTAATCACTCAATTTCTTATGTCCCGTATCCTCAACCGTCGACTCAACTACTAAAGAAAAGAAAAAGCCGTCGGCCCAATTAAATAATCCGACAGAAGGGGTCAGCAGAATCTAAGAACCAACATACGAGGACACCGAACAGCATCTTCCTCAGTTTACTTTCGGGCAGCAGAATCTAAAAAGGAAGAAAGGCAAGCTTCAACATTTTCACCAAAGTGACCACAACCCATTGACAGCACAAGGCGTCCGATCACACAGAAACATGATTCGTCAGCGCAAACTTCGTTACTTCAAACACATATACGGTCTGGTCCTAGTTTCACATCGCATGTACGATGTATGCGTGCGCACAGAGATGAATCACGAGTCGATCGCGGGCCGAAAACATTCGCACCTTCAAGCCGGCGGGTCCTCCGCCGTAAGAGTCGTACCACACCGCGTGCATCGTCGGCTTCGTCTCTGCCATTTTCGAATCCCCGAAGCTCCTAGAATCGCGTAGAGATCTAGAGAACGAGAAAGCAAGAAGTGGAGGAAGCCTTTCTCGGGAAAAGGATTGATTTTCGGGCCACGAAACGAAACCAGGACCGTCCGTTCGAATGCGAACCCACGTATAAATAGGCGTCGATTCTCTTTTTCGAATGACTGGAATAGCCTCGCATCGGTGGGACGGTTTCTGTGACTCGTGCGTGTGGGGGAGCCCCGGGGGGGAGAGACGAAGCGAGGGCAAAATCGGGATTCGGTGTCTCTAATGTGCTACGCGTTGAGAAGGATGAGAGCGAAAGGTGGAGATGAAAACAAGTGCGTCAGAACGATAGAAGGAAGCTTGATTTGGACATATCCGCATAAACTATGAACGATGTGTTAACTTGTTTGGTCATAGAAAATTTTAGAATTGCTAACAATTTGCTAGTCTTTTGGCACCATACGAGGCAAGTCGGTTTTGATCAAGGAGCGGATTTGCGTATGAACTACATGCACGACGGAATTTGCTGAAATCGTCCAATTAGTTTTGAACTAATTGTACAGATTTCAATTTGGTCTTAAACTTCCCAATTTTGATTAATTTAATCTTAAAAATTAACTCAAAATTTCGATGTAGTCATCTCAACCAATTTTTATCGAAAATCATGGATATTGCAGCGTGCCACGCGGATGACTAACAATAATTAGATTATCACATCAATGATTTTTGAGGAAAATTGATTGAAGTTATATTGAAATTTCACGCAAAAGTTTATAATTGAGTCGACAAATTTGAAATTTCTATAACTAAATTGATATCTATATATTAGGTTTTGATTAGATTATTTTTCGACGGAAGTTCAACTCCTTTAGCTTTCAATTGTAAACAATTCCCTATTTGAACTGCTCATGGTTTGCTGGGCAAAAAGTGATTCATCAATTCGAGGCACATGTAAACCTAACGAGAATGAAACAATCCGTTCGCAACATGCTCATTTCGGTTCATGATGAACTTGCAATCTATTTGTTTGATTAACTATCGAGTTCGTACATGAAATATTGAGTTTAGGATGCGAAATCTTGAATCTAGGCGTGGGACAACAAAACCTCGTAACATCTTTGATTTAGATGTGGCGAGGAGAAATTTTATCGAGGCCACAATCCCCATCGGCTCCATTTGAGTCGATCGTTGATATTTCAAATAGTCACCAAAACAACATCATCATCAATCAAGGTGAAGGGTCTCATTAGGTTGTTTCAACGTAACCACAATGCAAGGGAGCTGTCCGCCTTGATGCCGCGATGACGAACCATGGGAGAAAACAAAGAGGTAACTCGGCCAGTCAAAAGAGGGAAAAGGTGGAATCCTCTCAGCATGGGATTTTGTCACTCTCGTGCCGGCCGGGAGTAAACAAAAGGGTTCCGGCTTCCGGACGCAATCTTGCACCTGAAATGAGCAAATTCTTAAATGTACCCAACCGGATGCACTTTTAATATCATTCTAGGAGGTGGATTTGTTAAAATGCGCAAAAACTGATCAAGCCACTATCTTATGACAGAAATTGAAGAATGGGCAGAAATTGAGAGAACGATCTGTATTTGTGTATAGTCGGTCATGTTTCTTTACATTGTACAAGCTCCTATTTATAGTACAATGAATGGTTACCTAAAGAAATGATAAAAGGAGATACATGGAATCAAATCCAATCTTGGATTGATAGTATAATCCTAGGTAATCTTAAATTGATCAATTGCAATCCACTATTGATCCTTGCATATCTCCAACACTCCCCTTCAATCTAATGGTTGATGTATATCCAAGACGTGCAACTTGGTTACTAGATATGTGTGCTGTCTTTGACATAATGATTTGGTAAAGATTTTGGCAGATTATTATGTGGTTTCAATTCCATTTGTCTTTATTACTCTTTCTTGAATTTTATCTCGACTACTTCAATTTGTTTCATTCTCTCATGAAATATGGGATTTACCGCAAGTGCCGCATCAAAATCACAAAATAAATTCGTCGGTCCATTAACTCATATGCGGAGGTCTGAAAGCAAGCCTCGTATCCAATCTACTTCACAAATGGTTTGGCCATTGGTCGATATTCAACTTTAGCGGATGTTAATGATGCGGTCGACTACTTTTTTGTTTTTCATGAAAGTAAGGACTTTCCTAGCTTAATACAAAAACCAATGATTGATCTCCGCCTCATGGGACACGTGGCATGCTTTGTGTCACAATATGCTGTCATATCCGAATTGCAATCTCAAGAGAGAATTATTCTTAGCCTTGGACATATCTTAAATACTTTACGACCTTCAAAGCCACATCCATATGAGACTCATTCGGATTATGCATGAACTAATTGAGTGTCTAGACTGCATAGCATATGTCCTATCTGGTCATGGTGAGATATATAAATTTCCCTACAAGCCTTTGATAGCAAGATGGATCTTTGAGTAGTTGGTCATCAATCTCAAAAGATGATTCGACATTGTAATCAACCATAGTTAACTTGACATTTTGTTCGATAGGAATGATAGCAAGTTTACGTCCTTATAAGCCTACATCTAATATAATCTCTAACACAAAATTCTGTTGGCTGAGAAAAAATCCCTAAGTTTGAGCAAGCAATCTCAATACCATGGAAATATTTGGGAGGTCCCAAGTTTTTAATACGAAAAGTAGAATGCAGGTACTCTTTAAGATTCTTGATGGCCAATTTATTGTTTCCCATAACAAGTATGTTATCAATATATATCATTAAGTAAATGATGACGTACCTTCTATTCATGTGAAAAGAGCATAATCATGTTGGGATTGTTTGAAGCCAATGGCTGTGAAGGCTGTAGTGAACTTTGCATACCACTATCAAGAAACTTGTTTGAGGTCATAAAAGGATTTATGGAGACAACACACTCCAGACTCCCCTTGTCACCGTAATCCTAGTGGAAGATCCATGTATATTTCATCATCGAGCCAATGGGTTTTCGATGAGCAAGTAAGGGTACTATGTCCTATGTTTGATTTTCTATCAAAACATATAATTATGCTTCCATGGCCTTCTACCAACGTGGGTCACGAACTACTTCATCATAGAATGATGGCTCTATTTCCTTGGAGATATGACTAATGCAGTATATATGTTCCAAAGACAAACGATCAAACGAAGCATAAGAGGAGATAGGTATGGAGTACCTCATGAGTTGAGAGAGGCACAAATATAATCCTTAGTCCATGTGGGTGGTCGAGTAATCCAGCCCGAACATCGAGGGGGAGTATGCTCGGGTGTAGAAGATGATAACTCTTGAGTAAATTATGGAGACGATAATTTTGATGATGGATCAAAATTCTCTTACATGTGCATTGTGGACTCTTCAATCAAATAACCTGGGGTGGATGGAGATACCGTAGTGGTTTCCATCACTGGAGCAAAAGTCTAAATATCTAAAGACGAGACGAGCCTATATTGTGGAATAGGAGATGAATCTTCCTTAGAAAAAAAAGGTTAATGATGAGGATTTGAGCTAGAAGACTCATTTGAAGATACCTCATCCTGAAATTGAAAAATGTTTTTACGGAAAATGACGTATCTACTTACAAAGAAGTTACATGTTGATAACTCGAAGACATGATAATCCTTTTGAAGAGTAGGATATCCCATGAAAATGCATCGTCGGGCTTGGGGCTCATTTTGTCATGAGGACCCAGGGTAGTAACTATCGCAACCCAATCTCGCCACCCTCGAATCCCTCATGGTCGCGAGAAGAGAAAATGGGCAAAGGTCGGGTTTAGGGGTACTTGATCACGAGAGTTCTCTCACGGCTCACGTTTTCAAAAGACGTCATCACCTCACCTTTTGGATCAAGCCTTTCGTGAGTTCCCTCCATGAGATCGCGAGCTCTCCCAGGCTCATACCCCGCGTGACAGCGGAGTGTCGCGATCCACACCCACACGAGCGACACACCTTAGAAAAAGGGGTTGGGTGTGGATATTGGATTTAAGGGTACTTTTACCATGGTAGCCCTCTCGTCATTGGTTGCCCATAAGGATGGCATCACTTCATCCTTTTGGGTTACTTCCTATGTCGAGTATGCTAAACTATCGTGAGTTTCATCAAAACTCATACCCCACGTGATAGGTTATTTGTATGGTCTAGTTGTTTATGATAACTTAAAAAATAAGATGGGAGTCGCCACTAGCCTTATTTTGGGGATCGGCTAGAAAACCCAATCGAGGATCAGAAGAGTTCTCTCAATTTCTACGCAACCAAATATCTAGGTTCGGGGACTTAGGTTATGCTAATATTTCTATTAACACCCCTTCGGTACCTAAACAGTATGTTGTGTTTTCCTAACATGTTCATGCATTTCTTTTTATATTTTCGGGATCATTTGTCATAAACTAAGTGATCATGCGTGGTTGGTCATTTTCATTATGTTCTATTTTTAGAAAACAAGAAAAGAAAATAATCAATGGAATTGAAATTGCAAGATAGTAAGTAAATAATTAAGGAAAGCAATAAATCTATTATGCAATCCTAACAAATATAAAAGAGAAACACAATTGAAAAAGATGAGAGAAAGAGAGAAAACCCGCAACTCGTCGGATTTTATACAACAAATGGAACCTGAGACATATGTCAGGAAAACGAATAATACATGATAATGGTTGGAATGGACATCGACCTCTACCGTCTTCACATTTTCTCCATCTTCGGTTAACTAATCTAAACTTAATCTAAGAAACTTATAACTAGGTGCATACAATGGAAAGATACAAGCATATACATCAAAACAATAAAAAAACAAGACATCATGTCAAGATAAATCGTTTAGGAAAAGTACAATGCGAAAGTCAAGTTTTGGGGCCTCGGGTCGGCCTTTGTTTTCTATGCGAAGGTCCCACTAAGACACCTACCCAATCCTTTTTTTTTTTTTTTGTGACTTATAGTGATTGTTGACCAATTGTATTCTCGCATGGCCAATAACGCTACTAAGTCTCATAATTAAGTGATCTATACGATCCTCAGGGTTTTCCCTCGATATCATGCATCGATCCTACAATTCATCTAAAAATCACATGCATTGCAAAAAATTTAAACATGCATGCAAGTCTTTTGAACCTTGTTTCTCAAACAATCAAGCAAGAAAGTGAACCGTTGGCGGATTACTTATTATCAAGGGCATGTACCAATGACAAACACAAGCAATTTCTAATGTATGATGGGATGATATGTATGAAGGGTACATGTGATATTTCAAAGAAAACATATCTCAAAATCATTCATGAAAAATTTTGAGACAAGTGATGTCTTAGCTATGAAAGGCATTCAATTGTCAAGGCTAGCCTGGGCCTCGCATCAAAAGTCACAAGCGTCACAGGCATTTTGAATACAATTCAAACCGTGACTTTCACGTTGTCAAAACAATATTTTCAAAATGTTTGAAAATATTTAGAATTAATGAATATCTAGGCTATTGAACATATTCAATTGTCAAAGCTAGCCCGGTCCTCGCATTTGAAGTCACAAGCGTCGCAGGCATTTTGAATATGGTCCAAATCATGATTTTTCCTTAAGCCAAATCGAGTTTTGGAGAATAACCTTTTTAGGAATTGTTTTTGAGAAACATCACATGTATCAAAACATTTTTTTTTTTTGAAAGATGCAATTTGAAAAGGACCAGTTGTTTAACAACAAAAATCAGAGCATTTAAAATTTTTTTCATGAGGATGACATGTCCTAATTTCACGCCCAAACTAACCTAAAAGATATAGCTAAATAATCACAATCGTGTTCATATCAGAAAATTTTAGAACAAACGTGCAAGGACAGCAAAATTGAGTAACAGCCATTGACAATCTAGCTATGAAAAAATTTCTTAACATGCATGACACGATGGCAAACAACTTTCAAGAGAAAGTTTTTTTGAATGAGCTACACATGAATTTACAAAAATCAGACAACAAGCAACATCACATCAAAAATTTGTCATAGCAACAGGACATTCAGCTAATGTCACGAGAATTTGTCCCATCATAACATGTCTAAAAATTATAAAAAATTATACACAAGATAGCCAACATGATGACAAACAAGTTTTATTAAGAAGCCAAGTTCAGATTCCGAATAGAAAATGTGGAACAAAAACATTAAAAGTCTATCCAAAGAGGGGTTCAAATAGGGGTCCAAATTTTGATCCCTTATTCAGATTGTAATCTGACTTTGAAAAAAAAGGAAAATAGTCCAAACGATGAGCGATTAACATGCAATCGGTGGCATTAGCAACCTCTAATTATTTCCTACACCTTCCTAGAAGAGCTCGAGCTGAAACGAGGTCATGTTGGACCTTGTTTTTGCTAAAAAAAAAAAAACAGAGAGTTACTCCTGGTATCAAAATATGCAGAAATAAGAACGATTTTTTTTTTTTCTTTTAGGATCTACCTATCTGAATGATATTAAAAAATTCTGGAAAAAATATATGTTGTAGAGAAACGTGTTTTGAACAATTTTCATGAAGGAGTTGATTTAAGATTCAAAGTATAAAAATCCAAAAAAAAAAAAAAAAAAAAATCGACAAGCAGACAAGATCAAATGATACATAACAGTGAACTACAACACATCAATTTTCCAGAATCATCTCTTGACTTTTGAAGCAGATTTCAGATAGCAAATGATATCGGATCGGAACATGCTATAGTTCATTGGCAAGCTAATCAAGCCATCTTTGACTTTCATGAAAACATCAAGCACCAAAAAGCACATATACTAACTCATTTTCAGGCATATGCACAAAGAGGTTTGTTAGGGATTTGAGGTTGCAGGAACAAAGATCATCCAAGTTAAAAAAAAAAAAAATCATTTCAAATAGCAATTGATATCGGATTGGGACGTGCTATAGCTCATTAGAAAGCTAACCAAGCCATCTTCGACTCTCATGAAGACATCGAGCACCAAAAGGGGATAATCCATGAATATTGATATGCATATTCCATAAAAAAAAAAAACCTTTTTATTTTTAATTAATTCTTTATAATTCACCGGCTCTTATATCTTTTTAAAAAATCAAGATATGGAATACTTAAATAGAATTTTCTATTCCTAATTATTTTGAATCTTTCTTCTTTAACCAATATTTCAAATATTCAAATCAAGAAGTTAGAATTGGTCAAATTATATGAATATGATCAAGTTACTATTTATATTTAAAATGAAATAAGACAATAATTCATTTTATCAATATTGAATATTAAGTAAAATTTTTATGAAGATGAAGAAAAAAATTCAATTATTATTACGTATTACGATAATTTATATGCGTAGAGCAAATAATTACACCAAAATCGGGTAGTTAATACATTACTTTATTTTGATAGAAATAATAGGATGGTCCATACCAAAACAAGCGCAATAAAAAAAAGAACTCGTTTTTTTTAGTAGTTCGTTTATTCATAATAATTAACTAATTCATGATAGAACTGATTATACTCCAATCGAATAAAAGATATTTTTTTTTCTTTGTAGAAAATGCTAGAATATCCCACACTTTTCTTTCAATACTAGGGAGAAGAAATAGAATTAAAAGAAAAGACGAAATTACTAAGATAACTTTTAGAAAATCATGTATTCTTTGATTAACTGCTAGTTTAATTCAAATTTTAAAATCAAAAAAATGTGTAATCGTTCTTACACATATACTAACTCGTTTCCTGGCATATGCACAAAGAGGTCTGTCATGGATCCAAAATTGTAGAACAATGATCATCCAAGTTCGAACATCACATAACCAAAAGATCTAAATATAATCAACTCTAGATCATTCAAGCATTGATTCCAATCAGATTTGCAATACATCCTGGCCTCGAACCTTCGTTGTCGATCATGAGTCACAACACAAAAAGCTCTCGCCTCATCGAACGCTATTAAGAGGAGTTTCAATGCACTTACCTTGATTGAACTGGCAAAGAACATGCCTTCGGAAATGTCCTCATTCAGCGACAATAAATCTGTTAACCGACAAAACTCATTGAAATCAGTAGAGGATTTGAATCTAATAACACTCCTTAACCAAAGCAGAACAAAGTAAATCAGGCACTTAGCTTCAATGCTTCAATTTCGTTTATGGAACTTCTGGAAAATGAAGAACGTTGGCCTTCAATTCT
This sequence comes from Eucalyptus cloeziana, assembly GCA_014182715.1. Taxonomy (NCBI): domain Eukaryota; kingdom Viridiplantae; phylum Streptophyta; class Magnoliopsida; order Myrtales; family Myrtaceae; genus Eucalyptus; species Eucalyptus cloeziana. Next base: position 24,833,153 of record CM024644.1, on the reverse strand, counting down.
ACACTAATTATAATCAAGGTACAATCTGAGATGAAGCCATCGCAATAGCATAAGATCACTTCAGTCTTGCTGCTATGATCTCAGAAATGGTTCTGAGAAATGAAACTTGTGATCCACAAGCTCCTTGAATGAACGCCTCGGTAGCCAATTTGAAGACCATATATGCCTCTTTGGAGTCACAATGTAGATGCGTTTTCTCAGCCCCTTCTTTAGCAAAATCAGCAAAATCAAATCAACAAAAGTTGCAGGAGTAAGGATCTAATCGCAACAATATAAAAAGCAATAGTTGAGAAGACTTAGCTGATGCTCAATCACTTTAATTGCACTCTAGTCTAGAATGAGTCAAGTCGAATTAGGTAAGTTGAACCACCTTAGTTGGGATCTATAATCTGTGTACACGTCAAATCGACCAAATTAAAATGCATCCGAGCAAATCTCCCAAAATTGACCTAGAATTTGGACTCATCTCTTTTAATGATGTATCAACTAAAAATCAGGTGTCAACAGCTGGGCCCTCTTTGAGTGGGAGTTCGAAGAGGTTCCACTCAAAGATAAAATTGATACTTGCAATTTTTAGTCGACTCCACTTTGGAAATGGAAGAATACAAAAGAAATGATGTTTGGTTAGGGACATACTTGACACTTACCTTTGCCCGTTAGGGTGTCTAAACTCTTGTTGGGGTTTATTCACTCTATCTCTCTCTGTCTCTCTATCTCTGTCTCTCTGTCTCTCATGAAATGGAATGAAAGAAATAAAATCACTAAATGAAAAATGAATGATTTAAGGATAACCACTAACCTAAAGATAAGGTTTAAGGATAACCTAGAACCTAAAGACAAGGTTTAAGGATAACCTAGAACCTAAGAGACAAGGTTTAAGGATGACCTGGAACCTAAGAGACAAGGTTTAATGATAACTTAGAACCTAAGAGATAAGGTTTAAGGATCACCTAGAACCTAAAGACAAGGGGTATGGTTTAGGGTAACCAAAAATCAAAAGCAAGAGTTATGATTTATGATGACCAAAAACCAAAAACAATGATATGGTTTAAGATGACCAAAAACCGGTTCACTAAGGAACAAATATTTTGAAAAAGAGTTTTTAGATTGCTTGAGAGCCAATCATGCGAAATGATGTCAATTGTCAAATCCCTTCAGAGAGGATTTTAACAAAATGAGATTTGATTGAACATCTAAGGGTTAAGTCAAATATGCCAAGTGGAAATATCCTAATCAAAAGAGGTCTTTCACACTGACTCTCAAAAGGCTTTTATTCCCAAACCATTGATATGGGAAAACTGTTTAAATCTCATTGGAGAAATCTCACTCAACTTATGTCTAAGGCTTTTGGAAACATTCACAGTGAATACAATCTATTGATCAAAAGGTCTTTTGAAAGGACTGTAATAATGGCTTGGTCATGGGCTTATACAAAGGGTATGCACTTTGAGGCTAAGAAATGAATATTCAATTAATATCTTCATCAGGTTTACAAGTCAAGAACCTCGAAGATAAGATAAGATAGGATTGCTTCCACTCCTTCTAGTGGTAGCTCCTATGTGATACTCTCATTTTAACTTGAACCATCCCAATCGGAAGAGACTTTGGATAAGGGTTGTAATGTTGGTTCGGGTGAGGCTTAAAAAGGCCTGAAAAATTTTCAAATATCGAAGGGTTAAAAGTGAGTGATTATCTTGGCATCATTACCATCACACGACTTTTCGAAAATTTGACTCTTGAAATTTAACCTATCTCAAGAGTCATTTTGATAATTTGTCTTGAGACATGAGAGCTTTGCTCTCTGTTCTAATGATATTGCTTGCAATACATGTTTTCTCTTGTAAGGCTTTTCTTTTGTTTTTCCAATAGATGGTCTTTTGCATGACCATTGATTTCGTTCTTCTTTGCATTTTTGCTTTTCTTTGCATTTTTTTTCATGGGCATTGGCCTTACTTTTACCAGGCACACTGCTTTTTCATGCCCCTTAGTTTTCATTCTCTTTTGAGTATCTAGGACTCTCAAGTGGCATTTACAAACATTATCAATATTCTCAATGTTGTTGGTAAATCATGTGCCTTGCCCCGGTGTGGGGGAGATAATCATCACCTGGGGTTATGAATGATTTTATATAAGGCTCAAATTGACTAAGCAAAGGGTAATTGTGTTTGAAGTAGTGAACATAATGCTCTTCGTCACTTCGGGATGCTTCGAGTTTCGATAAGAACTCACCTGAAGCTAGCACAAGAAGATTGATGCAAGTGAAAGCAATAAAATCTTTCTTAATCTTTTGCTCCATAATTTTCAACCAAGACCCCCTTTTTTGCCCTAATGTGGGGTTGTTTTTTACAGGGTTATTTTGGAAATGCTCCCTATTTGGCTCAAAGTGGCTTGCAAGGGATATCAATAGTGTTTGGGATTGAGAAAGGAAATGCCTTTATCATCTCAAATCATGTATTCACTGTGAATGAACCCTATGCCATAAAACACGATTCTTTTCACTCAATTCTCTCAAAGAGTGTATAAGGATGTGTTGGTAAGGAGGTTGCCTCTCATCATTTTAGGCATTGTTACTTGGCATATTTAACAATCTTTTTTAGGTTTTCCAAGGCACACTTTGGTTAAATTCAACTTCCTGGGAAATGAAAATATAATGAAATTTTCTTTGAAAAGACATGTTTCCTTGACCTTACTGGGGAAACTTTTGGAAATAAGGTTGAATAAAATTTGTGGATAATAAAGGCTTTGCTTAGCATAGGGATTTATTTTTAGAGTTCTAGCTGTACTTCTAGAGTTCTAACCGACTCTTTTGGCATTCTAAAGGATAGGGTCACTTCTAAGTTCTAAAGAAGATGGACAATTTTTTAAAGTTTATGCATTTCTGAGATGAACCTCTTGTGGACAGGCAGAATCTTCATCAGAGATCCTGCAAAATGAACAAACATGCAAATGCAATATGTATGCATACGATACATGATGCAAATATCCTAAAGTGGCTCAGATTCAATCCAAAAGTGGCTCAAAGGCCTTTCAATTTATTTATGGATAATACTTCTTAACAGCATTACCATTTATAGGTCATGGCAATTCTTGACCATCCATTTCTACAAGGATTAGTGCCCCACTTGTTGACACCCGAAAAAATAAAAATAAAAATAAAAATAACAAGGAAAACATAAATAAAAGAAAACGGGGGGCAGCTCTCACAGATTCTTTCTCTCTCCTCTGTCAGATTCTCTCTCCTCCCTCGCATTCTCTCCTCTCTGCACGATCTCTTGCTCTTTGAAGCTCTCTGGGGACGATCAGTCATTATAGTCGTCTTCTCCTCCGAGTCCTTCGGGAATCTTCTTCTTCGTCTTCTCTTCAAGTTGCTATTTCGGCTTGGGATCTGGTCCTCAATCGATCGTGGTTTCGAGCTTCGCTTCTTCGCATAGGAACCAAACTCGCGGTTGATCTCGCACGCTCGGCAGTGTTCCTGGCCTCGAAGATAAAGAGCTTGAAGCGGTCGTTGGCCTCGCCATGCTAATCCTCTTCGCACTCGGCATGTTCCCATTCTCGAACAGCGGCGGCTCCTCCTCTGTTACTTCACTCCAGTAGACGAAGAAGTTGTATTCGATAGATCCATCCATCGCTGGATCTTAACTTCTCCAGATCTGGCCATCCTTGACGTTTCGAAGGTGCTGTGGTGGTCGTGGCTCTGTCGGAAAACCAATCGAAGCTTCTCTGGTGACCAATCCTCCATTAGCAGTTCAAATCAGGTTCAATCGGACTTGATCTTGTAAACCGACAGTGTTTAGGCACTGTCTAGCCCTTCTCCGATGATCCTTGATGCCCTAGAAGCTTCCTTGACATCCTCAAGGCCTTGTAAAAGCTTGATTGTTGATCGATTAAGCCTAAATCGATCAGATTGTGCAAACGGTAAACGTCTCTTCCCGAGCTCGATGAAGCGAGGTTGTTCTAGACAACCGAGGCTAGAGCTCACTCTAGGGTTCTAGATTTGTAATCTCAACATGTTTAAGATGTTATAATGGCCTTAGGATAGCTTAGGATGAGCTTGATTGTTGAATATGCTTTTTCTGCAAAAAATTGTGTCTCTGTGACAGATCTGAGAAATGTTGTGTTATAAACTTGTTACTATTGTTTTTTGTGTTTGATGTCTTCATGAGAGTTGAAGATGACTCGAATAAATTTCCAACGACCCATAGAATGTTCCTATCCGGTGTCGTTTACTACCTAAAAATAGCTCGGCATTTAGCACCAATTTCTGGAAAATTGCATTTGTTCTACTCTGATGTTTTGTTTTAACTGGAATGAGCTTGTAAATGATGTTATTAGGACTTAATGTCTTCTGGAGTTTTGTAATAGACTTCTCAATCTTTCTAATGACATATTATATGTGTGATTTGGCTATCGTTTGCCCTGCCTAATGCTTCTTGCAAAGATCGAGCATTAATCTAGTGTTACAGTTGTTCTGCTCTAATGTTCTGTTTTAATTGGAATGAGCTGGTAGATTTGTAATATACTTCTCAAGCTTTCCATAGACATATATATGTGCGATTTGGCTATCGTTTGCCTTGCTTAATGTTTCTTGCAATGAGCGAGCATTAATTTGGTGTTGCATTTGTTCTCCTCTAATGTTCTATTTTAACTGGAATGAGATGGTAGATGATGTTATTAAGACTCAATGTCTTCTGGAGATTTGTAATAGACTTCTCAAGCTTTCCATAGACATATTATATGTGCAATTTGGCTATTGTTTGCCTTGCCTAATGAATGTTACCATATCAATGTTTGATTCTGGAAATTCAAAGGATAGATTAGACTGATTTTCATTATTGCTATGATTTCTGTGATGATTTTTTGATGAATTTTTCTACATGAAACTTGTTCCTCATTGTTTTGAGAATGTCTTGTTAATTTTTTAGAATTTTTGGACATGTTTTAGTAGTTCAAAACCTCTTAGATCTGAACACGTGTCCACTGTCCAAGCATTAGCGATCTTCATTTTGACTTGTTTGTGTTTCGGATGATCTTTGCTGTGTGTTGATTTTTGTACTTTCAATTGTAAGTCGGTTCCTTCAAGAACATTGCTCACACATGTATCTCAAAAACATATAATTTTTCTAGAATTTCTGAAGGTCATACAAGTAGGTCGATTTGCATTAAGCCAAACATGCTTGAATCAGTAATTTGCCTTGGTCTATAATACATGCTTTGTTTTTATGACCTCGAATGTTTTTGTGAATTTGATATGAATTTTTGTGTGAGGAGTCTAGGATTGGGTCCTTCATGAAAGTTGTCCTTCACATAAAAATTGCAAAAAATGATTGCATGTTTGCCCTGCTGCCGTGTTTTGCTTGTTATGATATGATCTGACCACTTATACAAATGCCTTTGCTTGAGCTAGAAAAAGACCTAAATTGCAATTGTCACCTAATAGGAATTCGTAAAAGACACCTTGAGCTTTCTAACGATGCCTAGTTTGTCCAATTTGCTCACCATTTGCCTTGCTTTTCTTTTTTTTAGATCAAGTTTTGAAGTCTGGAATTTGTCTTGACCTGCAGTGCTGTATTGTCTCTATGAATCCGACTGTCTACCAATTTTATGTGGTCTTATACATGATGATTTTGAAGTTGAGTCCTCAATGATAGCTGTCCATAATATCCATATCCATCTCATGCTGAAATTTGAGAATTTTTAAGCATCATTAAATAAGGTCAAATAACCTTAGAATTCAAGTCGACATGTCACAATTGAAATTGTTATGCATTTTGCTCTTAATGACAAGTCACATATCAATGTTAATGGATTTGTGTGGTCTTTTGCGCATGGATTTAGGGTTAAATGTCTTAATCAATCTCGTTCTTCACATTTAGCTCTACATCATGTTCAAATTTCATAATTTCATGCATCGATTAGGTGGCTTAATAAATCAGTGACCATGCATCATTTTTCTGATTTGCTTATGATTGATTTGCATGCTTTAGCGATTGTTGCTTTTCGACTATGAATTTGACCTTACTTGAACCTGATATATTTTAGGAAGCTTCATTCATGAAAGTTGTTCCTTATGGTGTGATTGATGTTCTATGCTTTTCTTAGAGCCAATTATCCATGGGTTTTACCCCATTTGCTTTGATTTTATGTGTGATGTTTGATGATTTTTGTTATGATTCTTTGTTATGATTTCATTCTAAGATTTCTTTTAGAATATCTTGCATGATGAATTAAGATTACTTGTCTTCATAAAAATTGTTTTGATGTGTATACTTGTTTCTTTCCATTGTATACACACAGTTATAAATTTCTTAGGTTAGGTTTAGATTAGGACCCTGAAGATGGAGAAGGCGTGAGGATGGTGGAGGTCGATGTCCATTCCGACTATTATCTTGTACTATTTGTTTTCCCGACACATGTCTCGGGTTCCATTTGTTGTATAAAACCCGACGAGTTGCAGGTTTTCTCTTTTTCTCTTTTTTTTTTTCTCTTTTAATTGTGTTTTCTTTTAAATTTTTAGGATTGCATGATAGATTTACTGCTTTTCCTTGATTGTTTACTTGCTGTCTTGCAATTTCAATTTCATTTATTGTTTTCCTTTCATTTTTTTTAGGAATAGAATAGAATGAAAGTGGCCAACCATGCATGATCACTTAAATCTAGAATTGATGATCCCGAAAATGTAAAAATAAATGCATGGACATATTAGGAACAACACAACATATTGTTTAGGTACCGAAAGGGCGTTAATAGAAATATTAGCGTAATCCAAGTCCCCAAACCTAGATATTTGGTTGCGTAGGAATCGAGGGAATACTCTCGACCCTCAATTGGGTTTTCTAGCCGACCCACAAAACGAGGCTAGTGGTGATTCCCGTCTATTTTTAGGATGCCATAAATAATTAGACTGTACAAAATTCGCTGTCACGCAGGGTAGGAGCTTAGGAGAGCTCGTGATCTTGTGATCAAGTACTCCTAAACCCAACCTTTCCTCCTTGATTCGAGGGCAGTGAGATCGAATCGTGACACCACTAGGTAGCACTTTCTTTACAATATATGGACCTTTGTAATTTGGAGTAAACTTCCCACGAGGATCTGGAATGATAGGTAAGACTTTTTCCAAAACAAGATCGTTGATCTCAAAATGTCTTGGTCTAACCTTGCGGTTGAATGACTTAGCTACTCTCTTTTGATAGCTTTGTCCATGACATAAGGCTTTTACCCTCTTTTCATCAATCATATTAAGTTGTTCAAATCTTTGTTGAACCCATTCAGCTTCAGAGAGCTTGATTTGAGAAAGTACCCTCAATAAAGGGATTTCCACTTCCATAGGTAACACAGCCTCCATCCCATAAACCAATGAGAATGGTGTTGCGCCAGTTGAAGTGCAAATTGAAGTTCGGTAAGCAAGCAAAGCATATGGTAATCGATTATGCCAATCACGATAATTTTCCGCCATTTTGGCTAAAATCTTCTTGATGTTCTTATTTGCCGCTTCTATAGCTCCATTCATCTATGGGCAGTAAGGAGAAGAATTCAAATGGCGAATGTGGAATTCTCCAAGTAATTCATCCACCACCTTGTTGTTCAGGTTTGATCCATTGTTCGTGACAATCACTTCAGGAACTCCATATCGAGCGATGATATCATGACGGATGAACTTTGCCATGCTCTTTGCAGTAACATGGACATAAGAATTGGCTTCAATCCATTTGGTGAAGTAATCAATGGCTACTAAGATAAAACGGTGTTCATTCAATGCTTTAGGATTAATTGGTTCGATGATGTCGATGCCCCACATTGAAAAAGGCTAGGACTTGGACATTTGATGTAGCTCATTAGGAGGAGCATTGATTTTAACTCCATAGACTTGCATAGGTGACAACACCTCACATGTTGAATACAATAAGCTTCCATGGTCAACCAATAGTAACTGAGCCTCATGATTTTTCTAGCTAAGAGATGATCGTTCATATGAGAGTCACATTTTCCTTCATGTATTTCTTTCATCAAGAGTTTAGATTCTTGTGCATCGACGCACTTCAGTAAAACTGAATTGAAAGACCTTTTATAAAGGGCTCCTCCACTGAGGAAGAATTTGGATGCTAACTTCATCAAGTATTTTCGATCATTGGGTTGACTCCCTTGGGGAAATTTTCATTCTCGAAGGTAATTCATGGTATCATAATACCAGGTTTGACCATCAGGTTCTTCTTCAATCATCAAGCGATAAGTAGGCTTTTTCAAAACATCGATTTGCAAAAGATCAACGCTCAAACCATCAGTTACTTGCAACATTGAAGATAAAGTTGCCAATGCATCAACAAACTAATTTTGTGATCTTGGCAGATAATCAAAAGACATCTCGTCAAATTCCTGGAACAAGTCTTCGAAATATTCATGGTAAGGAATCAACTTTACATCACGTGTTTGCCATTCACCTTCCGTCTGGAGAATGATGAGTGCAGAATCACCATAAACTTGAAGCTTTTTGACTTTCGTATCGATGGCTAATTACAAACCAAGGATACAAGCTTCATATTCAGAAATATTGCGGGTATAAGGGAATACCAACTTTGCAGCTATTGGATAATGTTAACCTTTTGGAGATATTAAAATTGCCCCAATCTTGGTTTCTTTAAGGTTATTTGATTTTCCTAAATTCATAGCGATTGGCTGTTCGGTGGTAGGAGGTTTGGACTCTTCATATCGGAGCTATTCTTTTTCAATACCTCGAGGATCATTATCATTCTTTGAGTCGGAATAATCGGGTTCGTCAAAATCTTTTGAATGCGAATCCGAGCCATGCAAATGACAATGATGATGTGAAATGTCATGCCTGAGATGCAATCAAGAAATGGTTAGTATATATACATATAAATGAATGCAATGAATGTAAATGTCATGAAATTTTTTTTTTCAAAGTCGAGTTTTCGAAAAGTTATTGGGAACTAGCCCTCATGTCATTGGACGTCCTCATTCCACTGAAACATTTCAAAACTACAGATCATGTGAAGGCCTAGGCCTCAATCACAATGGATCCATAACCCGCGCTTGAGATCTTCATGACTTTAAAATTGTCAATCAATGAGCGGACTTTGATAATGTTCTTGTCAGTTACATCAGCCCCACGGGGGATTTTCTCCTTGGTCAAATCAATCACCACTGGCTTAATCATAGCCACAAAGTCGTCCTCGAATTCATCTCCCCATCCACTAGGGATGATGTCTTTGGGGTTTTGAAAATAACTTGGAGGAGGAGTATACTTGATCATAAAGTCGTACTTCCCACTTGGTTGTCCCAAGATGTCCACCACTTCACCTCTCTCACAGGCTTTCCTTACAAACTCACGATCTGAATGAGAAGTTTTATATTCATCCTCATCCCCATCATAGGAGTACACCTCTTTAACTTTTGGCAAAATTGAATTAAGGTCTTCTTCATCATCCCATCCACTCGGGACAATACCCTTCTCGTCAATAAAGAAACTTGGTGGTGGTGTGAACTTCACCTTAAAGTCATATTTACCACTTGGTTGGCCAAGGATACCAACAACTTCACCATTTTCAAGAGCTTTTCAAACAATCTTACGATCCATGCGAGAAGCTTTATATTCATCATTGCTTCCAATGTCAGAATCTTGGTACATAAGGGTTTTGTTTTTCGAGGCTCGATGATCCTCCTTTCGAGTGTCATCCTAACTTGGATTCCCAACCTTCCTTATGACTTTTAAGATTATATCCTCACCAGACAAATCGGCTTCAACCAAAGACATTCGTCTTAGAGCGGACTCATCATCTTCATATTGGATAAATCCCAACTCAGCTAACTTCGCTAAGCAAGCTATCTTCTCATCACGAGCAATGTCACCTTTCAATTGGCGATCAACGAATGGCGTGATCTTCTCCAACTTTTGGATATCCATCAGGAGGACATACTTGTCGGCATCCCCATAAATCATATTGACATCTTTTGAAAGTTTTGGAAGGGGATTTTGTTGAACATTCGGCGCTGAGTCCTTAAAGGTGATCAGCTTTTTATCCAGCAAATTTTGGATCTTAGAACGGAGCACTAGACAGTTGTCCACATGATGACCTTTTTCTCCCATCTAATACTCACATGTCTTATTAAGGTCGAACCCGACAAACTTTGGCGGATTATCCCTTGTGTTCTCTCTTGCCACGAGATGACTTTCGATTAGCATTGGAAGTAGTTGAAATATGGGTCTAGGCAATGGAGTAAATAGCCTTTGAAGGGCTTTTCCTTTGCGTTCAAAATTTCGAGAAGAACTCGCTACCTCCATGGCAGGTTTATGAGCTTGAGGATTATATGGCTGCTGAGAAGATGAATTTTGTAAATAAGCAATCTCCACAGTCAATTCCTTATCTCTCTTTGGGGCATATCGACGATTCGTGTTCTCAGTCAACCTTCCTTCATGCATGATCCCCTCAATGTGTTCACCTAACTCCACCAAAACGGCAAAGTTAATATAGGTGTGGTTGTACATTTTTTCGAAGAAATCTCGAGGCATGGCTTGAAGCAGTAATTTTATAGCCTCCTTCTCAGACAAGGGTGGCTTTACTTGAGATGCAGTAGCTCTCTATCTTTAAGCATAAGCTCTAAACGTTTTAGCTCTCCTTTTCTCAACCTGAACTAATTCCTCTCGAGTTGGAGCGATTTCAGTGTTGAACTTATATTGTTGGAGGAATTTGTCAGCAAGATCCTCCCAAATATGGATCTTCTCCAAGTCCAATTCTATAAACCATGTCAACGCAGGACTAGCCAAGCTATCCTGAAAGGAATTAATCAGGAGCGGAGGATTGACTGAGTAACGGGCCATCTTGCCCATATAGTACTTTAAGTGGGTCTTGGGATATCCCATGCCGTCATATTTCCTCATAAACTCGAGCTCCTTGTAGAATTTAGGGACTTTAACCTTGGCGAAGGGTGACAGCTTATCGAACCCCTGTAATTGATAGCCTTGTAGCATGCAAAGGCATTCTTCAATCTTTGCGAAGTGCCTTGAACTTTCCTCATTAAAGTGTGGAGTTGGAGTCTCCTTAGATGGAGGCTCTAAATCAATAACTGTCGGGGTTGCAGTGGGAACCTCTTCAGCAGGCCCTTTTCCCACGGGTTCTCCTACCGGCACTTCAGAGGGTGCAGTAGGAGGATTTATGGTAGGAGAAGTAGGAACTACAAAAGTAAAGTTCTTGACTTGGTTGGAGAGATCAGCTAACAGCGCCATCATCTGCGCCATTTGGTTCTCCATGCTAATAACACGGGCACGGGTATCTTCGTTCTCCATCCTTGTTTGGTGGTGAGTACGTATGATAGACCATTCTTCAGCCGTCTTTCACAACTTCTGTAAAAGAAGATGACTCGAATTAGTACAAGTTAAAAGAAATCATTAAAATACAAATCCCGATCAATTTTATATTTTCTTGAGATGAAATAATGATAAGAAGTGTATATAATCCAAGTATCATATAACATCCTCTTATCAAAATTTCTTCAAAAGAAATTATACAATTGAAAATGAACGGTGACAAATATTTAATCAGAATGCCCATTTTCTAAAAATTACATGAAAATGGGCAAAAGATCTTTTCAAGTGCCATAACTTGGCACAAATGAACACTTAAGTGCCATAACTTACGCCATAACTTACGAAAGGTACACTTAAGTGCCACATTTTAAAAAAAGTGGGACACCTGAGTGCCACCTCCGGTGAAGCCGGCCATAAATCATACGTGGCAATTAAATATTAATATTTCTCATCAAGGTGGCTCGTCGGAGAGCTGACTCAGCTCTAATTCACCCAAAACGACGTTGTTTGGAGTGTTGGCCAGAATAGAGTGCTTAAATCGGCCAAAACGATGTCGTTTTGGCATAATTTGAATTTTAATATAATATAAAAATTAATTAAATTAAATTTAAAACAAAATAATAATATAATTTATATTTATTTAAAAAAAAAAAAGGAAGAGGAAGGCAGCCGGTGGGCGAGGGCCGAGCCCTCATCGCCGCTGCCTCCTCGTTGTCGTCGGAAGGTGGGGGAGGGTTGGCTGGGGTCGCCAAGCTTCTTCTTTTTTAAAAATGTTTTAAATAAATTTAGTTTTAAATTAAATTAAATTAAATTAAATTAATTTTTATATTAAATTTTTTACCACGTCGGCACCAAAACGACGCTGTTTTGCACTCGCTTCGCCGAAAAATTGACACATCAGCGTTTTGGCCAGATTGGCACTCAAGTGATCCATTTTGCTCTGATTTTGACACTTAAGTGTACATTTCGTAAGTTATGGCACTTAAGTGTCCATTTTTGCCAAGTTATGACACTCTAAGGGTCCGCATCTCCATGAAAATGTTCATGAATTTTATTCATTTCATTGAACAATTACAAGGGAAACAAAACCTTGCTTTCTTGAACCTTAAAGTGGTTTGATTTTACATGTGATATGAAAATGAATACAGGGAAACCTCGATAGAAAGGAAGGAAATACAAAGGAAGTCCCTTTACAAGAAAAGAATATGAGATGGAAACCTAAGGTCTAGGTGGGATCGTGCGGAGACGCTTGTTATCATGGGCCAAACGATCCTCATCAATTAAGGCATCGTCTTCTTGCTCCTTAATATGAGCTCACCAAAAACCTTCAGGCTCGGGAATATCTGGCAATTGAACCTTGAGCTCAAGTTCTACTTGACAGTATATGTAATCAATAGTAGCTTTGTGAGTCCTCATCTCTCCTTCCAAGTCCGCTTCATCGATGGCAACCACGTGATGTGAGGAACAAGTGTACCAAATTCCAATAGCAGCTTGAATCGCAACTCTAATATGGTCAATTTGGTTTTCCCTGATGACTTTATCGTGATAATCAATACAATATAACCCCAGCTTGAGGATTGGCAGGATCGTTGAAGCGCGCGATATTGGCGGAGCAACCTTAAAGGGTAATATGACATTAAACCTGTCAATCCCACAAGGGGGAGTGGGTCGTCAACTCCACCAAAAAGGCGCACCTCAGGATTCCCAAGCCACCGAACATGCCATTGAATTAAGCTAGGGTTGAGAATTTTGAGGAAATGAAACCACATAGAGAAAGACCATGATGGAAAGAATTCATTTCTTTGGCAAAATCTAAGAATGGGATAATGATATTTCGTGACATCGACAATCTTCATGTGAGGGGAAAATTCTTTGATATGTGAAAAGACCCAAATTTGGAGAAGTCCTAATGGGCTCTAAGAGTTCCTCGACCATTTGCTTTGAAATGATTAAGAGACACAAAATTTTTGGCAAGGATCATGTGTGTAAAACAATTGAACGCGCACAGTTGATTGACAATGTGGGTGACTAAAGGATCCATTTTTTTTTTTCAAGTATGTGGGAATACCACAAAGCCAAAGAACATGAGTAAGAAGACACGAGAAATTTGATTCCCAGATTTAGGCTTAAGGCTAAGGAAATGTTGTTCAAGGAAATTATAAGGCATGGAATGAGAATTTCCTTTAAGAATGGCCTCAATTTTATCGGTAGGGATATTGAGGAATTGACTTAGAAGAGATATGGATTTTGACCAATAGGAGGAGTGACGAAACCTAAAGAAGCTTTACCTAATCCGATGGCTTTCTAAAACTCCTCAATTGTAGGGGTCAATTCATATTGATTAAACATGAAAGTGGAAGTCATGAGATTCCAAAAATGAACCAATGCTTTCACCATCGCAATACGTGGTTCAACTTTTAATAAAGTCGAGAGGAAGCCTATGCGTTTTTCCACGTAGTCTTGATGTCTTGGGTTGAGATTCTCCCATAGAGTCTTGAGATTCCCAGGCACGGGGACCATGTCCACTTCGGGTTTACCCACCTAAACCTAAACCTAAAGGGGCACCCTTGATTTAAAACGTATCGTTGTTGAAACATAAAATGCATAATTGAAATATGGATAATAAGAATATAAGAACGATATCTTACCCACCAAACACATGGCAAGCACAAATCACATGTCGCATGAAACTGTGAGGTTTCGATGCCTAAGGTGAGAGTGCGAAAGGCTCAAGGTCCCCATCCCAAAGGATAAAAATAATTTACCCACCGCTACTATCGTCAGTCAGTGTTATCTTTATTGGTTGGGATGAGCGGGCTTATGTAAGTAATTACCACGAGTATTCACTCGCAGATTCCACCCATAAACCCTCCTAAAGTCCTAGATTGGGCGATTGGGGTTTTAGACCGTGGTTGTGTGTGCGGTGTCGTGCTAAAGCTTGTAAACACACATTTAAATTTAAACATCTAATACTTCAATATAAACCCTCACACATTCATACATCCTTACACCACTTGCAAAACAAAGGGTTTACAAGCACGCCTCCCCTTATAACTCCCACCTACAAGACCATTTAAATGAGGTTAGCGACTAACTTGATTTTCCACGCGACTTTGACATGCATGTGATCCTACACGAGATGTGTTAGTTAAAACGCAACCACCATTTTTAAACGGCTTCAAGTCCTCTTAATCTAGTAACCACTTCCCAGCGGAGTCACCAAGCCTGTCGGGACCCGATCTCGCCGCCCTTGAATCCCTCATGGTCGCGAGGAGAGAAAAGGGGGAAAGGTCAGGTTTAGGGGTACTTGATCACAAGAGTTCTCTCATGGCTCGCGTTTCCAAAAGACATCATCACCTCGCCTTTTGGATCAAGCCTTTCGTGACTTCCCTTCACGAGATCGCGAGCTCTCCCAAGCTCATACCCCACGTGACAGCAAAGTGTTGCGATCCACACCCACATGAGCAACACACCTTAGAAAAAGGGGTCGAGTGTGGATATTGGATTTAAGGGCACCTTTACCATCGTTGATCGCCCATAAGGATGACATCACTTCATCCTTTTGGGTTACTTCCCATGTCGAGTATGCCAAACCATCATGAGTTGAATCAAAACTCATACCCCGCGCAACAGGTTATTTGTATGGTCTAGTTGTTTATCACAACCTCAAAAATAAGACGGGAGTCGCCATTAGCCTCATTTTGGGGATCGGCTAGAAAACCCAATTAAGGATTGGGAGAGTTCCATCGATTTCTACGCAACCAAATATCTAGGTTCGGGGACTTAGGTTATGTTAATATTTCTATTAACACCCTTCCAGTACCTAAACAGTATGTTGTGTTTTCCTAACATGTCCATGCATTTCTTTTTATATTTTCGGGATCATTTGTCCTAAACTAAGTAATCATGCGTGGTTGGTCATTTTCATTCTATTCTATTTCTAGAAAACAATAAAAGAAAACAATCAATGGAATTGAAATTGCAAGACAGTAAGTAAACAATCAAGGAAAGCAGTAAATCTATCATGCAATCCTAACAAATATAAAAGAGAAACACAATTGAAAAAGATGAGAGAAAGAGAGAAAACTCGCAACTCGTCGGGTTTTATACAACAAATGGAACCCGAGACATATGTCGGGAAAACGAATAATACATGATAATGGTCGGAATGGACATCGACCTCCACCGTCTTCACACTTTCTCCATCTTTGGGGTCCTAATCTAAACCTAATCTAAGAAACTTATAACTAGGTGCATACAATGGAAATATACAAGCATACACATCAAAACAATCAAAAACAAGACATCATGTCAAGATCAATCGTTTAAGAGAAGTACAATGTGAAAGTCAAGTTTTGGGGCCTCGGGTCGGCCTTTGTTTTCCATGCGAAGGTCCCATTATGACACCTACCCGATCCATTTTTTTTTTTTTTTTTGACTTATAGCGATTGTTGACCAATTGTATTCTCGCATGGCCAATAACGCTACTAAGTCTCATAATCAAGCAATCTATATGATCCCCAAGGTTTTCCCTCGATATCATGCATCGACCCTACCATTCATCTAAAAATCACATGCATTGCAAAAAATTTAAACATGCATGCAGGTCTTTTGAACCTTGTTTCTCAAACAATCAAGCAAGAAAGTAAACCGTCGGCGGGTCACTTTTACCAAGGCCATGTGCCAATGACAAACACAAGCAATTTCTAATGTATGATAGGATGATATGTATGAAGGGTACATGTGATATTTTAAAGAAAACATATCTCAAAATCATTCATGAAAAATTTTGAGACAAGGTGATGTCTTAGCTATAAAAGGCATTCAATTGCCAAGGCTAGCCCAGGCCTCGCATTAGAAGTCACAAGCGTCACATGCATTTTGAATACAATTCAAACCATGACTTTCACGTTGTCAAAACAAGATTTTCAAAATGTTTGAAAATATTTAGGATTAAGGAATATCTAGGCTATTGAACACATTCAATTGTCAAGGCTAGCTCGGTCCTCGCATTTGAAGTCACAAGCATCGCAGGCAATTTGAATATGGTCCAAACCATGATTTTTTCTTAAGCCAAATTGAGTTTTGGAGAATAACCTTTTTAGGAATCGTTTTTTGAGAAACATCACATGTACCAAAACATTTTTTTTTGAAAGATGCAATTTGAAAAGGACCGATTGTTTAACAACAAAAATCAGAGCGTTTAAAACAATTTTCATGACGATGTCATGTCCTAATTTCACGCACAAACTAACCTAAAAGATATAGCTAAACAATCACAATTGTGTTCATATCAGAAAATTTTTAAACAAACGTGCAGGGACAGCAAAATTGAGTAATGCCCATTGACAATCTAGCTATGAAAAAATTTCTTAACATGCATGACACGATGACAAACAACTTTTATGAAGAAAGTTTTCTTGAACGAGCTACACATGAATTTACAAAAATCAGACAACAAGCAACAACACATTAGAAATTTGTCAAAGCAACAAGACATTCAACTAATGTCACAAGAATATGTCCTATCATAACATGTCTAAAAATCATAAAAAAAATTATACACAACACGATGACAAATGAGTTCCATTAAGAAAACAAGTTCAAATTCCGAATAGAAAAAATGGAACAAAAACATCAAAGGTCTGTCCAAACAAGGGTTAAAACCGGGGTCCGAATTTTGATCCCTTATTCAGATTGTAATCTGACCTTGAAAAAAAAGGAAAATAGTCCAAATGATGAGCGATTAACATGCAATTAGCAGAATTAGAACCCTTTAAGTATTTCCTACACCTTCCTAGAAGAGCTCGAGCCGAAACGAGGTCATGTTGGTCCTCGTTTTTGCAAAAAAAAAGATAAAAATAGAGAGTTACTCCTAGTATCAAAATTTGCAGAAATAAGAATGATATATATATTTTTTTTTGGATCTACCTATCCGAATGATATTAAAAAATTCTGGAAAAAATATATGTTCTAGAGAAACATATTTTGAATAGTTTTCATGAAGGAGTTGATTTAAGATTCAAAGTATAAATATCAAAAAAAAAAAAAAAAAAAAAAAATCAACAAGCAGACAAGATCAAATGATACATAATAGTGAACTACAACACATCAATTTTCCAGAATCATCTCTTGACTTTTGAAGCAGATTTCATATAGCAAATGGTATTGGATCAGAATGTGCTATAGGTAATTGGAAAGCTAATCAAGCCATCTTCAACTTTCATGAAAACATCAAGCTCCAAAAAGCACATATACTAACTTTTTTTTCAGGCATATGCACAAAGAGGTCTGTCAGGGATCCAAGGTTGCAGAACAAAGATCATCCAAGTTTAAAAAAAAAAAAAAAAATCATTTCAGATAGTAATTGATATTGGATTGGGACATGCTATAGCTCATTGGAAAGCTAATCAAGTCATCTTCGACTCTCATGAAGACATCGAGCACTAAAAAGCACATATACTGACTCGTTTCCTGGCATATGCACAAAGAGGTCTGTCATGGATTCGAAATTGCAGAACAATGATCATCCAAGTTCGAACATCACGGAAGCAAAAGATCTAAATATAATCAACTCTAGATTATTCAAGCATTGATTCCAATCAGATTTGTAATGCATCCTGGCCTCGAACCTTCGTTGTCGATCATGAGTCACAACACGAAAAGCTCTCGCCTCATTGGACGCTATTAAGAGGAGTTTCAATGCACTTACCTTGATTGAACCGGCGAAGAACATGCCTTCGGAGATGTCCTCATTCAGCGACAATGAATCAGTTAATCGACAAAACTCATTGAAATCAATAGAGGATCTGAATCTAATAACACTCCTTAACCAAAGCAGAAAAAAGTAAATCAAGCACTTAGCTTCAATGCTTCAATTTCGTTTCTGGAACTTCTGGAAAATGAAGAATGTTGGCCTTCAATTCTACACTGATTATAATCAAGGTACTATCTGAGATGAAGCCATCGCAATAGCATAAGATCACTTCAGTCTTGCTGCTATGATCTCAGAAATGGTTCTGAGAAATGAAACTTGTGATCCACGAGCTCCTTGAATGAACGCCTTGGCAGCCGATTTGAAGATCATATATTCCTCTTTGGAGTCGCAATGTAGATGCGTTTTCTCAGCCAATTCTTCAGCAAAATCAAATCAACAAAAGTTGCAAGAGTAAGGATCTAATCGCAACAATATAAAAAACAATAGTTGAGAAGACTTAGCTGAATCTTATTTCTGCGATTTTCTGGAAATCAAAACACCGGCAACTCCGAAGCATTCGGATAGACTTTTGCCGTCAAATAGCAACCAAAAGTTTCTTCGATCTTCATTTGATATTCAACGTGTGAATCCATCCAGGAGAGAGAGAGAGAGTGAGTGGAGATATGAGGTGTTAGAGAGAGAATGAGTGGAATTCTCTCCTTCACTCTCTGTTGATCTGATCGAAGACGAATCAAAAAGAGGAAAGAAAATCTATGGAGTTCTTGCACTATAGAGAGAATGAGTCGATGGAGATGATTTTTGCGGGAGAAAGAACCAGTGAAAAGTTGGTTCCGAGAGAGAGTTCCTCTCGCAATTTTGCTGCGCTTCCCCCTTTTTTTCAACCCGTTTTCACAGATGGATTAAGAGAGAGATGTAGAGAAAGAACTCTAGTGAGAGAAAGTAGATATTAAATTATGGCTCCCCCAATTTTGGAGGGAAAATTTGTTATATAGTTTAAGGCAAGATCAAATCTTAGCCCTTGGATTAATCCAAGGGCTAGGATTTGATCTTCCTAGCTAATTGGTTTGTTAAATTTGTTAAGAGCACCCCTAATTGAGCACATGCCCATTTCAATGGCCACGATGCATTCTTGATGAACGGCGATGATCAATTGTGAACTAATTGGGGTCTTCTCTCTCTCTCTCTCTCTCTTTTTTTTTTTTTTTTTTTCATAACATGCGGGGTCGATTTGCTAATTTCATAAAATCCGTAACAAAATTGGAATTTTGAAAATTAAAGGGCGTGGATGCATTGGCCATGAAGTGGGCCAGCAGATGGTGGTTTCCGACCAAAAGATGGCCGGAAAAATTCGCCGGTCAACACTACTCAAATTTGGTCAACGCCAGTCAACACCAAATTGACTGGGTTGACTTTTTTGTCTGAATTTTGTTCTATTTTTTCTGGTCTTGCCCGATTTAAACGAAATAAAAAATTTCTATATAAGTTGGTTCAAATGAGATGCAATTGAGCTATCTCAAGTCGACTAATTGTGCACAAAATATTCAAATTCATTGAATTCCATTGAAGCGAGGCCACAAGCTAGACTGACATCTTTAATTGAATCTCAACCGGGTAAATTAAAGCTCAATCACTTCAATTGTACTCTAGTCTAGAATGAGTCAAGTCAAATTACTTAAGGTGAACCACCTTAGCTAGGATTTATAATCTTTGAACACGTCAAATCGACCAAATTAAAATGCATCCAAGCAAATCTCCCAAAATTGACCCCGAATTTGGACTCATCTCTTTTAATGATGTATCGACTAAAAATCAGGTGTCAACAGTAACATAGCATTGGTAGCCAAAAACTTTCAAGCAATTAATCTCTTGCTTCTTACCAAAAAGAACTTCAAAGGAAATTCATTTGTCGAGAACACAAGTTGTCATGTGATTGATCAGGTAAGCTACCATGACCACACAATCTCCCCAAAATGTCTCATGAATAAATACTTGGAATTTATGGGCATATGTGTTTTCTAAAAGATGACAATGTTTTTGCTTAACAACCCCTTTTTGTTGAGGCGTGCAAGTGCACGAGCTTTCATGCAGAATTCCATGGGAAGAAAAAATAAATTCACAGTTATGACTAAAGAATTCTTTCCCTTCGAATGTGTTGAACAAATTTGCCAAATTGATTTTTCTTTAGGGTGAAAAAAATTCTTTAAGCGAGAAAGAGCTTGACTATTGGACTGCATAAAAAAAAAAAAAAAAAAAACCATGTAGCTGAGAAAGATCATCTACAATAGTAATTAAGAATCCGAATTTGTCACGATGTGGGATGTGATATGGACCCCAATGTCTGCATGAATTTAAGAGATTATTTGTAGCTCGAGATTTGGTTGTAGGAAAAGGCGCACGTGATTGTTTGCGAGAGGACAAATTTGGCATTGAGAATGTGGAAAATAAGCATTGTGACCCAAATGCTGATAAAAAATAATAACTTTATCATTAAGAGTAGTGTTACACAATGATTTTTTATTCACACAAACACGTAATAAGTCAAAATTTTTGGGAGAGCTAGTCCAAAAATATAATCCTTATGAAAGACTACCCAAATTCATCAGTTTGCCAGTCAAAAAGGTTTGAAAGAAAGTTTGTTAGAATTGAAAAAAAAATGATAAGAATTGTCCTCACAAGCCTAAGATAAGATTGAATTAAAATTGAGGGACATAAAGCATATTATGACAGATAGTGGATGGACTAAGATTTGTTGTCCCTACTTTTGTGACGTATGTAATATTTCTATTTGGAAGTCGCATAGATTTTGGGAGATGATATTTATGAGTATGAGAATAGAAACTTTCGTCACGGATAATATGATTACTAGCTTTTGAATAAATTATTCATGCATCATGAGATGTAGTACCAAAACAATAAGAAGTATGTGGGAAGCTTGCCCTTTTATTAGAAGTTTCCAGCTATCTCAATGTCATCATGATTTGCTGATATTGATTATGAGTAATCGGTTGATTGATTTTATCAATATCGTGCCCACTGACTTAATTAGTAGAAGATTCCTTTTTTCCTTTCTCTTGGGATTTTCCGTGCAATTTCCAATAGGCTTCTACTGTGTGATGTGGGCATTTGCGATAATCGCAATACAATTTTCCTTTTCCTTTAGAATTTCCCTTCAACGATGACTAGGCCGAAGGATATCCGTTGGATTTAAAAACGAGGGCTGGCGTGGCTTCTTGCAGACCATCCAATCCTGACGCTAGATAGATGGAATGAGGGCCATCCGATCTTACCTTCAAACCATGGCTGTCCGTTCCTTCTTTGAGAAGGCTTTGCCCCTCCCCAGTCAAAAAACCCTAGTGTTGTGTTTTGCCCTTTGACGATCCCTTTGTTGACGGTTCCTCACTGTTGATGGCTTGATTGAGCTGGGAGGAGAATGCTTTCCTTGACCTTCACACTTTCAGATGAAGCAAGTTGCTGACTCTCCTCTTGCACATCCAATTGGTAAATCCGACCAAGTGACGGCATGGGTTCCATGGCCAAGATTTGCAACCGATTAGGAAACATGTCACATTCTCTCGATCGTTTATGTTCTTGTATTGTTATAGCATTAACACAAGTCTCTCGTGCTTCTCTTTGGCCACCTCTTACTCATTCCAGAGAGCCAATAACTTGTTAAAGCAAGTTGTAATCAACATATTTACATGTTTCAATTTTGATAATGACTAGGTAAGGGCAAAGATTTTGGCCTGATCTAATTTTCGTACATTTCCTTTATATTTCCACACATGATTTTCAAATTCTCCATCGGAGGAAGCTCAACCATGACCTCTACAATGATGGAATTTCCGATCCATGTTTGTACCAATGGATTGCATTTCTTCCAATGTCGCGCTTGACGATCATTGGTTGAAACGGGGATGGTTCCATCAAGGAAACCGTCCTTGTCCTTCATCACCAAGGCTTTTTAGAATTCTAGAGACCACATTGAGTAGTTCTTAAGGCCGGAGTGTTGCTAGTAGATGAGGCGAAGTTCTGGGCCATCAGTTGTTGAGGTGTATAATAGTTCACTAAGCTCCGGGTGACTTCCTATAGTGTAGATCTGGTAGGGAATGAATTTGTGTTGAAAAACTAGGTAGGCATTCATTCCCTCGACACACCTAATTCGTATGGTTGACCTAGATGGAACCATCCTGGTTTAAGAGTTGGGCTTGCTTTGACATTGGTTAGTGGGCTCTCCTTGGGCTAGGTATGTTCGTTGTGGGTTTGATTCATTGGTCCTCAAGGAATAAACCATGTCTTGGCTTGGGCCAATCCAAACATCCATGGTTTGGGTTCACTTGATAGGCAGCCACAGGATAGGTTGGCCTAGAATGGGTTGCCCTGGTTAAGTTAGCCTGAATAGATGAAATTGGTTGTGTCTGAGCCTTGGAACTCTGATTTAGTACACCTACAGGCTATGTTTGGGGCCTAAACCTCCAGTTCAGTACACCTTCAACAGAATGCATCGAATGTGTATGCGTCTCTTCTAGATCTAAAACTTCTGGAATTTGGTTGTCTTCGGAAGGTGAGATATTCTTCAACATGGTATGGGTAAGAATGTGAATTGGTTGTGTTTAGCGGTTCAAATACCGATTCCGACATCGAAGTGCTGACCTTTGTTTGCAAGCTAGTATTTCTACAACAACAAAGGTGCAAAAAATCTAGAGGGCAATCAAAAAATGCGGAAGCTATGCCATGTTAGGATTTGTGGTACAATCACAAAGAAAAAAAAGAGAGTAATAGTGAGAAATAGAATTCGAGATGCAAGGTTTTATCCTGGTTTATCACGTTCAGCTGTGGATTCCACTATAATTAGCACCCGCACCTCTCTGCTACATCCCTCAATTACAAGAGAAAAAATAACATTTATATATATTTATATATATCCAAACATAGTATATATATTTAGTAGCTATTCATGAGCACAAACTCACACTACCAATAAAATATATAAAGATTATACATATCTCTAGTAAATATTCATTAGCCCAAACCTAAACTATCAATAAAATATGAGCTCCGCTTATAATATTGCCCCTACACAATTGATGGGGAATATGAACCACACTCCAATATGTAGGACCAACTGCTTTGTTATCATGACAGAAATTGAAGAATAGGCAAAAATTGAGAGAACAATGTATTTATGTGTATGCTCAGACATGTTTCTTTACATTGTACAAGCTCCTAATTAAAGTACAACAAATGGTTAACTATGGAAATAACAAAAGAATATACATGGAATCAAAATCAATCTTGGATTGATATTATAATCCTAGGTAATCTTAAATTGATAAATCATAATCCACTATTGATCCTCACATATATCCCCAACATCTTATGGCTAACTATATCGGGAAAAGAAGAAGAAGAAGAAGAGGAGAACAACATAAGAAGTCTTAAAACTTATCATAAAAGTACAATCAAATTCTAAAATTTACAAATTATGCAACCAATGACTAAAACTTATTAAGAAAATGACATCACAAGTGCCATAACATTTGTACAATGCTCACTTGAGTGTCAATTTTTTTATTATTTGAATATCATAACTTATATACAATGTTCACTTGGGTGTTATATAAATTTTCAATCGTTCATTTGAATGGCATAACTTTTAAAAATGTTCACCATAAGTGCTATGTCACATTGGATTTCCGCTACTTGGGTGAATGTTTTTTAAAACAAATTGGTACTTAAATGATAAATTATAAATTATGGCACTCAATTGAATTTTTTTTGAAGTTATTGCATTTAAGTGATAAAAAAAAAAGGTTATGACACTCAAGTGAGTTCTACGCAAAAATTATTGCAGTTACTTGTCAAATAAGTGCAATGAAGAAACTCCGTTTAACTCATTTGTCTTTTTGTGTTTGAAACACATATTTTTTAAACGTGAGTAATGACTATTTATTAAGATTCATCAAGAGAATTAAACAAATCCAAAAAGTTAAAAAATGCCCGTAATGAACACAAACTTGTTTGCGAGCCGCTTGTCTTGCAAGATGAAGATACATCAGGTACGTTTAGCTCATCCATACAACACACTCGACCTAAATTTAAAATAGTCACAATGAGTTGTAATCCGTCTATTATGTAGAGAACCTCAAATGCATGCGCCATCGTTCGTGAAAGAGAAAAGTATAGTAGGTCTCACTGGAAATCATTATAAATTTAGACTAATCATTTTGAAGGAATTACGAGCCATACATAAGCTATGAATAGGATTTGCACCCAGGCAAGCAAAGTACAACTTACTAGCTCTAAAATATCAGGCGTTCCATTCACTCTCTGATTTATGAAAAAACGAGTGAAAAAGATTGACCGTTTTACCGGCTCTACTTGTAATGTTATCTATCACTGAGACTCACACCCCGATCAGTTCTCGCCTCATGTGACTATTCCGAATATTGTTTTGGGTGTTTGGCTTAAGTGAGATTAATCGGGTCGCCACAAGCTGTGCCAAGATGATAACTGGAGGAAGAGAAGACCATCACAATATGTGCTTCGCAGTGTAGCAATGGCATGGCAAGTTTGCTCATGAAATGATGAGGTAGCACGTGGCCTGTTCAGTCTGTTGGTGAATAGTATTTAGATAATACAAAGGAAGAATATACAAGAAAAATTACCGAGTGAATTTAAAATCTTTTATACGGATACGAATTTAGTTTTTTTTTAAAAAAGATTTCAAATTTACATATATAATTCTAAAACTTTGCGGGAAATTCGAATGTAGTTTTTTCAGTCGATTGCTATCCAAAAATCACTTATGTGATAGTCCACATAAGGCGTCATTTTGACCAAAGTTACCCACGTTGCCGTGTCACGTGGGACAACCGGCGATAATTGGACGACACGTTGACAATTTCCGGGTATAATCGACCGAGAGGATTATGGATTGCATTGACTAAAATTAAAAAGTTTAAAACTAAATTGATATCGGCACAGTAGGATTAAAACTAATTTGGTAAATATCCTCAGCATATGTTTAAGATTTCAATATATTTGCGAATGCAAAAGTAAACAAACGTGGCCTCATGTCAATCGCACGGTTCAAGTGAAATTACGCTTTTCAAGAGCACACCGGTACTGTTGATCTTATGGCTCTACAATGATCTTGCCAGTGGCGCGACCGCTGATAGACTTGGCCCAAGCATCTTCAACTTTGCTCATAGGATACCTGGAGTCGATGAAGGTCTTGAGCTTCCCTTCCTTAACCAACTTAACCAAAATTTCCAGATTCTTGCCCTTGGGCGATAATACCATCGGCACGAGCAGCTTCTTGGAGAAGGTGAGCTTCTGGAGAGAGTAAGTCATCATGGTCTTGAGGCCCGGGCTGAGGTCAATCACCTTGCCACGAGCGCTCAAGTTCGGCTTGAAAACCGACCAAGGGAACCCGAGCGCGCAGTGGATCACGAAGTCGTACTCCTTGCCGGAGGGGCTCTTCAAGGCGGCTCCCTCTGGGGTCCTGTAGTCGAGGACCTCGTCGGCACCGAGGCTTTTCACAAAGTCGATGTTGCGAGCCCCGCAAGTCGCGGTCACGTGTGTGTTTCCTAGCTTCGCGAGTTGGACCGTGTAATGGCCGACGCCACCCGAGGCGGCAGTGACCAGGATGTTCTTCAGCGGTCCGCTACCATCAAACTTTAGCCCCGCAACATGGGTGAGGGCCTGGAGTGCAGTGAGGCCAGCTACGGGTAACCCTGCCCCGTCCGGTGCTGATACTTCAGGTGGCCTTGCCACCGTTTCGCTCTCCTTTGCGATGGCGAACTCGGCGAATCCACCTCCTGTCTGTCAGGTAATCAAATGAAGGCCGAGAATTATGTAACATCAGCCGGTCTGAAAGCGTACGAGTTCACCATAGAAAAGTCGATTCTAAATTGAGTCAGTGATCCACCATCATAGCGAGTAGCAACATCCAACACCAGTCAAAAGATAAAATGCAAGACATGAAGGTAAGCATTACCATGGGATTGAGGACGGCAACGACTTTGTCGCCTGGTTTAAATTTCTCGACTGCTGGTCCGACCTTAACAACCTCTCCTGTTACATCGTTGGCTGTGAAATGAAGGTAAAGAGACCAAAGGTACCAAGTTACACTTCAAATTCTGTACATAGGGTTTGACGAGATAAACATGCCTATCTCCAAATCATTCCCACTAACACCACGGAACACGGTATCCTGCCCTTGAGACCATACCAAACCCACAGGCATTCCCATGCGCTCGCACAAACCAGAAGCAACCGAACAACATTACAATCACGCGTCCTTTGAGATGGCTCGAACCCATGGGTTAGATTAGGGAGAAGATGGATGACAGACATGAATGCGAGCATTATGTAATTATACTGACTATATTGCCAACGCAAGCAAACATGAACAATCTTTAAAGAAATAACTCTTCGCCCAGAGATCCATACATTGTGAAAAACCGTCAATTCTTCTCAACGAGGAGGCAAAAGGGCAAATTTCGGGGTTCAACCCAATACCTGGTATCATAGGGAATTTGCGAGGAAGAAATGGTTTCAGCTGTCCTTGTTGCACTTTCCAATCATAAGGATTTATACCGATTGCTTCTAGTTTCACCAAAACCTCGTCCTTTTTAGGTGCGGGAACCGGGATATTGACATGCTGCATGAAGCGCAAAGAACTGGTAAACGCGGTATGTGATGCATATCAAAACCCAAATAATCGACAACCCAAACCACTCAACGGATATCCACAGAAAGAACAGAGGAGTCGTGTATGACATCAATCAGATTCTATTATTAATACCGGTCAGTTCACGAAAGAACAGAAAAATAAAGAGATCAATTAACTTGAAAAAGAGCAGCTTTTCCACTGTTTGACAATACCCAAATTCCAGACTATGGAGACACGCTCTAAGCTTACGTGTACTGACTACTGAGACAGAACACTTGAGGGGTCTTAACATTAACTCACAAAAGTAGATCTAACGTATATAAGCATGATTCTACGTCTCTCCCTGGAATCTACCGGTCTTCTTCTGGTGTAGGAGCAGATCGAATTCAGAATTCACACTTCAAATTATTAGACAGATATTCCTATCATATACGTCCTTCGTTAAGTATCTCATGATTTTCCACCCCAAAGAAAAAGTTATCTTATGATTCACCAATGATTTTTCTCAACGCCAACAACCAAAACTGAAATCGGGTCCAGTCACACAGGACAAAGAAACGAGAAAAGGAAATGCTTGGCCGGAAAAGGAGCAAGAAGACGCAAACGTTCTCAAAAGCTCAATAAGGAAAACAGATCAATTGTAAAGCCGATCAAAAGCAGGAAAGGCTCTTTCACTCTTGCATTAGGAGAATGTTCTGTAACGAAGATCTCTGTTCCCACCAAACTAAAATTCCCATTACTAGCATTCCAGAACAGTGAACAGCTTCTTCCTCTGTTTATTTTGGAGCAGGAGAATCTAAAAAGCAAGAAAGGCTCCATTGCCAGCCCAAGTCGTCCGAGAACACTAGAACATAGTTTGTCAACTACAAATTTCGTTACTTCAGCTCATATACCGGTCTGGTGCTAGTTTCGTAATGCACATATGTGGGTGCGCGTGTGAATAACGAGATGATCGAGAGAGCCGAAACATTTGCACCTTCAAGCCAGCCGCTCCTCGGCCATAACACTCGTACCAAACCGCGTGCATTGTCGGCTTTTCCTCCACCATTGCCTATCGCGAAAAGCTCACCAGATTGCGCGAAAAGCTGAAGATCGGGGGAGAACGAGAGGTGGAAGAAGCTTCTTCGCTAGATGTGCTTTCCTGGGGACGAGACGAAAACGAGGCACGTCCCTTCATAGGCAAACACTCATAAATAGCCGTTGATTTTAACGTCTCTTTACGTCGGGGCCACGGGAAGCATTGCAACGGTACTTGGAACCTCTTCGTTGTCGAGATCAATAATTCAGTACAGCATCTCATTCGGCACATCTTTCTCTAGTAGGTACTAGGGAGTGCGACCCTTGCGCTTGTCAGGCACGATTGGTCCACCACACTTTGCTCGATAGAGAGGGAGAGATTCTGGTGGGCCGAAGCCTACTTCGTCGAGTCTCTATCGTTCGTCAGAATCCTTACGAGGCGAGACAGCCTTGCCATATTGACTCTGCATGATCTGATCGTTTTCAAGATACGAAAGGGGAAAGAAAGGTCTATCGACACAGGAAACCTTGCGGTTTGGGGTTGTTGAATTGCTAATAAAATGAAACCTGCCACTACTCTACGGCGTAGACCAAGAGGAGATACCCAAAAAAAAAAGTAATAAATTTATTGTAATTATGCAAATTCAATTTTAAACATTTCACTTTGGCCAATTTAATCCTAAATCTATAGTACGTATGTCAATTTAATTCTAAATATTTTAACAATTTATTAATTCAGTCATTTCAATCAATCTTAGCTAGAAATCGTTGACATGATTAAATCGTCATGTCAGTAATTTCTTTTCTAAATTTTTATTATTTTTTCTTATTTTCTTCCTTTTTCCCCTAACTAGCATCAAGGCCCTCGCTAGCCTAGGTTCGGGAAAGAAGAAAAATTACAAATAAAAACTAAAAAAACTTAAAAGTTTTAAAATTGGCAAATAATCAAAGTTGGCACAATTGAAAGATTTTGAACTGAATTGACATTAATATAATAAGTTTTTTGACTAAATTGACCAACATGATAGATTTAAGACTAAATTGGCACAAGTACAATAACTTTAAAACTTTTTGGATAATTTTCCTTGAAGGTGAACATTAATACTCATACGTAATGCACCGTTAAGTTGGGTTTGCATTGCGAATGGCTTGACTCCACGAAATAGTGAAATAGTCAGGAAAATAGTGTACTTATAGTAGATCGTCTACTTTGAATTCGATCGTCGAACTCCAACGATATCCTCTGTCCATGTTTATCTTGCCTTGTGTAGATGTCATCTTCAAAAACCCACGGTTTGTAGCTCTTAGCAGTCCCCCACTATTCTATCTACAATAATGAACTGAAACAAGCCACATCTATCCCGCATCGATTAGGCCAGTTAGGCAACTATGCATGAACATAATTTCCCGAGACCTAGGTCTCGTGACCCGATCTTGCCGCCCTTGAATCTCTCATCATCACGAGGAGGGAAAAAGGGGGAAAGGTCGGGTTTAGGGGTACTTGATCATGAGAGTTCCCTCATGGCTCGTGTTCCAAAAGATGTCATCACCTTGCATTTTGGATCAAGCCTCTCGTGAGTTTCCTCCACGAGATTGCGAGCTCTCCCAAGCTCATACCCCACGTGATAGCAAAGTGTCGCGATCCATACCCACATGAGCAACACACCTTAGAAGAAGGGGTCAGGTGTAGATACCAGATTTAATGGTATCTTTACCATGGTAGCCCTCTCGACAGTACACCTTGCCTATAAGGATGGCATCACTTCATCCTTTGGGTTACTCCCATATCGAGTATGCTAAACCATGGTGAGTTTTATCGAGACTCATGCAATGGGTTTATTTATACGGTCTAGTTGTTTATGACAACCTAAAAATAAGAAGGGAGTCGCCACTAGCCTTATTTTGGGGGTCGGCTAGAAAACCCAATCGAGGGTCGAGAGTGTACCCTCGATTCCTACACAACCGATTATCTAGGTTCGGGGACTTGGGTTACACTAATATTTCTATTAGCGCCATTTCGGTACTTACATTTTTGCATGCATTGCAAAAATGTAAACATCCATGCATGTCTTTTGAACCTTGTTTCTCAACCAATCAAGCAAGAAAGTAAACCATTGACGGGTCGCTTATTACCAAGGGCATGTGCCAATCACAAACACAAGCAATTTCTAATGCATGATGGGATTATATGTATGAAGGGTACATGTGATATTTCAGAAACATATCTCAAAATTATTCATGAAAAGTTTTACGACAAGGTGATGTCTCAGCTATGAAAGGCATTCAATTGCCAAGGCTAGCCGGGAGCTCGCATAAATGCACTCACAAGCGTTGCAAGCATTTGAAATACAATTCAAACTGTGACTTTCACGATGTCAAAACATGATTTTAAAAATTTTTGAAAATATTTAGGATAAAGGAACATCTAGGCTATAAAACACATTTAATTGTCAAGGCTAGCCCGGAGTTCGCATAAATGCACTCACAAGCGTCGCAAGCATTTTGAATATGGTCCAAACCACGATTTTGCCTTAAGCCAAATCGATTTTTGGAGAAAAACTTTTTTTAGAAATCGTTATTTTCGGGGAAACATCACATGTACCAAATCTTTTTTTTTTTTTTTGAAAAACAATGCAATTTGAAAATGGCGATTGTTTAACAACAAATATCAAAGCATTTAGAACAATTTTCATGGAGATGGCATGGCCTAATTTCATACACAAACTAACCTAAAAGGTATAACTAAACAATCATAATCATGTTTATCAAGAAATTTCAGAACAAGCATATAAGGACAGCAAAATTGAGTAATACCCATTGACAATCTAACTATGGAGAAATTTCTTAATATGTACGACATGATAATAAACAACTTTCATGAAGAAAGTTTTCTTAAAACGAGCTACACATAAATTTACAATAATCAAACAACAAGCAATAATACATCAGAAATTTGTCAAGACAATAGGACATTTAGCTAATGTCACGGATTTGTCCTATCAAAACATGTCTAAACATCATCAAATTTACACACAACATGGCCAACATAATGACAAGCAAGTTTTATTCAAAGGTCAAGTTCATATTCCAAATAAAAAAAAAATGGAACAAAAACATCAAAGGTCTATCCAAACAGGAGTTAGAACAGGGATCCGAATTTGATCCCTTGTCCACCTTGAAAAAATGGAAAATTGGTCCAAACAATGAGCAATTGGGATGAAATGAGCAGCATTAGAAACTTTTAAGCGTATTTTATGTCTTCTAAGAAGAGCTTGAGTCCAAACTATGTCAATTTGGTATCTTACAATCGAGATCTTCAAAAGTATGCGCATAAGTAATTAAGAAAACAGAACATAATCATTCATTAAAAAACCTTAAAATCACTCAAAGAATGCCCAAATGGTATGAAGAAATCACACGGGACTTAGGATTAGATGCAACGGAAAGTTTGGATAGTCATCTAATCTTAAGTCGGCATGCAAAATATCATATAATTTAAATGACATTATGAGATGATTCATGATTCCTAATTATATGCTTGGGAATTCTAAATGTGATAAACAAGTAAATGGACCTAGACTTAGAACCAGGGAAGACGGAGTCAATTTCCTACAGGTATGCCTTCCCACAGTGGGTGAACAACTCCCGTTCAAGCCCTTCAAGGACAGCCTTTTAGTAGAAAATCACTCTGCCATTTAGTTCAGAGCCTAGAGACACTCAGAGATGCTAGGATGATAACATTTATAACTATCTGAGCTGCATTTCTCAAAAGATCCTACTAGGCTGGAGAATAAGAGAAATTTAGAAAGCCATGGAGAGTTTACAAAACACTCACTTTACTTCAAGGGACTTCGCCCAACACATTACATGCCCGTCGCCTTTTATAGGCAATAAGAGGTCATAAACAAAGGCGCTGGAAACTTCCGGTAGGGAATTATTCGCACAGTGACAATGAACAGTGACTTCCTTAGCCTACTGCTACAGTAAAAGTGAACAATAACTTGCTATAGTGATTTGCTACAGTGACTTGTTCAGTCAACGGTCTCATCCATCACGAGCATTGTAGTCATAGTCTGAGTCATCCGTGTTAGGGAAATCTCTTATGATGTTTTGAAGATGACAAAATAAATCAAAGGCTATTAACATGTTTGATGGTTGAGTAATAGACTATGCAGATGATAGAACATGTAAAGGATATTATCGAAGTCTATGCTTGGAAGAACTAGAGGACAGACTCTATGCTGAAGCTGAACTAGGTACAGACCTTAAAGCTAAATCTGTTTAGAAGCAGAATATGTTCAGACTCATATTGCAAAGTCTATCGCACTCAGACTCAGATTGTAAAGTCTATTGCTCTCAGACTTTATATCCAAATTCGACAGAACATAACACAAGCCCCGAATATATAACGGCTAGTGATCTAATTTGGATTCTACATCAAGATTGATTTGATTGACTCAATATAATTGATTGACAATTGGATCTTGAAGACAAGAATTTTATAGACGAAGAAGCTTTAGTTATGGAAACCAATATTCTGTTTGTATGGGCGATCGGAATCAATTTGGGATTCTACTTTTATCACTCAACGGCTACCAAATCTTCTAGATACAAATCTGTCCAATATGTAGATTGGAAGACGATCCTCAAGATGTTGTCCAACGGCTAGTTTGGAAGTGGAGGAGTATTTAAGGAGATGAAGGACCGATGAGCAAGTAAGAGACGAAGCGTAGAATTTATAATTCCAAAGTTTGAGCGATCTTCGATCATACACTTGTCTCTCGTGAGCTTAAACGTTTGTGATCGTGAGAGAAATACTAAAAGAGTGACTTAGTGAGATAGTATGATCTACTACTAAGTATTTGCACTCAAAGTTGTAATCTCTTGTTGATTGTATCGTGGAATACAGCCAAGAAGGCTGTTAGCGTAGAAGAGTGGACGTAGGCTTGATCTAAGCTAAACCACTATAAACTTTATGTTCTTATTCTCTTCCCTCAACTCATTTATTTTATTCCGCATATATTTACCAAGGTTTTGTTTAAACACCTATTCACCCCCCTCTAGGTGTATTCACTAGCCCCTTTCAATTGGTATTAGAGCTAAGTGCTCGGTTTATAAAAGTGTTTTTACTTTTGAGCTAAAGATCTTTTATGGCTAGTATCTTGGCACCAGGATTTATGGAGGGACAAAGCAACACAAGGCCGCCATATTTTGATGGAAAGGAATACAACGTGTGGAAGAACAAAATGAAAGCATTCCTAAGATCCAGAGATCCCTTGCAATGGGATGTTGTGGAAAGAGGATCAATCTCACTGCCGCGTCTACATCGAATAAGAATGGCAAAGACAAAGAAACCAAACCCCCTACTCTTATGTCTCAGACGAAGATGTCCAAAAGAGAAGCACTTGATGCAAAAACCATTTATTCTTTATATTGCGCCTTGTCTCCTGTTGAATATAACAGAATTTCTTCATGTGAAACAGCTAAGGAAGTCTGGGATAGACTTCATGTTACTTATGAAGGGAATGATCGTGTAAAAGAGACGGAGCGTAGAATTTATAATTCCAAAGTCTGAGCGATCTTCGATCATACACTTGTCTTTGATGAGCTTAAACGTTTGTGATCGTGAGAGAAATACCAAAAGAGTGACTTAGTGAGATAGTGTGATCTACTACTAAGTGTTTGCACTCAAAGTTGTAATCTCATGTTGATTCCATAGTGGAATCCAGCCAAGAAAGCTATTAGCGTGGGAGAGTGGACGTAGGCTTGGATTAAGCCGAACCACTATAAACCTTGTGTTCTTATTCTCTTTCTCTAAACTTTATTTTATTCCGCATATATTTGCCAATGTTTTGTTTAAACACCTATTCACCCCCCCCTCTAGGTGTTCATACTAGCACTTTCAATCCGAACTATGCATGGCCAGGAGGTTTTCTTCATATTTTTGCTCAAGTGTTACAAGTGTATCTGGCGAGAGAATCTAGTTTGACAAGGATGCTTCCTCTTGATTCTAGGAGGAGCCTATAGTGTCGGCAAGAATACTTGGCTGAGGCCAATCTAATGGTTGTGTATTGTAGGATGTATCAATGCCTAGAGATAATGACAAAGGTCATTGATCGTAAAGGTCTTGGGAAAGAGGGCTTTCTCATCATGCATAGGGGTTTTAAGAGAACTGTGCATCCTGAGAGGACTGAGCAAAGTTATCTGTGTCTATCATTTCTTGCTCCTATGATGATGCAGCTTATCTGAATAGCTCGAATGTTTCCTTGGCTTCTGGTGCCAGGCTATAATAACCCCATGTAATTGGTAAATTATAGTTCCATGCATCTTCAGGAATGGTTTTATTTTCTTGGCACAAAACCCTTTGGAGTTCTCGGTACTGGTGCTCACAGCAACCAACAGGTCATGGATACAATTTGTGAACACGAGCTTCTGCACTATGTGGTTGAGGTTTAGAAGATGTGGTACATATAATTTGAGGGGCATTGGTAATGTTACCATTATTTGTAACAAAAGCCCATGGTCGTCGGAAAAACAAAATAGTATGAACCTCAGGGTTTGGTTGTGTCGTTCTTAGTTCTTTCTGCAAAAGGTACTTCCAATGGGTAGGGGAATAAAACCAATTAAGGAAATCAAAGAGATTTCTGTCACTCTCCTTTTCAATGTTTCTTCTACCGTGCCCAAATATCTTGATGAGGTTGGCAATGAATCTTTTAGTTGGAATTACAATAGTTATTAAGTACTTATTGGTTAAGTACCATAATAACCATCGAACTTGGCTAGGGAAATCATCTTCCTTCCAGATTAGAGGATGTATGAAGGGATAGTCCAAATTTTCCCCAAGGTGGGGGGATTCTTCTTCACTGGCGTTAGTATGGAGAATTCTCTTTCCTATTGATGGGATTTGTAACGGAGGAAGAGTTTGCATAATCTCCTTAAGCTCAGAAACTGCTTTGGTTTGACATTTTCCCTAAGGTGGTGGGATTATTCTTTAGCATTGTTTGCAATGGAATCAACAATTTTGCTACGTTTGGAACAAAATCCTCAAGATAATTAATTATCCCAACAAATTGCTGAACTTTCTTTGTCGTAAAATTCTCTTCAGGAAATTTCAATAATTCTTGAGCAATATGTGGCCCTGCGTAATATGTACATTTGTTAAGGTGCGTACTAAGAAATTCAATTTCTCTCATCTTCCTTTGGGAAAGCATAATCCCATGCTTCTTCACAATTTCTGCGAATTGCTCAAGATGTTGACAGTGCGACTGCTCATCAGGACTGTAGAGCAGGATGTCATCGATATATACTACTACACTTGATAGAATTGGCTGGAAAATTCGACACATGGCCTTTTGAAAAAGGAATGGTGCTACATTTAGGCCAAAAGGAAGAACTTTCCATTGGAAGTGTTGGTTCAGAATACAGAACCCTGTCTTGGGTCTATCCTAAGGATGGATGCCCAATTGCCAAAATCCAGCTTTGAGATCAAATTTGAAGTAAATGTGAGCGTAGTCCAATAAAATGGGAATTTTTTTAGGGTAAAGGAAATTTGTCATCTTGGAAAAAAAGGTTAAGAGACTGATAATTAATTACTAGTCTCATCTTTCTTCTATTTTGCTCAGCTCGCTTATTGACATAGAAGGTTTCACAAGCCCATTGAGAATTGGAAATTTCAATAAGGCATTGCTGTAATAATTCTGAACATTCTCTTTGAGCTAAAACTAGGTATTCTGGTTTCATTCCCATATGACTCGCATTGGTTGGATTGACATCTTCATTCTTTTTTAAAAGAATGCGAACAAAGAACTCTGGATTTTCCCAGAAAGGATGAGGGCACTTTTGGGCAAACTCAGAATGGGATTCTGAACAGGATTCCAATAATTTTTACATGATTGGATCTAAAAGACTCATTTGAATGGAAAAAAGTCTTTGGATATTAACGAATTCAAAGAATTAGTCTTTATACTCAAGACATTTTCTAGGAATGATGCGAAGCTGAGAAATCTAAGTCATGATGTCCCAACCAATGATTAAATCTTTGTTGGGGAGATTAAATTCGAAGATTTTTGTGGTTATAGAACATTGGGGAAAAACTGAACAGTTATTGGGGTAGTTCTTACATTCGTAGAGAAAGTATCTCCTAAGGCAGAGTTGAAATATCGAACACGGGAAGTCCAATATTATTCAGGAAGAACTTTAGTATCTAGAATTGAAGAACTTGCTCCAGTGTCTATGAGGGCAATGACAGTGATCAGCTTAGCAAACTTTGAAGTGACGATTTTCACAGGAAAATAGGGACAATGAATTTGGTTTGAAAATATATCAGTGCTTTGTTCTGAAGAATTGAGGGATATATGAAAAATATCTTCATGATCTAAATCTGAATCAATTTCACTAAAGGTTTGTTAACAAGGGATGACACAAAGAGTTTGTTCAAATGATTCTTTATCTGCGGAAAATAAAGATTCAATATCATCATTCTCAAGAGAAATGCCGATTTCATTCTCTATATGATGTATTAGATGGTTCTGACATTTTCTTGCTTGGGGACAATTTTTGGCAAAATGTCCTTTCTGATTGCAGATGAAGCATCGATTTGATTTTTGGTGGCCTGAGTGATTTTTCCTTTTGCATA
The DNA here is from genome assembly GCA_014182715.1 of Eucalyptus cloeziana. Taxonomy (NCBI): domain Eukaryota; kingdom Viridiplantae; phylum Streptophyta; class Magnoliopsida; order Myrtales; family Myrtaceae; genus Eucalyptus; species Eucalyptus cloeziana. The sequence goes on along the minus strand of CM024644.1, from coordinate 24,796,786 downwards.
GGTATCGTCATTTCTTCTTTCTTCGAAAGTGCTTAGAGCCATGCTGGATTTCTTTATCCAGATCTTCTTGAAGTGCTTCTTTTTTCTGGAGGATTTTCCACAAAAACCATCACAATCTCGTTCAGAGCATTTGATCTTAAACTTCTGAGGAGAGCAGGTTGTATCAAGTTCCTTATTATCTTCTATATAAGTCTGGATCATTTGGCGTTTTATACACAATTCTTCAAGGCAAAAATGGATCTCTTGTTGGATTTCTCCCAACGGAATATCCTAAATCTTCCTTTGTTTGCTAAGAAAAGTTCTTTCAACCTATTGAGACAATTCTTTGGGGATGGAAGTCAGGAAAACATGTTTTAGGTTTGGATCAACTCCAATCTGATAAAAGAGCTTAAGCATTTCTCGATAATGTTTATCAAGATGTTTTTTCTAGAGAGAGCAACATTTTCTTTCAAAAAATTCTCTCCTTTTGAGCTCTTGGAGGTCAAAAGTTTTTCCAAATTAGAAATGATATAGAAGGGTAATGGCATGACCAAAGTCAGGTAAGAGTTAAAATTGAAGCTGGTCTTGTTCTGTTATAGATTGCCACCAATGCTTGAAACTACCTATAAACCTTGTAACAAAACTAAGAAGGACATCATACTTATCATGGTTGGTAAGTGCTTGAGCATTTAACCAAGTATGAAATTCCTCAAGTCTTTATGGCCATTTGTGATAGGGAATATCATCAACAGTAAAAAACTGTTTTGATGCATTAGATACATGCTGAGTGAGATTATTTGGCTGAACAACCTCTAGTTCAGAAGAATTTGATTCCATATCTTGGTTTGGAGGATCAGCCATGAATATTGATGAGGCTACTGGTATAACAGGGAAAAAATCAATGGCAAGGATGGAGAAGGATGGAGAAGGATGAAGAGGATGAAAGGGACACCGAATCTAAATCAGTATCAAAGACGTTTAGAAAAGCTGGTTTTGTTAGAAATAAAATCTAATATGTTGGAATGACAGGATCAGGCCTTTGAATAGCAGGCTCAAGCTGTTGAATAACAGGATCAGGCTGTGGTTGATTGCCCAAATCTCTTAGGAAAGATTCCAATGGATTGGACAACATCATCTGATCTAGCTTTTCCTTTATAACAAGCAAGGATTCTGCAGGCACCTTTTCCTTTCCCTTTTCCTTTCTTAATCGATCCAATTCTTTGAGACGGTTTCTCATTTCTACTACACCTATCTTTTCCTGTCTGATAGGAACATTTGTGAGGGCAGCAAAGATAGATGTCTGAGGTGGTAAAGGCAAAGGCTCTATCCATATCGTGGTTGGAAATAGATTAAAAGGATGGAACCTCCCTTCTTCAATCATCTGAATTTACCTTTTGAGCTTCTCTATTTCTGCTTTAGGACTTCCAAGATGATGATACCCCAAATGATGTCCGGATTCCAAGGCATGAAGCCTCTTTTGGAAGTCGGAAAGCATTTTCTTGGTGGTTTCATTATATCTTCGAAGATCTTGTTGTACATTCACAATCTTGCAATCAATTGCTTTGAATTCATTGTTATATGCTAAAAGGGTCTCCGATTGCCAATTTAGGACGGCTTCAACAACAGGAGTATTATTCTGTCTTCCATGTTCATCCACATCAGTAGGGGTAGGTATCTTAGGAGCATGCCGATATCTACTTTGTGGATTAATGAATTCTTCTGGAGCAGGAAATAAGAGTTTGGAATTTTCTCGAACTAGAGGGGGAAAGTCTTTTTCATGGAACATGGCAATGGAAGAATTGGTAGTGCTTCTGCCGGAGCCTCAAGTGGGCAGGAATGCTTCTTTGCCCACTTTAGGATTGGCTTATAAAATAGGGAAACTGCTTATTTTTTCTGAGGAGGAGATAGAGGAGGTGATAGTGGTGGAGCTAGCGAGACTGAGGGTGGAGCAGTAAACTCAGGTGGTGGAGTTGGTGCATAAGAAACCATAAATTGGAATTTGTCACCAAGAGTATCGATGGAGGGATCTCCGTTTAGGTACTTTTGGTACATAAGATCCTTTGGCTTCTTGTGTCTTCATTGAGATCTTGCATTTAGGTCTACTTCATCGGGAGAGTTTGTGCAATAAGAATATTGACAAAAACGATCCCAGAAACAGTGCCCATATTGGTCTTTGTAGTAATGGACAAGATGTCCATTACTGTTAAAATGTCGAATAAGTTTTTTAGGATATGGATCGGAAATTGACTCAGGAACACATGGTTCAATCATGAAGAGGGTTTGGAAGATAGAAGGACTTTCTTTATTTTCCTTGCAAAATTTGATGAAAATAGTTCCATCTTTCTTTCCGATAAACTCAGAGTCTGATGATTGGAAAGACTTGTTATTCTAATGCAACTTTTCATAGTTAGTGATCCAAGTCTCTGGAATGAGCTTGGCTAACTTTTTCCTTTGGGATCTATCTGGGAACATGGATGCAGGATGCTTGATCATTTTGCATGGAAATGAATAAAGCATCTTCATTCCCATTGTAGAAATTTAAATCAAGAGCATAGTTCTACACTCGATAAACCATCTGGTAGTGTAATGTTGCAGCAACAGAGTTAGCAGTTTGAGGAGCTCTAGTGAGCTAGATCTGAACTTTCAGAAAAGAAAGTAACTGGGGGTTGGAAAGAGCAATATTGAAGTTTGGATATAAAATCACAAAGACTGTTCCAACATTCAAAGTGATTTGGACAGTACCAATGCAAGCATGCTGGTATTCTAGAAATCGAGTATCCAATAAAGCTATTCTTGTCACAACTGGCAAGCCCTTGCGACCATGAAAGGTAAGAGCAAGACGAATAGCACCATAATGGACATGAGAATATTCTTGTTGGATCCATTGCCTAGGAAATTCTGGAGGAATCTGAAGAGTAACAAAGTATTCATTTTTAGTTGCTGGAATGGGATGTTAGTCGAACTTAGAGGACTGGACATACTCTTTTACTTCCTTTGGAGTTTGGTGAATGATTTGGCGAATAGAGCAGATGGGAGAAAATGATGAGGTGGGTTTAGCAAAGGCAGAATAAGGGTTCATCAGAGGAAGTTGAGTTTCAGAGATCTTGGTTTCATCGCTAAGAGAGACTTCATAGAGATAGTCTATCTTAGAAGCATTAGAAACATGGAAATCTGAAAGAGTTGAAGAAGAGGGAGATGAAGCGAGGGAAACAGGTGCTTTTAATATTTATGGATCTGTCATGATGTGAAGAGATCTTCTCAGCACTAGATTCACCTACTAAGTGCATGGAATGGATATTGCTACAAACAAAACCATGGCTCTGATACCAGTGAATGGACCTAGACTTAGAACCAAGGAAGACGAAGTCAGTTTCCTACAAGTATGCCTTCCCACAGTGGGTACAATTTAATGTGCAAGATGATACTCAAAGAACATGACCTAAACATGTATGCAAACCTTAAACATGCAGTTCAATCATCAAGAAGGCATGATTGTAAGATTTGATCTTTAGATGACTCAAACAAGCATGTAAATGTACACATATGACAAGGTTTCATTTCAGCATTAAGTTTACAGAACAAGCATGATTTTAGCTATCCTTAAGAAATGCATAAATCCTACCAAAAATCTCACATACAGAGCATACGATGAAAAAGATTTCTTGTTAAGAGATCAAAAATCAATTAAGATCATATAAATCGTGGTAAAAATGGCAAAATAGACAAACTATATGTCCAACACATGTATCTACAGTACCTTTTACTCTAATACATGCAATTGACTCACATTACCAATGTAAAAATATTGTAAACCATGCATCAATTGAACATATATATAATCTATTTCAA